>VWZP01006707.1:2607911-2692025 GCA_013396995.1 Dicaeum eximium
CCGAGCACGACCTGCCGCCCGCCGCGCACGGCGCTTACGGGCCCGGCCCGCGCCCCCTCCTCCCCGGGGCCAGCCCGCCGGCACCGCTCCGGGGCCGCCGCCGCGCCGTGTCCCCTCCGGGACCCGCGGAAGGGCGCGGGGCGCTTTTCCCGCCCCTCCCGCCTGACAGCGCGGGGGAGGCCCGGACGAGAACCTGCAGAGCGCCGGCCTGCACGTCGCCGGCGGCAGCGGGCGGGAGCCGGGGCGCTGCGGCGCGGCTTGGGGGGGGGGGGGGGGGNNNTGCGGCGGCGCGGGGAGCGCGGCGGGATTGGGGGAGGTCGTCACACGCGGGGCTGTCACGCACAGCCCGCCGCCGCCTTTCGGGACTCTCCGCCCCGCCGTCAATTGTCAGTGCTCCCCAACCGCAATCAATCAGTTATTTGTCAGCCCCTGTCAATCCGCCCTTGATTTATGTCAGCTTTTGTTGCTGATTACAAGCCTGGTGTGACTTGAAGGGGGAAGGAGAGAGAGAGAGAGGGAGAAAGGAAGGAAGGAAAACAGAGGGAGATACGGGCTCCTCAGGAGAAAAAGCCTTTTAATTTACGGAATAAATCCTTGGAGCAAACTGGATTTGTTTGCCAGCAGCCGGTAGCCCTCCCCAGCCCCTCACCGCCCTGTCGGGGAGGGCTGCTGGACTCCTCTTCCCCTTCCCTCTTCGTCCTATTCGAAAGTGTCCTTCGTCCCCGCCGGGCTGAACCGGTCGCCAGCAGTGGGGGCCTGGGGAGACGGCTCCTCGCCTTAAACGAGAGTATTGGTTCGCCATTTAGGTGTTTGATTTTCAGCTAGGCTGTGCTGAGAGCCTTCTGGGTACGCACACGGTGTCCACCCGGGCGGTACATACGTCCTGCTTTGTGTCTGTGCGCTCCCGAAGGGTACCGAGTCCTCTGCCCTCAACCCCGTTTTTACCGGTGCCGGCGGATGCCCCGAGCGGAATCCGCAGCCCTTCAAGTCGCTGGGTTGCCTTTTTCTTTTCTCTTTGTACTTTGCTTCCCACTATCCCCCCACCTCCTCATCCCAGAACATTTTTTCACAGGCAAAATGTGTTAATCAATCTTTTACTTTTGTTTCCGGATCTGACATGGTGGCCCACACAATCTACAACATTAACAAAAAGGTCACTTAGAGATAAAACACGTTTGACAAGTGAAGAACAAGGCAAGTGCTTTAGGGGTCGCGTCCAATTCCTGACCTGGACTCCAACCAGAACAGGCGCTGATCCTGGAAGGGTTGGACGAGAGGAAGGACTTTCACTTTCTCACGTTTAGATCTGCTGAACCAAGTCCTTTTTCTTCCCTTGAAACACCGATCTGCCCCAGTCCCTAAGCAGATGTGTCAGATAGTCTTTAATGACCTGCTCTTCTTACGAGGTGTATGTAAGGCAGGTTTCCCTCGGTATCCCCCCCTTCCCCCGCCAAGAGGTACCCTTTAAATCTTGCAGCGCAGTAAGTATATCTGCAGCATTTTATTTAAACCACTTTACTCTTCTACTGTAGTGCATAGAGTAGGATAAATACACGGAACTCCTCTAGCTTTAATAAAGATGCGATTAATTTTAACAAACTTTTAAATTTCTGTATTTTCTCTGAAAGATAAGGTTTACTGGCACAACTTCTCAGTGGAGAATCATAAACGTACTTTCGTTTTGCAATCACCGCGGTCATCTTGCAAGACCATCAAAATTAAAAGGCAGGGGAGAGGAGGTAGAGAAAGAAATCTTGCATAAACCCCACGATATTGCAGTAGGACTGACAAGATCCACAACTTGCCCTCAAGGAACTTCCCCCCTCTTCCTTTATCTAGAGTGGAAGTGACTTGAATCTGCCCCAGGTTTTCCCCCAGTTCTTTCTTTTGTTGTCAAGTCCAATTGATAAATGGAGTGCAGTAAAACTCTGGAAGAAAAAAAAAAAAAGCTGAAACCTTCATTTGTGTTCATTTGCATTAAAGTGCTTGGAACAGCTGTTTTCCTTACAGGACCGGGGAGACTCCTATCTGTTTTCTCGTTGTATTTATCCTGCCTCCCAGGGTGAAAGACTAAAGATTAATTGTCTTAAGGTAGAGTCAGCTGTGGGAAGGCTCTCCCTCCCCATTTTTCCTTCCCTCTCTCTTTTCTTGTGGAGGTGAGGGTGATTTCGGGAAAGGGCTGTTTTACTTGTAAGCCAAGGAAGCAAAGGCGATAGCCGGTACATGTATAAAACAGGCGGCGCACCGACGGGAAAAGCGGGGAACGGAGCGGGGGGAACAGCACGAACTCCGATCTTTCTGGCTGAAGTAGAAGCATCAGAGGGTAATTTAATTAGCAACTTCAGAGGACAGCTTTTTCATCTGCCTTTTTTTTTTTTTCCCTCTCCACTCAGCCTTTGAAATTAGATTTAAATCGCACTCAGTACTGTAAACTTTTTTATGTAGAACCTTGTAAAAAAATCAGCCCCAAGACATCTCCTCCCCTTTGCGCCCTCCAAAGCATTTTTCAGCTATGAGAGCTTATTCACTGCGCTTAACACACGCAGAAAACGATTCCCAGCGAGGGGCTCGGAGTTAGGATGCACACGCGTAGGATCGGGCGGGCGGCGGGGCTGCAGCTTGAAAGCGATGCGGAGTTTGTGATTTGCCTGCTGCGGGCTCCTTTCCTTTCTTGAGCCGAAGAAGAACGATTCTGTCCTGCTCGTTACCTTCGCGAGGGATTCTTGTTTAATGAGTCCGTGCAGACGGTTTGCTGTTTGGCATTTACTTGTGTAGTCTTGTTGAAGTTTTGGTGGCTGTTGCTTTTATTCCTTTGAAAAAAAAATTCCAAGGGTTGGAACCCGTCTTCCTCCTTTTACAAAGGAAAATTGTAACTTTAAAAAAAAAAAAGGAGAGCAAAGGAGGAATTAATTAACAAGTGCCAGTCCACACTTTCCTTTACCTACCAGCTATTGGCAAGCATGTCAAGTCGATTTTATTTGCACACAATGGAAATGATTTATTTTCTCTTAAAAAGGAGTGGGCTGGCAGATATTTGAGGAGGAGAGGAGAGCGAGAGCGAGAGAGGAAAAAAAGTTTGAAAATGCCTTGAACTATTCACTGTCGAGATGGCTAATCAGTATTGAGGCTCGAGGGCACTCGGGCAGCTTTTCAATGCGGTTTTCCTTTCATCTCAAGCTGGATGGAGGCGCTCAATTAAAAGCCTATCAGTTTGTAAGTAAATCAACGCCTATCAAAGTTGTCACATCAAACAAAACGATTATTATTGCAGCCCGCCTCCCCTATTAATCTCCCTCTAAAATAATCCGCTTGACAGGTCAGGCTGGCGAGCTGCAAACCCTGGTCAGGATCACCCAAAAAACCCGGACTGACTATTTTTCCCTCGGGAGAGCGAACTGCAGAAACCTCGACACCAGCGTGCCTGCTCTGAGAGCTTGCTCTCTTGCCATTTAAGTGTCAGCCTCTGTAGATCATGTTGGAAAAGGGCGTTTAGTCTTTTAAACGGAACAGCAACAACCCTACAGGCCCTTTAGTTTAGCTTTCTTGTTTGTTTGTTTTTTCTTTCTTTCTCCCCCTTTCTTTTCTATCGTTTCGAACAAGATTAAGATTTTAATTAGCAGCAGCAGAGTTGCTGAGTTGTGTCTGGGTTGTGTTTCTATGCGTAACACAATTCAGTTACACGTCTGTCCATCCGGTGCATCAAATTTATTTCCTTTGATAGCACTTACATTTCACTACCTACCCCAAGGTTTTTATGAACATATACATTGCAATACAATTTTGTAGATGGTGCATCTTCTTCTCCTTTTATTTTTTTTTTCTCACGAGAATGATAGTACTTCGTATAAGAAGATAAGTAATGTGATGGGTTATCAGAAATACACCACCACGATTTCGTACATTTGGAGAGAGGCATTTTTCCCTTTTTTTTTTTTTTTTTTTTTTTTTTTTAAATGGGAGAATCCATGTGCTCAGCTAATAACTGATGCATCTGCCCATATATCCAGCAGAGGTGTGGGGTATTTATTCCAGAATGTTGTTAAAGTAAATAGTTGGAAAGCTTGCCAACTTAAAGTAATATTTCCAAACCTCTCCCCTGTTCGCATAGTACCTGCAAATATTTACCCTTATGATTGTAATTACTTTCCTAACACATAGAAGCAATATATATTTTACTCTGCATGAGATGCAGGTAATCGTTTTATAAGCGGTGATAATTTCACAGCCATCTTCAAAATAATAGTCACGTTTAAGCGAACGTGAATGTTAGTAGTCAGTGGCATTTTTACTAAACGAGCAGAAAATCACATTTGTTTGCTTATTTGGCTGGTTGCTTACTGCTTTCGGAAACATACCTTCACCTAGAATGTTTTCAAATGCGTTTGTCTAATTTTGTTCCTTTTGTTACACCGAGATAAGGAAGAGATTAATGCGCCTAATAATAAAAAAAAAAAACCACCCCAACCTTTCTCTTTTTAGCCCCTTGACAGATTTCCCTCTTGTCATTGTTTCATGTGTGAGTGTGAAAATTTTTACTCCCGTGTCGAAACCCGTTTGCCAACAGCTATTTTCCAAATCTATCCTCTTTTATGTTTAAGGTGTTTCTTATGCAAACAGCTGTTATTTAAAATATGCCTTAAGGTAACTTTCTGGAGGGAGAGAGCATGTCAAATAATGGCAATGACACGAGCAAGGCTGGGTATGTTTCCTGTTAAGTGCATGGAGATTTTTAGTGTCATTTCATGTTTTTAAATGTACTACTATTAAAATGATCGAGCCCAAAGCGAGCAAACACGTTTCCTAATTCGTACATAAGTAACTTGAATTGGTATTTGGCGTCTAGATTCTAAGAGTGGGGGGGGGGGGGGGAAGTCTTGTAGCTTTTGTAACACCTTGGTCTGATCACTCCATCTCAGCAATCATAAAGGCATCTTTGTGTTTATCTTCTGCGAAAGCCTGGAGGCTACGGGAGAGAATTGTACCAACTAAGCACATATTTGGTTACAGTAATCCCTCCGAAATTAACCATGGCACACAATGGAGGCGATCTCCAGCTTTGTCACTCGGATCCCAAATGTGGAGAGTGTTTATTGACAACTTTGTTATGGAAACTGTGCAGATCAACCAGATGCGACTTCAACAGGGAGGTAGAGTGTAGGAACAGCGTCCTTTGAGATATGAGGAAGAGTTTTGAGGATATGGCTGGAAAAGGCACTGGAATCCAAATAATTAACCTTATCTAAACACACTAATGACAAATGAACAATGATCCTCGACTCAATTACAGGACAGCTATGTTTGGCAGGGGCAGGAAGAAGCATGTAATATATCTTCGCTATTTTCTTGAAACAGTCTAGGTCCACGATCCCAAAAGGTTAAAATAATCTTAATTTTTAATAAATATTAGCTTGTTTTCAGTTATCCCTAATGGTGCATTTAGGTCTCCTCTAATCCCCACTGCTTTCATTTTTAGCTTTTTACACCCTGAAATTAATTCCACCTAAAGTACATTTTTCATTTTGTACTGTACTAGCGACGTGCAAATAATTTACATCAGCGTTCATCAGGACTGTCCTGAAGTGATGGATCATTTTGTTGAGTTGCAGTAAAAGTGCAGAATGATCTATAATGATGTAATATATACATTAAAAGGGTGTCTGGATGATCAGAGTTTTGCTAAAAATGTAAAAGGGCTTTTTGATTGATAACAGGGTTGCTGTTTTTCTGCAAAGGCTGTCACAGGCTGACACAATGCTTGAGTTATTAGGGCAGAGAAGGGCAACCATAAATTTCCAACGTCAGGCAAAAACTCTCTTTATTGTCTATATGATGGATGGGCCTCCGTACTAGACACCAAATACTTCGTATCACCCTTAAATGGGAACACATTTTTCGTGGCCATAATTCATGTTTTTTAAATAGAAAGTTTGAAATGCCTGCCTATATTTCACAATCCTGACATATTTATGAATCACTCCCTGCATGCAAATATAATTATTTAAAGCACTGAGGTGACATATGGGTTAGAAATGTACCAAATGCTGTTAGCAGAGTGATTTTTTTTAATTCCCTAAATTGAACACCATAGAAAACTCTGCCTGTCTGTTCAGATCAATAAAGTCGAAGGTGAAGTTTTACTGATTTTGTCAGTGCCACATACAGATATTCGGTTTTGATTAGGTGAAGCTGACAAAAAGGGAGTCTTTTTGCAATTACCATTAGGTTAATGAAACAAACACTCATCTTTCTCCTGGCACCCCCACGCAGGCACACGCGTTTTCCTCCCTTTCTTTTCGGGCGATGAACTAGCCGGAGGTAGATTTGACAGGCTTTTTTTTTCCCCCCCTGAATTTATTTTCCGTCCAGCTGCGCTCGTCTCGGAGGGAGTGCCGGTGTGCCGGCGGGAGAGGGGGCTGATGAGAGCGGGCTCGGCCGCCCCGCGGTCGGGCAGGGCGGCGGGGGCTCCCCCGGCGGCTCCCGGCCGCTCTCGCCGCTCGCCCGGCCGGCGGCGGAGCTGCCCCTGCCGGGCACCGCGGCGTGACCTGCCCGCTCCGGCGGCGGGCTCGGGGCGAGCACTCCGGCGGCGCAGANCGCCTCTTCGCGGCGCCCACCGCTGCCTTTGGCCGCGCTCCTCCTTTCTCGGGCCGCTGTGCCCGCAGACCGGGAGCTGCGTACTCAGCCTGAGGGTCTGACCCGTGACGTACACCTTTGAATTTAATTAATTGAAATGCACGTTATTTTCAGTAGAGCTTGAGGGATGTGAGAATCAAAACCACCGAGTATCTTGAATATTTTTTTTCCCGCGGACTTGTGTGTAAATGTGTAAAATATTTGCACTAGTCCAAACTTACTATAGCAGGCTGACTCTTTGCCCATAAAATGTTAAATCAGCCATGACCAGACTCATTTTCCCATGTCAGCCAAGAGGACTCTGTAAATCAACACATTAGGGCTTCGCTGGGTAGGAGCTGCGTGTGCTTCATGCAAAATGGCCCTGACAGGTGCTCTCGCGGTGCTGTGGTTGTCAGCCTGTGGCTGACTGCAGCAGTGTCAGGTGGCAGCAGGAAACCTTGCAGGTAGAGTGCAAAATCATTGGCGACACAACATGCAAGAGGCTGACAACTGGCACAACAGGAGGAAATTATATGGACTGCTTTACCTTTTGATGTGATTGCGCTTTTAAGACTCATAGATGTTTTGCAAAGCCTGTTGTACCAGCCTGGACTGCTTAGAAGAGCCTGTGTCTCCCCTGAAGGCCTGCTTAGTAGTATGTGAGTAGAGATGTTCTACCGGCACTGCCTACCATCCCAAGAGGGAACCCACTTGAAAGCCATTGCAGAAAAGCTCATCTCAAGGTTATGAATGAATGTGTGATAGCTGTACCTGGAAGCAAATGAACACCGTGGATAAATACAGGTAAAAAAACCAGCACTGCCTATATGTAGCTGTGCCTAAATAACCAAGAAAAACTCCATTCTTTGTTCAAGAAAAAGAATGAATCCCCCCAATGCTAAACAATATGTGTTCTGTAAAAAGCCTCAGCCAGCCAGTCCTTATCTAAACCACTATCTCTGGGTAAGGGTTCAGATACTGGAAAGCTTATTTCTGGGTGCTGGTAGGTTGAAAGGAACGGGAGACATAATACAGCATATAACAAAATAATATCACTTCTTACAACCACACAACAAATATCAGTAATTACACACATTGAATCAGATTAGATTCAGATATCTAGGTAAAGCTTTGTGCTATATTTCTTGAAAGGGGCCTCAGCTTAGAGAAATCATTATCCAGTGCTCCTTGCTGGATTGCCTCCCACTCAGAGGAGTGACCCAGCTATGACCCAGACTCAGAATACTTGTGTATAAATTTAATTTTCAGCATTACATCATTTCAACTGGAGTCTTACCTCTTTGCTCATTGTTGTGCTATGTGGTTTACCTGGAGGTAAAGAAAAGATAGTAAGAAAATGTGCCAAATATTAGAAAATGTAAGTTCAGCTTAAAAGTATGCACACAGCCACCTCTATCCTGTGGCCAAATGAGATGAAATGACTGAGCCACCAGTAAGGTAGGAGGGAAAAAACTTACATGATTAGTTTAAAATCTTACAAGATGACAAAAGGAACATTTGAGAGTTACTTAAGAAGGGATAATACAAACTCTGCTTGCAAAATTTCCCATGTTTAAAAGAAGAGGCATTAGCTAAACAAGTGCCTGTAGCAACATTTCTTCTTGATCACTACTCTCAACAACTGAACAATGAAAACTTGTTCTTCTAAATTCAATGTACTTTCTAAGGGGAGTTTTGCATGTTTGTTGAGAATGATTAAGCACACATGCTATTTCATCTAATTTTTTTTTCATTTTCATTAACTGAGCAGTGTTCCTTTTTATGTAATTTCTTTCCCATAAAAAAACCCCCAGCCCAGACAGATTTCTTTCTTCTTTTTCTACATCATTCACAGAAAGTTCATATCCTTAATGGATGACAAAGTAGGCAGTAGCATGAGAGTGTGAAGAGGTTTTTTTCTGACCAGTTTCATTCAGGTACTTCCAGCTCTAATAAATGTACTACATTTAGTGTTATGAGCAGAGATTAAAGACACAAGTCCTTACAGTAAATTCTGTTCAAATAAACTTCTGAAACTGTGGCCATTGAAGAACAGCAACTAGACAGAGTTAGCGACACTTAAGTTTCATTCCTAGGTCTACCATTAACAGTGTTCAACTACATTTTGCAGCTCTGTATCTGTGAAACAGAGTCCTGTTATTTAGTTTTCCATTACAAAGAGTTGTAATGAGGGTAAGACAGTAAATGCTTTAGTGCATTACCATGGCAGAAAAATGCAAGAACATAATCTCACACTGCCTGTAGAAAAGCTCCGACATGATGCGGTGTGACTCGCTGTATAATAGCAGAGTCAAATCAAGAGGATCATCTCATTCCTGTTTGAATGCCATGATTTCTTGTCAGAATTAAATATGCTGGTGCTGCTGCAAGTTCTATGTTTTGTCTTAGTCATTGGAAACAAACATGCATCAGCAAGGTTTCTTGTTCCTCCACTAATTTTGAAATTCATGAAATGATGTCATACAACATAGGCATGTAATGATGATGTTTGATTATTTGAATTAGTAGTTACAACATATTTCTATAATATCTGAAGTTAGTGTTCTTATTGTTTACTTTATATTTATACAATGTAATGTTTTTACCCATGACCTTGAAATCATGAATAATTATGCTAGTAGGACAAAGGTACAAATGCTATTATTATATTGCACTGGTAGTCTTGTTTGAATGTCATTAATATACAAGGGGAAAATCAATTAGCAAAACACTATTTTTGAAATTTAATTTATGAACACTGTGTAAGAGTATTCTTTGATTGAATAGCTCTAAGACAGGGATAATATAATGGCATTGTGGCTGCTTCAGTTTGGGCTTGCACCTTCTCTCCATGGACTGAAAGATGAAATTTTCTCATTTACTTGTATATGAAAACAATTGCACAGTAGTAAGCAGCTGTTTTGGTTCTGTAATCACCCATTGTCTCATTCTCACATTCCCACATGATCTGAATGAGAACCTCCCAAATTTAAGTGTGATGCCTTCACATTTATTATGGATATTTAATATCAAAATATGTTAATAAGAAAGAGTAATGGTTGAACTGAAATTATAATACTTAAGAAAAACAGTAAACATTACAATGCATTTTAAAAAGATGCTTCACTTTCTCTGGGCTCTTAGTACCCATTTGTATCTGCTGTTGTTAATAATAAGTGATATTCATAAACCAAAGGAGAAAAAATAAGAACCTGTATGCCATTTCTTGTTACTCATCATGAAAACTATGTGAAGTAGACAGGAATTTTGAAAGGGTATATGTCTAATTATGGCACTCATATAAACAACTGTGGAACTGTAATAGGCTCTTTATCATGAAGGTAAAAGCTGTTCTTGGGTAGAACTGTCTTCTTGCAATATGGCTGTTAAAATCATTTGTACAATAAGGAAAATTGGAGCTCAGTTGTGGATATGGAGATAAGTTGATCTTGTTTTTTTTTGGCCAACATTTGAAATTTCTGTGACTAGAATGGCATGAAAATCTCTGTTATGTGCAGTAGCAAAGAACAAGATTAGTTCAGCTGAGTTCTGGGTGAGCAACCTGGTGTAACACAGAGAAAAGTTGAAAGAAAATATGGTTCTTTCCTGTGGCAGTCTGTAGTTCTATTTATATATTTATTATGGAGTAATGAAAGCAGTAACATTTTTACAGTGAACCGTAAATAATCATGGTATGCCAAAATACCCAATCCAGGGTAGGGTATATTTATGTTTGTAGTATATACACACACAAAAAAAGTGCTACCTCTTGGAGGAGTGTTGGGCTAAAGATGGTTTGGTATTTTTTACACAATCTTGGCTGCATGTCTCTAGATAGATCAAATGTTTATCAGTGGTGCCCTTATATCTTCCCAGAAGGCCTGTGTATGCTTGCTTGTGGCATATTATGAAGTACTCCAGGAAGAAAAAAAAGATCTTTTACAGCTTCAGATTTCTCCAGTTACCTCTCCTCAGTGTGGGCACTAGAATATAAAACGATCTGTTGCACTGGGGACTAACTAAGACTTTGAAAGGCAGGGTGAATTTCATCCTTAGTAGATTAAGAACTGAAATAGACTCCTGAAGTACAGAAAAATTAATTTAGCAGCTATAAAGACATCAAATTGATGGCACCAGAGAACGAAGTGCAGAATGTCCTCCCCTGCCTTGCCAGAATAATTAGAGAGCACTTCATTCATATCCTCTCTGTTGTTTCTGCAAAAATATCAGTTGTGTGATGGGACCTCTGCAATGGAGTTGCCTAAGAATTCAGCTCACGGATTATTTAACAGCTGGAGAGTGGCAACATCTTTTACAGACTTTTAGACAGTAGCCAGTTGTTACTGGCTCCATGTTTTAGCTTCCAAAAGTAAAGTTATTTGAATTTTTTACTTCTGTTCATATACTATGGATGACTTTGATTCTTTGCCCTTTTCCTGCTAAGGATTTTTGCTTCACCTTTAGGTGACAATTCAGATATGAAGTTCTCAATTTTTGTCAGTTTAGGTCAGTTGTGAGCACAGTTTTTAGATTAAAAATGCTTAGTCTTCCACCTTTCTATTCCATATAAAATAAAATTGCCTAAAGATATCCACTATAATCTAATCTATGATATTCTGACATGTACGGTATCAACTTTAACATTTTTAAATATTAAGTGAATATATGATATCACTGTTTGATACAAATAGATCTGAATTATCATAAATATATTTAATGCATAATGCATGTCACTCAGGTATTATAGTCAGTAATGGATGAGGAACAACACCAGGATAATTTATAAAAGTAGAGAAAATAATTTTTCAGTAGTTAGTGTTTTTCAGGGAGTTGGTTTCTAATAACAACATTTTGGTCATAATACATTTCTAGCATAACTTAAATGACTTGTGCAAATTACTGAAGTAACCTGAGTGCTTTTATTATACCCGAAACACTGCAAGTGTCTTGCATTATAAAAATGTGTATAGAAGCTGTTCAGCTCTTTTGCTTGCTTCAAGTCAAACAGTAAAACAAATTTTTGTTGCTTACAAAGTGAAAAAGCCCTCCCCTCACCCCTGTGTGTGAATTGTGAGGTGTCACTGAGTTGGAGAGGAACCTTAATGATGACTCTGTTTTCCCCAACAGTGGGGAATCCTTCAATGATAGAGATTTATGGCAAGAACAAGTATCTCAAGTGAAGGAGGGAACATAGCTCAGGCACACTGTGGGCTGCAGTGGTGCTGAACCCAGGGTGACTGCTCTGGGGGAGGGTGAACTGTCACTGCTGGGAGCTGGTAGAAAGCTTTCCTTCAGCTTTCCCATGACTGAGGTGTGCCAAGCCTATCAGAGGCTGTCAGTGTAAGATGCTCTCAGGCTTTGCTTGTGTACACTGTTCACTTTTAGGCTTCCCCTTGGAACAAATAATTTCCTTCCTGCTAACAGAAAGTTTGAGGCTGGTTTAGCCAGCAGTTCACTTCATTGGGTATTGCACTGGGATCATATAGATGCCCATGCTGGGCTTAATTTTCTCTATTCATGTGAAGTACACCAATATCCAGAAGGCCTTGGATATTCATGTGTCCCTTTAGTGCCATCAGACATGTGCCCCACATTTTATGTCTCATACCAAATTGTAGAAATCTGTCTGAAAGTAATGTGGCCTTCAATTTTTTAGCCTTCTGACTTTTAACCAATGACTAAACAAAACTATGATGTTGTAGAGACACACAGGTATGAAATGAGATGTGAGAAGATCTGGCTTGGTGGAAGTAGCCCAGGCCAGTGCTGAGAAACAGTTTCTCAGTAGCACACAAGAAGAGGGGACTTGGTGGCACCTTGGCATGGCTGCTTCTGACCATGGAGATGAGTATCTTGAAAGCAAAACCCTGAAAGCTACCTACTGAAAAGTTCAGGATGTCACTAGTGCCCTTATATCTTCCCAGAAGGCCTCTGTATGCTTTATGAAGCATGGAATATTATGAAGTACTCCAGGAAAACAAAAAAAAGATCTTTAACAGCTACAGATTTCTCCAGTTGCCTGTCGTCAGTGTGGGCACTAGAATATTAAAAGGTCTGTTGCACTGGGGTGGATGAGAGGCTGCATGGCCTCGGGAAGCTCTAGCTGATACAGACTGTGCAGGGGTACCGGTGTTCCAGACTTTCCTTTACGCCAAGCTTATTTTCCCTCTTGACTGTGCTGGGGCTGCCAGACACTACAGCATTATGGCTGTCCTCTAGGTGTCCTCTAGCAGGTTTTTGGCATGCTGGGAGCTGTCACTAACTGAGCCATTGGGTCAGATTGCTTTCACAGAGCACACCTGAGAGGTTGTGTTAGACATGAAGCATTGATTAAGTGATTACAAGATATGCACAGTACTAGAATGGCCCATGGCTAGAGGTGGTAAGGAACAGTTGTGGAGGCAGTTTGGAAATCAGCCCATTCCACATAAACAGGACTTGGAGCTGAGGCTTTCTTCTCTTACAAGGAAGAAATACAAGGGCATTATAGACTTACTCTTCAGTACCTGGCTCAGAATGTCAATGACAATCTTAGTGACTCTCAATAAAATGCAACGTTGGGCATAGAAAAAAATGAAGTGCCAGAATAGAGGTTGCCTCTACACTCTTGGTTCTGTTGTTTGGTTCATGGACATGATGACAGTCTTGAGGTGTTAATGAAGATTAAATTATGTCACCCCTGTATCATCCTTGCCTCATTGGGTGTCAAATCTGCAAGACAGGATGCTGAGAGATCATGATTCGTCACTGACCCCTTTGAGAGATGTGGTAGCAGCACAATAGAGCAAAGTACCCTATTTTTTTTTCACCACATAGAACATACAGAAGTCTGATAAAAAATGAGAAACCTGTAACTGTTTCCATACCAAGTTAGAGGACTAAAAGCAAAAAAGGATTATAAGTTAAGGTATTAATAAGAAAGAACTTTTAAACCAGTAAATTATGGGTACTAGATATTAGTACTAAAAGCATACAGAAAAGTTATGCAGTTTTGCTTGCTAAATAAGGGTTACATTTAGGATGTGCAGCTGCAAACACACTGGTTTGCAATTTTGTAATCAGTGATAATTATAGTACCTCAGCAACAGGGTAAACAGGAAGACCTTTATTTTGCACATCATAAAATTGAAATAAAATTATTTTCTAGTGGCAGTAGACTGGCAAATTTGATAGAATTAATATGATGTGAAATTATATGGTTATGTAATTGGATACATTGATTTTTTTGTTTTTAAAACAAGCATAAAGTAACCTGGACTTAGTTTAAGGGAGTCAGCTGAAAAAGCCTCTCCAAATGGTACAAAGTGGAAGCTCTGTTCAGTGTGAGATGCTTAGCCTGGCTTGGGGAGTGGGGAGAGTTCAGTATGAGCTGTACTTCTGGGCCACTGTTTTTGCTTTGATCTAAGAACCACATCTTATGGAACTTCTTGTAGGAATCTCTTGATCATATGTATTCACCTCTCTGCAAGAATTTGTAAACAATAGTTTGTTTCACAAGAAAAGACAGAAGTCCTGTGAGAGCCCAAACTTTTGTTCATTGATTTCACATTTTATTTTTATACTTTCCATTCTACAAGAGGGAAAAGACTTTTCATTTTGAATTACACATGGAGAAGTGATTATGATTTGTGGGTTTTATCCCCACTCCTGAGTGGTATTGGCAAGACAGCCAACCTTTCAAGCTATCCTCAGAGTAACTAACTGTAGAATTAGGATATTAATGCTTAATTGAGATGAGTATAGTAGGGCTTAATTGATTAATATATGTAAAATGTCATGAAATTTGCAGGTGAATGACATTTTAGGAGTGTTAGGTAGGACTTTCTTTATATTTTAATATAACCAGTATAAATAGCAGCAAGAACTGATCATTATGAACAATTTTTACAAACGCATTTACTTATCTTTCTACTGAAATACAAATTAATATACTGTACAGTGAATAAAATTTGAAGTGGTAAATGGAGAAGAGAATTAACATGCATTTCAATTCACTAGAAGGAGAAGAGGAATGCTAATAAATTTCCTTGTAGATAACAATTTGAAACTATTATTTTCAATATGTCAGTTTATGGGCCAGTATGATGAAATATATATATTCATTATATAAAAATGGTCATTAACCTTAGAATAGAATCTCTAAAAGCAGTGGACTTGTCAAGTCTTCTTTTTTGCTGACTTACCTGTTTAGTTGATGAAAGCTTTGGTCTTAGCTTTTCTGCTTTAACAGAACAATTTTAAATACTAATATAAAACAGATACCCTCAAACTTTCCAGGCAACAAAAGATTTTCAGACCTGTGGTTACCTTAAAATAAGAACTTTTTCTGTTTGTGACAGAGTGGACAGTTCTGTAGCTTCAGTGAAATATGTATTTTTTCATAATGAAAAATTAACAGTAAGGAAGAACTGTATTTAACGCCTTGCTATGCTTTTATAAGAATTAAAATTTAGATTAAGCAGAAATACTCATGATGCTGCTGTGCCTTTGAGGTTATTTCACCAGATTTTTTTTCCACATTGTGAAGAGCTTAATGATTTTTTGAATTAATTTTCTTTTAAGTCAGACTTGTACTTACTGTAAAATCAAAAAAAGAGGAGAAAAGTATTCAAGTAAGCTATTAGGTCCAAGGTGGTTGGGATTTTCCACAGGAACCTCCACATGCTGTATCCAGGCTGCTGTATGTGAAGTGTGTGTCAAACTGCATTTTGAGGTTGCAAGGCAAAGAGAAAAACAATTAATTTGCAGAAGTTTTATGAATAATAATATTTTAAGCTTCCTGAACCTTTTTTCTATGCTTGATATGAAGTCTTTCTTCATAATGTTATGAGTAAGTCTTAAAACCACAGCATCATCTGGGACTAGATCTTTTAGCCTTCACTTTTTATGACAGAATTCACCCAGCCTTGTCTTACCAAGGTACAGAATCTTCTTCATGCAACCCAAATGTCTCACAGTGGTCTAACTCACAGAGGATCACGTGAATGACTCTGACACTCGGATTCACCACTATAATCATTACTAGAAATTAATATCAATTCATAACCCTGTGGTGTTTTTTGGTTATGGCAAGTTAATGGTATTAAAACAGTGCTACACTGTCAACTTTTAAATGGAAATCTTATGCCTCATGATATCTCCATTTTGATCCAGAGACAAACCCTGGGAGACTTTGAAGTGATTTTATTTTTGATGTCCATTCAATCATTGCCTTCTTTTGCAAATATGTCCATTGGTATCTGTTTCTGTTTTGATTTTGTAATGTGGACATTTCTCTGCTTACACCAAAATAATTTGTTCCTAACTAGTCATATATGTTTTCCAACTCCATCAGCTGACGGTAGCTTTACTCATCTGAGTAGGAGTCCAGCAAGAAACGTAAGCATGGAGAGCTTTATATGATATTGTTATCAGTCTTCCACTGTATTGTTATCAGTCCACTTTCATCTTTACTTGGAGGAACATTTAGTAATCTGAAGCTCTGAACTGTTCTCTTGTGATTGTGGAAAAGGTCCCCAGCATGATGGCCAAGTATCAGCATGTTTTCGGATGCTTTTATATGTATGGAGTCAAAGTCAAATTCCAAAATTAAGACAAGAATTTCCTGAAGTTTACCATTGGTCTATCTCTAATAATCTCTGCAGAATAAACAGGAAATCTCTTTGGTTTTAGTCTGCTATTTCTTTTGTGTTTCTCACCAAATGAAGGCTTATCAAAAGATTTTTATAATTTTTTTGTTATTTGTACAGATGGTATGGAGACTAAAACATAACATACAACTTATGGAGGACCACTGTTCACAATGAATGATGCATTACTTTGGCTCAGCTACTTTCTTTTTACTTTCCCACTTGGATAATGAGGAGGATCTAGAAACAGGTTTTTGTAAAGAAGGAGTGGAATACTATTGTCAAAGTTGTAATGAATCTAATCCCAGTATCACAGGACTGCTTGACTCACAAGTTGGAATTTTTTTCCTGCATTTCCTCTTCACAGTAATGCCATTTTCTTGTTAAAGAACAGTTTCTGCAGAAAATATCTTACCCTGCACTGGGCTCCTTTGTCCTCGCACTTGGTTACTCCTGATTTTTTCGTTTTTGAAGAATTGAAAATTGTGTGACTGAATTGTGATAGATGCAGGAGAACCTGGAGAACCTACGACAGAAATGTCTTGTAGGACCAGCAGGTACTATAGAATCTACAATGTACAATTAGTCACTCTTTCTGCTTCATCTTACCTAAGAAAGGTGATTATGCATGTTACTGAATTGGAAGGATTTCTGAGTTAGTGTATTTTTTTATGCAAGGAGAGTAGAAGAAAGGAATAGAACACTAAAGTCACCATTCAGGAAGAGTGAAATTCAACTAAACCACCTTGCTTTCCCATGTTCTCTCTCACATTTTCAAGAAGTGTAAAACCTGTTTCTTGTAGTTTTCATGTTTATGTATATCTCTCTAATTTAATAGACAATATATTGCTTCTGGAGACCTCTGGAATTTCCAGCTTTCAGCTCTTCCCCCTTGCATCATGTGAGTGCATGTTCTTTTCCTAGTGATGTCTCCAGATGCAGAATTAATGCTGGCTGTGCTATATTTATCCCTCCTTACCCAGAAGGATGGGTGGATGAAAGTAATGAGTGAGTAATGAGAAAAGTTGCTGTTTAACAATCTGCAGAGCATGGTGGCTTTTGTTTGGGCTGTGTTCTTTCTTAACCATCCAAATTGTTAGCAACTTCCATACATTTCTGTGGGAATCTTTGGTACTTAAAAGGTATAACAAAAACCAGCAACTGCTTTGGAACTGAACAATAGGGAACAAAAACATTTGCTACTTAAAATACAGAAGTTATTCCATATTCAAGTGTAGGAGGTTGACTATTCCTGCTTACTACTCTTCTCAGCAGAGTATCATGTGTCTGTTATCTCTGTGGAAGGCTGTGGTTCTCCCCTTTGCTGGTATAACCTGCTCAAAGATGTAAGATTAAAGAATGAGGCTGTGAGAAGCAGGGAAGGAACCTGTTTGTTAATGTCAGGTATTCCCACACCTTGGCTTGAACTCCTTCCTGATCATACAGTTTTCTGTTATGGTAAAGGCACATCTTTAGGGGCATAGGCTCTTAGGGGCACAGGGCCCCATCCAATGTGTATTTTCAATAGTATATGCCCATTTTTAGATAGGTCTCTCTTATTATGCAGNAAGGCCCCATAAACCCCTCTTAAAAACCCAAAACCACCTCTGGCTACTTTGGTAATTTAGTCCTACAGTGAGCTGCCAAGACAGCTAGAACAAGAGAGAACAGCTCAGCAAAAGCTGCTCTGGCCTCTGCACCCACTTCCTTTGTTTTTGACCTTTGTATTCAAGCACTTCCTGAAATAATTTTGTTTTGTCTTTGAAACCAGCACAGTGTGACAGACAGTTGCTGCCTCAGACATTGTGACAGAGATCTGTAACAAGAAAATACCTCAGTGAACCTCAGATTTGTTATTTAGAATAGAACTACAATGTTGTATGGCCTCAAATTAGACTTTATCCTAGCTTTAGTACCCTTTCCCCCCTGAGTTCTGATTGTTGCATTCTTATGAGCAAGCATCAATGTCCAGAGATGTACAGTTGCTTCAGTATTGCAATTTACTTTCCCACGATTGTGCAGCCAGCCAACCTGAAATTCCCCTATATATAATGGATTGTAGGGAAGTATAGCACTTCAAATCTGTTGTAAGTCAGTCATCTTACACTTAGAAAAAATAATCTCTGTGTATTTGTGCAACATATAATTATAGGGGAAGTGGTAGCAAAAGCTACTATACCAAGCTTACTGAATTCTTTCAAAATAAAAAAAAAATCTTATGATCTTATTATTAAGTGTTCTGTGCCTCCATGATTAGCAACAGGACTTTGAAACTTGGCAGAAGGAAAAGCCTGGCATCCTGTTGATGGCTTTACAAAAAAAAAAAANACCACCTTGCTTTCCCATGTTCTCTCTCACATTTTCAAGAAGTGTAAAACCTGTTTCTTGTAGTTTTCATGTTTATGTATATCTCTCTAATTTAATAGACAATATATTGCTTCTGGAGACCTCTGGAATTTCCAGCTTTCAGCTCTTCCCCCTTGCATCATGTGAGTGCATGTTCTTTTCCTAGTGATGTCTCCAGATGCAGAATTAATGCTGGCTGTGCTATATTTATCCCTCCTCACCCAGAAGGATGGGTGGATGAAAGTAATGAGTGAGTAATGAGAAAAGTTGCTGTTTAACAATCTGCAGAGCATGGTGGCTTTTGTTTGGGCTGTGTTCTTTCTTAACCATCCAAATTGTTAGCAACTTCCATACATTTCTGTGGGAATCTTTGGTACTTAAAAGGTATAACAAAAACCAGCAACTGCTTTGGAACTGAACAATAGGGAACAAAAACATTTGCTACTTAAAATACAGAAGTTATTCCATATTCAAGTGTAGGAGGTTGACTATTCCTGCTTACTACTCTTCTCAGCAGAGTATCATGTGTCTGTTATCTCTGTGGAAGGCTGTGGTTCTCCCCTTTGCTGGTATAACCTGCTCAAAGATGTAAGATTAAAGAATGAGGCTGTGAGAAGCAGGGAAGGAACCTGTTTGTTAATGTCAGGTATTCCCACACCTTGGCTTGAACTCCTTCCTGATCATACAGTTTTCTGTTATGGTAAAGGCACATCTTTAGGGGCATAGGCTCTTAGGGGCACAGGGCCCCATCCAATGTGTATTTTCAATAGTATATGCCCATTTTTAGATAGGTCTCTCTTATTATGCAGCGTTGTTTGCAAAACAAGATGCAGAATGTGTCTTCTTGGATTAATCAGGTGAATATAGTCCTTTCTGAGAAAAATCAAAACTAAACAAAACCCTAACAAAATGAACAAACAAGCGNATTCTTATGAGCAAGCATCAATGTCCAGAGATGTACAGTTGCTTCAGTATTGCAATTTACTTTCCCACGATTGTGCAGCCAGCCAACCTGAAATTCCCCTATATATAATGGATTGTAGGGAAGTATAGCACTTCAAATCTGTTGTAAGTCAGTCATCTTACACTTAGAAAAAATAATCTCTGTGTATTTGTGCAACATATAATTATAGGAGAAGTGGTAGCAAAAGCTACTATACCAAGCTTACTGAATTCTTTCAAAATAAAAAAAAAATCTTATGATCTTATTATTAAGTGTTCTGTGCCTCCATGATTAGCAACAGGACTTTGAAACTTGGCAGAAGGAAAAGCCTGGCATCCTGTTGATGGCTTTACAAAAAAAAAAAAAAATTAGAGTGCATAAATTATAAGGGACTGAAAAATACAATTTCTCCTCTTTGGTTTGTGCTATACATTTAGTTTTGACAACATGTCCAAATCTTGCAATAATCTACATAGCTTATGGATGCCCCATGTCAGCATCTTTCTTCTGTGTGCTGTACTCTAGACGGGACAAACACAGAATCATTATCACCCTTTAGCTTGGAATAACTCTTTTGCTGCAAGTATTGTCTACTTGGAGTAAAGAACTTCTGTTTCTTGCCCATCTTTTTACTGGAAATAATACTTTTTGTTAACGTAATACCTACATGAAACAAGACAAAGTGAGACAGAGTATTGTGTACAGTATCAGACCTAGTTCTTGGGAAGTGCAGCTTCAGTTCCCCAGATGACTACAGATAATAAGTTTTTATACAAATAAAGGATCCATTCTATGCCCCAGTTCCTTTTTTTTTTTGTAGGATAATAAGAAGAGGATTTTTCTATTTTCCTGGCATAGAGGGTGAATAAATGCATTAAAAGTGCTAGAAGCTCTGGTAATACAGAGCATTGAGGAACTTAGTGATATTTTACCTGATTGAAGTAATTTACTTATCTCTGTCCACTCTATAGCCTAATGGAAACAGAATTCTGTATATTATAAAACCCAACCAACCAAACACCAAAATCCACTAAAAAAACAACTCTGTACCACAACATATCTTATGAGAAGGCAGAAACAAATTGCACAATTAATTGTTTCTATGTCTTAGTTGTTGAGGATATAACTTATTAAATATCATTTTAGCCTAATAGCTATAGTGTGCTATATAATGTAACATTAGGGATTTTTAATTGTATTTGGGTCATACCGTGGTCAACAAAACTGTCATGATCTTTATTGAAAGTGAGATGAGATTACTGAGCACAAATTTTATGAAAGGGCTTTTTTTTCCGCTGTCATCAAAGCTTTTATGTGGTTCTGTTTTTTGAAAACTCAGCTTATAGGATAATGCATTTTGAAGTATATACATAAACTTACCTTAAAAGAATGCTAACAATATTACAAAATGAAGCTTTTCAAAGACATCAGAAGATGTTGAACTTCAGGGTGCCTTTGCAATAAAACAGTGAGTGAGCTTATGGGCTGCATTAATTCATAATGACCATGTAGCTTCACTGTGCTCATACCACACTTCTGCCATATAAAAGGAAAATAATAACCAAATATATCCCAGAAATGGTTTAGACATAATTCTGTTTTTCTTGGGGACACTGGAGGAATGAAAGAGGCAAAATGCAAGAAGTAGGAAATAGATCAGATTGGACACTCCGCTTTTGTGTTGCAGGAAAAGGTAAAACTCAAAAACTGTAGATGAATGTAGAAATATTAACCCTCCTATCTTTCTCATATGAGTCTCCACAAGAATGGAAAAATGTAAATCAAGGCCATTAGTTAACAGCAGGAAAGCAAACCCAGAGTTGTTACATGAGTCTACAGTAACAGTAGTATGAGATAACCAATTTTCTTTGACTGCTTTTCTGGACTAATTTATCCTGCAGAGTTTCAAACACTCCAGCATGGGCATACTTCTGGAAAAGTATACTTTAATATCACTCAGATGTTGTTAAGTTTTATAGCACTATATCACACTGTCACCCTAATACTGTTCAAAAAAGGTGTACCAGTGTATTGAATACCTATGCATAACCTCCTTTTCAGATCCCTTTAACCTGTTTATCATTGGCTGTTAAATATCCTTATAAGTATTAGTATGAGAACTAGTTTGGAGGTAGGAAAGAAGAAACCTAATCTGCAGCAGTTCAGCTTAGGAATGGCAAATGACATCATCATTTCTGTATTTCTTTCTGTAGGACTAAAGTACACACTTCATTGTACTTAATTTTCTTTCTGTGAGGTTTTTTTTCCTGCATGTTTCACAGCAGGGAGTGCTAGTGATGCTGTTTCCTGGGGGACATCTGTAGTTATTAGTTTGGACATTAAACACCCTATTTAACTCTTTGTGATTAAAAACAGGTGTAAGGGAAGCTACATATTAATAAAATGTTCCTCTGGCAATACAGAGGAAAATATCTGTACTAGAGTCAGTCTTTCTCAGCTAAATTGATTGAGTTTGTATTCACATCATATTGCTGTAGATACTTATTAACAAATATTTTGAGACAATATTTTCATTGTTAGCATCAAGAAAATGAGTTTTTTGGGTAAACTGTGAGCCAAATTTTCGGAAGGTCAAGTTGAAAAAATTCTGTTACTTGGCTGAGATTTTTTGTCTGAAATCACTGCTTCAGAAAACTGTTCAAACACACAATTTTGTGAGAAATTATATATATGCAGGTTTTTTTAAAGACAGCAATAGTTTATTGGACTTACTCTGAAATATAGGATAATTGTATTTGTGTACATGGAGGCATACATGCATAGTGTGCTGCAAGCTGGAAAACAGACCATTTTGATTAACTCAAATATTTTTATAACTTTCAGTTAATGAAAAAGTCAGGATTGCTATTATTTCCTCTTTTAAATGTTCAGTGTTCATTTAGGATGGGGAAATGCTCATAGACAAAGGCTTTATATGAAATTATAGAATTCATTTGGTGCTATGGCATATTTACTGGTTTGTATTAGCTAATTATTTAATCAGTTGGTCAATGAGATTTCCTGATCGTAACTGAGTACACATTTTAAGCAACTGACTCCTAAAATGACACAAAGCTCTGTTATTAGATGAAGAACTTATTTATAAGAGGCAGATCTGATGGGTACCTACCATGGTTCCAACACATTGCTTCCCAGTTGTTTGGAGCAGGTTTTCAGGTATTATTTTGAACATATAATGCTCTTTCTTCAAAGAACAGGTCAACATATGTATGTATGTGTGTGTATAAAAGATGTACTGAGCATTTCATAGTGCAATTCAAAAACCCTATTTTTTAAAAGTCCATGTTGATTTTGTTTGTATGTAACTCACATATCAAGCAGTTTTGCCAATACTCTGTTAAAAATCTTATTGAATGGCCCATAGAGAAGTGCCACTTTCTGCATCTAACTGCAGTGAAACTGATTATTTAAATAAACAAGTGATTTAAATTTTTTTTCCATGTAAATACACTGTAAAAATGACATTTCAAAAGTCAGCCATGGCCAACTGGCACATAAACTATTTTAACCTCTACAAAGAACCCCCACAAAACTTTCAGCTTCTGAAAAACTCCTGAAGAATATATTCTGTAAGTACAAACTTAGTCTTTTGAAGCTTTACTCATTTGGGCAGCTATATCAAAGCTAAATAAAACCTTCAGCTAATGCAGGTTGCATGGGGCCAGGACTCAAGAAGGTGAATGTTCTGAGATGCTCAGAAGTACAAATACATATGGTAAGGTGAAAACCAGCCTAAACCCAGAGGCTGCCTCACGTTCACAGATTCTAGGTGCAACACTAGAATCTGTGCTGTGAAGTGGCACTGATGATCAGCTGGCTCAAAAGCTGGAGGAGGCCTTCAGAATTTACATAGCACTGTGATGGATTTTAGCTTCATAACAACACGGGGCAAAACTAATGAGCACATTGACTCATAAGCCTGAAATCTGAGACTCTTACAACTTTGTTACAATTGCAGATTAGTTGTTACAAAATAGTCCTTCGTGGCAGACAGCTTTGAGGTTTCACTGCTTTTGACAATTATGTGCAAGTGATGGGTACTTAAGAAATTAGGGAATAAAGCAGACTCTAAAATTACGAAGTTTGAGAAGTTCACCAATAATCCTGTAGGAAACTGGCAGCAGAATTAGGATTTTTGAGATGTAAACTTTCAAAGTCTAGGGAAGCACCACAATAAGACAGTCATCTCTCTTCTCCTCTCCTCTCCTCTTTTCCAGGAGTTTTGTTTTTCCCTTCCTGTACAGTATAACAGTCCCATTTTGTCACTGCAGTCAGTAGCACTCCCTTTTTGTTACCCACCACGGGACTTGGATCTATTATTTATCCGTGGCAGATAATAATCTAGGCCATGTCTGTACAAGAAAATGTTGAACTGGTTTCAAAAGAATGGCTATAAGCCTGATGCACTTAAAACAGTTTGCCACCTCTTTAAGTTGTTTTTGTAATTTAGAAAATTCAGCTCGACTGATTAAAGAGATGATAAAGTCAATTTAAGTCACCTGGTTTAGGGAGCTGCACCTGCAACTTTTCCCTCTAGACAAGGTCTTGCCTAGTAAGTGGGAGGATCAATGGCAGGTTAATGCAACTGGCAATGTAAGAAGCTGGAAAAACCCCCCAAACTTGCTATTATTTGTGTGGGGTACTTTGTAAAGTATTTAGGCAGGGATTTTTTTTTTCTTTCTAGTTATCTTTAAAGTGACAGCTAACACGCTACTAAAATTAATCCTAATAGTGTAGATAATGATGTGCTAAATTGTTTTCAGTATAGTTATTCCAATTTTACCTGCGTGTAGTATTGAACTGAATTTAGTCCACTAAGAGAAGCACAGCTAACTGTAGCAGTGGGCCACTTGAGCCTTGAGCTGTATGTGTTCATTCTGGTGGGAACCACATGCTTGTAGCTGGAAGAGAGATAAAAAGAAGTAGATAGAGAAAGAGGAGAATGTATTGCTTTGTTTAAATTTACAGTTCACATAGTACTTGTTTTTCTTGGCATATGTTATTTACTACATAATCTAATAGATAAATAAAGGCCCTGATGGTTTGAAGCATGCTGAGTGATGATCTGAACCAGCAAGTATGCTTGGGTGGAAAACTCTTAGAGAAACAGAGCTTTTATTCATCAGTGTAGGATCAGCTTATTTGCTGTGGCTGAAGGGTTTGATTCTTCTGTCTCACATGATACAAGGAAAATTAGATCATGCAAAGCACTGGAGCGATTTATTCATTGGCCATATTTTGATTTTTATGCATGTTGGCCCATTTACATTTCTAACACAATACATTAAAGCAACAGGAGGAAAAGCATTTTTTTCCTCAGCTATTTGCTCTGTGTTTCCTGTCCAGCAGTCACCAAAGAAGGAGGGATGGCTGTAGAGAAGGTGTAATGCCACAGCTGTACCAAGAATTTATTCTGTTGATATTAAGAGGTACAGTAGCAAGTACAGTATTGGTTTCTGCTGTGTTGCTGAATAAACTCAAGAAAGTGGTTTGCAGTGAGGAATACATATCCTCCTGAAACTTATTTCCCCTCACAGCATGTGCCTCCACTTTCAGCAAGAGTGAGTTATGCTATATTAGCAATAAAGGGGAAAAATGAGCCAGATTTTTAAAGGTGCTTAGGCAGCTGAAGAGGTAGGTAGATGACTAATAGGATTTAAGATCCAAGCTTGGGAAACCTTTAAAAGTGTCATATAAAATTCTTACAGAAAACCTGCAGCTCCTCTAGTCTGCCTGAACAGTGATAACCTACCATCATGCCATTATTTTAATTAGTAAATTCTCGTGTCCAGGAAAGACTCATTTAACAGGGTTTTCTGATAATTCCAAAGGTATTACTGGTTTTCATACCAATTGCCCTATGTTCTAGAGACAAAAAAAAAAAACAACAAAACAAACAAACAAAAAAAATATTGCTGTGAGAATGTGGACCTTTCCTGGAGATAGCATGTTTTTGTGGTTAGTTTTTTTTTTTTTTTTTTCTTTCCTCTGCAGGCATTGCTTTACCAGTGACATACATACATACATCTCTTCAAAGGCAAGTTGTGCTTTATGCCACAAATTAATGCACCGCTTAGTAGGTGGAAAGCCAGTACCAATAATGTTCCAAGTCATCCAGCGCCTTATGAGAACTGAGATCCAAGGCCCGATCCCTATGTTGCTGTCACAGATGGGCTATTTCCATCACTTCTTCCCACGGCTTATTCCAGCACCGTTACAGCCCAGCACACGGTGCTGCCCCTGTGCTGGGAAGGGCAGAGAAGCTGGGGAAGGGTCTGGAGCACAGGTCTTATGAGGAGCAGCTGAGGGAGCTGAGGCTGTTTAGCCCGGAGAAGGCTTGGAGTAAGGGTGGGGGCAGCGTAAAGGAGGGTTTAGAAAGGTGGAGGTCTGTCTCTGCTCTCAAGTACCTGGCGACAGGACGCAAGCTGGGCCAGGGGGGATTTAGGTTGGACATTTCTTCATAGACAGGGATTAAACATAAGAACGGGCTGCCCAGGGAGGTGGTGGAGTCACCGCCCCGAGAGGCTTTAAGGAGACACTGAACGTGGCACTTCGTGCCATGGTCTAGTTGGCGTGATGGTGCTCGGTGCTAGGTTGGACTGGACGGTCTAAGAGGTCTTCTCCAACCGAGCTGGTTCTNCCCGGCCGCGCTTCCGCCCGCGTCAGCTGACTCTGCCAGGCAGCGGCCCGGCCCGGCCCCGAGCCCGCGGAACCTCCGGCGCGGCCGCCCCGCAGCATGGCAGGGGTCGTGGTGAGCGGAGCACAGGTAGGTGTCCCGGCCGGCCGCGGCCCCACCTGCCGCGGGCAGCTCGCCCCGGCCGGCGCGTCCCCGCCCCCGGCACTGGCAGCGGCCGCTCCAACCCCGCGCCGGCTCCCGCCTTCTGCCGGTGCCGTTCCCGGTCGGTGGGGGCGGCGGACGCGCACCGGCCGGGTTTAGTTTCCAGCGCACCGCGCCACGGGACCCGCGCAGGTATCGCCTCCGTCGCCGCGGCGCTGTCCCGAGGCCGCCCAAGGGAAAGGGCTGAGGAGCCGCCCCCGCCAGCGCCGGGCGGCCCCGGGGTGCGCTCCGAGTGCCGCGCTCGGCGGTGCTCTCCCACCGCCGGCGATAACGNCCAGGGAGGTGGTGGAGTCACCGCCCCGAGAGGCTTTAAGGAGACACTGAACGTGGCACTTCGTGCCATGGTCTAGTTGGCGTGATGGTGCTCGGTGCTAGGTTGGACTGGACGGTCTAAGAGGTCTTCTCCAACCGAGCTGGTTCTGTGAGGCGCGGCAGTCACTGTGTGCCGCTTTGGACTCGCGTTCCAGGTAGGATATCGCAGCGGGGCCTGGGCCGGCCGCCGGACAAGGACGGCCGTGCGCTGGACACGCAGCCCTGGGCCCGCGGCAGCCTCCCGCTGTCNGCACCGGCCGGGTTTAGTTTCCAGCGCACCGCGCCACGGGACCCGCGCAGGTATCGCCTCCGTCGCCGCGGCGCTGTCCCGAGGCCGCCCAAGGGAAAGGGCTGAGGAGCCGCCCCCGCCAGCGCCGGGCGGCCCCGGGGTGCGCTCCGAGTGCCGCGCTCGGCGGTGCTCTCCCACCGCCGGCGATAACGGAGCGCCGGGCGCGGCAGGGCTGCGCTGCCGTGTGCCGCTCACGTGCGGCCGGCGCGCCCCCGCGGCTCCCGCGCAGCGCGCTCCCAGCGAGATCTGCTCCGGCTCGGAACGGCGCCTGCTCTGCCAGCCTGGGGGGCGCGGGAATGAGCTGAAGGAGAAAGAGTGAAATTTGCTAAGTGTTGTTCTTCCCGAAACTTCCTATGTACGTTTCTGTTTGGTTAAAGAGAAGTTGGGAAATGCAACACATCCTGCTGACTTTTACCCAGCGCCTTGCATGGCTACTGACAAAAATTGCGGCTGAAAGTTTATGACGTTAGTGATGAACCTGTGGCTAAAACTAGAATTTTTTTTCCCCCATAAGGAGAAGGAAGCTTGTCTTATTTTTGAAAACGGGTTGCCATTAAACCAGGGTGCTGCCCATTGCTTCTTTAATCTGGTGACTATTTCTGTGTGGAATTCATGTAAATTTGTGTGTGATATGAAGGCAGTTAATTGGCTAATTTGGAAGCTGCTGCAGGAAACAGTTCCTGTGGTCTCTGTGGTGCACCCTGGCACTGAGTGATATGCTGCCTTCTTCCCTTGAGAATGCCTTGAGCCCCTTAATTTGGCTATATGCCCACCGTACTGTCTTCTAACAGCATAAAGTGTAATGCTTAGGTGACTGCAAATATTCTCCAGATATAATTCCCTTCAATGGGAGTGACTATGCACTATTGAGAGTTCATACATGACCTTTTTGGTGACATTCCTTAATAAAGACATTATGGTATTGGTTATTAAGATTACAGTATCATTGTAGAGTGATGACAGAGACTAAAGGGTGATATCCTCAGCCACTAAAGCAGAAGAGAGTTGTGACTACTATTGATAGTTAACTTATGTTTTAAATATTTTGTAACAACATATTTTTTCATGAATTGCATACAGTGTGTTGGAGAATCTTCAAGAATATCTTGGGCCTCCATAGCCTATTTGATGCTGGCCTTTGTGGGAAACGGAACATTTTAGTGGGGTATTGAATAGGCCATCAGTAATGACTGACTGTGACCAACCTTTACTATATCTGAGTCAGAGAATTAGGCCATGGAAACCTCTACATCCAGTTTTTAATCCTGTGTGATGGTCCGTGACTGGTATAGAAAAATCTAACAAATCTGATGTTACTGACGTGCCTTGCAGCCGAAGAGCTGGAGTCTTGGAAAAAGTGTGCTTGCTTTCATCTCTCAGTGGTGGCATCTCTGGATATGTACTTGGAAGAATACTGAATTATGTACATTTTATTGTTTCCTGAGAATATGATTTTGAACTGAAACAATGAAAATGAAGAAATATTCTTCTTTCTTCTGTCTACTGACATCTTGTTTTATATTAGCATTGTGCTATGGGTGTGCTGAAGTGGACTCTGTGGAAGTAAAATGCCTTTACAAGGCCTCAGCATTGAAAGGTCATGATAACAATATATCATCTGCAAATATGCCTGTGGATAATCTGTTTGTACCAGTTGTTAAATACATTTGCATATTATAGCTGTTCAAAGGCTGAACATTTGAAACATTTTATGTATTTTGTCTCCTTTTTGTTCCAAAGCACATTTGTATGAATCTTTTTCTTCAACTTCTTGTGGATAGGGCTTTGATGGCCAGGTAAGTTTCTGAAGCAGTGTGTAGCAGGCCGGAGTCCCCTGCTCCTTCTCAGTTGCTCCTCCCTGGGTGAAAGGCAAAGTGAGGGTTTGTGCTCTTGCTGTGTTTGTAGCTTCTCAAGACAGTCTTGTTCTCCCAGTGTAAATAGGCATCCTATTTTAGTCATTTCTGTTTCAACACATTCTATTGAACCAAATGCTTAATCCAAAGTGTTAAGCTGTTAATGTGATGTTTTTCAAAGGGTTTGCGAGCATTAATTTAAAGAAATCTACCATTCAGTGAAGAATGACACAGTTCTTTTATGCATACCTTTGTGTATGTTGTAAAATGCATTGTGATTATCTTAGACGTAAACTGGAGGAAAATTCCGACATATTTAATTCAATAAATTCTGCAGAACATTTTCTGCTGTGTCCAAACCATTAGGATGCCAACTACCCAAAACAGTTCCTTTCCCTTTTGTTCTTATATTTGCTCAAGTTGTGTGTATGTCTGGAAGCAGAATATATTGCAAGAGCAGGTCTGATTTAACAAGGGGGAGAAGTTGTTAAACTGAGCTTCAAGCTACCTGTTTTCTGCTCATAAAAATTATTTCACTGTTGTCAGCTTTATCTGTTGAAGTTATTGAACAAAATGAATTAAATGGAATGCCATATAGTATTATCAGATACAATCATTTTTAGAGCGTAGGAGATCAGGATGACTTGGAGAAGTATGTACTGTCAGTCTGCTCTGCAGAGGAGTCTCTGTTTTAACAGAAGGTGAAATATTATCAAAACAAAGTTTGATGGATTTTTTTTTGCATATTTTTCATCCAACATATTTTAGACTAGTGGAATATGATACTGAAATTGATTTTTTTAATTAAACAAGTGGATAGTAACAGTGTTGTACAGCTAGTGGTCTAACATGGTGTTAATGTGCTAGCTGGCCATTAAGAGAAACTAAGATTTCTGCGGCACAAAATCTGAAATGTCAGTATTTTGAACACTGAAAGGATGAGCCAATATAGATGTATAGAATTTTTGACAATAGTTTTGAAAAACTTTGTGGGGTTTTTTTGAAGAAATCCAACCAATGATTTCTAAAACAGTACAGCAGAAATAATAGAAAACGTTTAGCTGCTTTACTTTTTGTGTCCTTCTGGAAATGCTATCACTCAGTTTATCCTGGCTAAAAACAAATAAAACCAAACAGAATCTGAGTAGGGTGGATTTTGTGCTAACACTAATTCTTCCTGTGTTTGCTAAAGATGGGTTAGATGGGCTGGTATGAAAAAGATTACACATACGTGAGGGGTAATGAGAAGTGTGATCTGCTCATAAGTGCTGAAGCCAGAAATCTTTATGACTTCTATGACTGTCTGAAAAGAAGATACATGCTTCGTTTTCATGGTCATGGGCAGCTGTCTCTAGTGTGTTACTGGGAGTGGTTACGAGAATGGATTGACCATACACTGCTTAGGTATTTCTGTGCCAAAATTTAGAAAACAACCTTTGTTAATTGTATATGAAGGGCCAAACTGGAACAAGCTTTGAATGTCTTCTGATCCTTCAAACAAATTTCTTCTGGAGCGTGTCAGAATGGTAAAGTGAGGTAACATTAGATCAAAGTATTAACAGTGAAATAGAAGAAATGTGGTATATTTAATCCAAGTATTTTTATCTGGAAGGAGACAAAACGTACATAAAGACTATAGATGTAATTAATAGTAAGTTGATGGTATCATTAGGAAAATGAGTTTGTGTGATAGATTTTATAGTTGTAATATAGTTTAAAGCTGTAATGCCAATTCACTGTATTGCATGTTATCATTTTATCAATGAGACAGACTCTGGACAGGGAACTAAATCTACTCATGAAATGTTTCCTTGTTGTTTCTATTTCTCAGGTGTCCTACATTAGTCAGGACTGTGAAGAAATTCCAGAATTCCTGGGAAGAAAATATGGACATATGGCAAAAAGGCTAGATCTTAGCTTCAACTTGTTAAGGTATGTGGCAGCATATACATTTTCAAGTGCAATGTGGAATTCCAACTCCTAAAATAGACTGATTTTTTTTTTTTTTTTCAAAGTAGAGTGATGTATGTTGGGTACATTTAATTGTTATCAAGTGGACGACACTGTTTTATGGGTAATGTTTGTCTCCTTTTCTCCCATACTTGGAGCACAAATAACCAGGTGAGTCTGGAAAATTATTATGTGTTAACATAAATGATGCCCATTGAGAAGCTTATGCTCTGTTCTCTACTTGAATTGGAAAATAAGCGTTCTTACCTGAAGAAGTGAAGAATGGGATCAAAAGTGAATTTTCCTTAATCAGAACACAAGTAAGTGTGTGCTTCTCTCCCTTTTTAAAAAAAATTTTTATGGATTTCTGGTTATTACTATAAATGCTTTATAATGCTCTTTTCTCAGATGATGTGTTTTGTTCTATGATTTTATTTTTGTGCATCTGTGTAGTTAAATGCTAAAGCTAAACACAGTTAGAATTTGTAATTCATTCTAAGTATTTTAATATATGGAGTGGTTTAGGATTCTGTAGTATTCCTGTTAGCTACTACAGCATCCCATTTCATTTAATCTTTATAAGAGAGAGGTTCAGCAGAGTATATTTCAGGTTGAAAAATGTGGGTAAGTATGGAGAAAATTTGAGTGCAATTGCCTGTTTAATAAAAAAATAGGTTTGTGGAGGTAGGGTTGGACTCAACTAATTTTCCTTTATTTTATTGGGGGTAAGCTCACAGTCTGCTTGTGAAGAGTAACACAAAAAGTAGTGTGCTGGTGCCCTGTTTTCCTCGAAGAAACATTGATTTTAACTTACTTGACACTCATAAATGTTCCTCTGTGCCTCTGTCAACTCTGAAAGACTGAATCATATATGTAAGAGGTAGCAGAGCAAAGGACACACTAAATCTGTGGATTGTTGTTGTTTTATACTGTGACTCTGTACCACTGGATATTGTAATCAGAAAAGAGAATTTTGCTGGGGGAGGGGATGAAATGGTAATTTTTTTTTATTTTGTCATGAAGATAATTCAAGGTCTGTATGTGTATTTCGATTTAACATGTTGACAAGACTTCTTTACATTTCTGGGAAAAAAAAGTGTTTGTGTCTTTCGGTTAATGCATGATTTGAAGAACAGTTCTCTGAATTTGTTTCATTTCATAAAATCAAATTATAACATTAAATTTGGTTATAAAGTACCACTTTAAAACTCTGATCATGTTTTCATGGAGAGCACAATTGATGATGTATTTCTAAAATCTGTGTTTTCTTTCCTTCTTTTCTTCTCTACCCAAAACACTTAGCCTGTTTTTCAGAAGGGATATAATTTGGTTTTATTGAGGTTTGGGGAAGAACAATCAGCTTGTGATGTAGGACAAGTTGTAGTTGTAAATCTGTAAAAGTATTTTAAGACCAGAAATCAGATTTGGGAAAGGGGAGAAGTGGATTTATTTTTCCTTTGGGAAGCTAATACTAAATGGGATGAGAGCAGTAAAGGTTTCTCATTTGAGTAGTGCTTAGATTTACTAAGCATATAGAAACTAAGACTGAAGTATTTATGGTACAGTAGCTGTTCACGCTGGTCTGCACTCATATATAAATCCTGTACCTGCAATGTTGTAGTATAGCAATGAGTTTTATGATTTCTATCAGTATATGCATAATTTGAAAAGTTTACTATGTGGTTTTCAGTGGGGAAACAGTGCCTACAATTAATGTTGATTTAGAAAGGAGTTTGATATTTTTTTTAGTATAATTTACTGTCTCTTGGTAAAAGTGTGAGTTGAATGAAGAAGACCAAAGATGATCAAAATATAGGAAAAGATGAAGAGAATACTCTGTTTTGCTAGCACTATAGTTACTTGCAGTAAAGATATTAGCTTTCATTATAATTTGATTTATTATTGGACGAGAGTTTGTGTATTTCTTGAAAGGAAAAAAGAAAGCCAAGTGTTCTTACGTGTGGTGATTTTGTTACTCAGATTTCCCTGATTATTTTCTTTTTGCTTGGGATGTGTCTATATAATAGAGGAGGGCAGGGTTGTCATCAGTTCTTTTGAACTGGCAGTTTAATACAGAAGAAAGGGTACATTTTTCACCATTTTTTTTCCTGACTTCAGAATTCTTCCCAGGTTGGAGCCCCTTCCTCTTTCTTAAATAAAATTGCGGGGCCATTTAGATGCTTAATTATCTTTGCACCAGATGTGGTATATCTCATATCAGCACTTGATACATATTCAGAAACAGTTGCGTTTGTGTCTTTCTTGTTTGCCTTTTTCCAAGAGCTTGGCAAAGTGTTACCCTGAGCAGTGCATGGATCCAGCTCTCTCTTCTGGCAGTGGAAGTGACTCTTACCAGTCACAGTGGTTACACATCTCCCCTTTTCCCTGTGAGAGGAAGGAAAGAAAGAGGTGAAAGGTACAAGGGAACTTAAATGCAAATTTTGGGAAAGAGGATGAGTAACAGCAATTTGTTGTGTTTGAGGCAAAGGGAAAAATGTATGTGTCCTTAAAAGATGCTGGCTGTAATTGGCAGGATGTGGTGCCACTGGATTGCCTCCTGCTTATGGCTGCTGGAAATCCTTCAATCCCAGACAACTGTAGTCCACTTGTGACTTATTTCTTCTCATGCTGTTTTCATTACATTGATTTTGTTTGAATACTTTCTAATATCTTATGTTTCCTTTTGGGGCCAAGGGGGGTTGTGAAGAAGACGGAGCCAAACTCTTGTCAGATGCACAGCAAAAGAACAAGAGGCAGTTGTCACAGCTGCAGCAAGGGAATTTCCAGCTACCTCAGGGAAGGCTGAGTGGAAGAGGTGCCTAGAGAGGCTGTGGAATCTCCATCCTGAGTGATATATAAAATGCGACTCGACAAAACCCCGAGCAACCTGATCTAACTTTTGAAATCCCCCTTTTCTGAGCAGGGAATTGGACTAGATGATCTCTAGATGCTCCTTCCAAACTAAATTATGATGTGATTCTGCAGCTTTATTGGTGTGATATGGCCTGAGGTGTAGCACTTCTTGATTTCATAGTGATTTTCAACTATTTAGAAAAGAACTATTTACACTGTGTATTTTCAATAAGGCATGTTTCAGGAGCAGAGATGTTTTGCTTTGGAAAGCAAACAAAGCCTCTCATGGCAACTGTATTTGATAGCCTTCCCTAGTAACAGAGTCCTTTCATAATATGTGGAAAACATTCCCCAGTTCTTATTTTGCTAAGGTATGGAGTATGGGAAGAAGAGACACTGATGTGTGAGTGTTAGTGTTACCTGGAGACTTTTAAAGGATTTCAAGGTGGTATGAAAAACTTGTTGATCATGGAAAGTTAAAGATTGTACTAAAAAAAGAACAAGGTAAGTAGTAATCACTGGTGAAGGAAAGAAAGCAGTAAGTGAGTAGGAAGGATGTAATAGGGAGTAGAGATTTGGATGAAATGCAGAGATTTTAGTTGAGATGCATATTGCTATCTTGTGGGAAGGGAAAAAACCCCAAACCAACCCACAACTTGTTCAAAGCTTTTTTTACTTGTCCTAGATGACTTTGTTCAAAATTTTTCCTTTCACAGTAAAGGCTAAATGCACTCAAGTGCTTGAATAACAGATGACAGTGGTTTTGTACAAACAGGTGCCTTGCTTTTATAAATAACATCTACAGTTCAATTCACTGGGAAGTCCATGTTGTAATTTTGTCCTTAGTAGTTTTAAACATGTGAGTTGTTTTCCTTTTTCTTAGAGATTTCTTCTAGGTCTAAGCTATGAGGTGAAAGGGAGAGTGCATCTTTAATCTTGGCCAATGAGGAAGGATTAATCCAATAATTGTGCTCATGGAGATACAAATATCTCTTCTCTCTCTCTAGGGTGCAGATTATTTCTGCTAGGAGCCTGAATAATTTGCACAGTATGTGCTTGTGCATAATTTCCACTGTCTGATGAAGAAGGTGTATGTATGAAAACATCCCCTTGAACTTCAATCCTAGTCTGGAATGTTCCTCCATGACTTTTGTGAGGCTGAGGCTTTGTAATGTCTTCTCTGTGGACTAGGTATTGTTCCTTCTCTCTTCTGCCTCCTGTTTTTTTGCCGGGGGGAATATGCAAGTGACAGCCTGAAAATGGGCTTCAGTTTTTACAGGGCATGTTCTTCTTTTTAAGTTAAGTATGTAAAAGAAAGGCTTTTTTTTTTTTTTTCTCCTAACCACCTTCCCGGTCTATGCAGCAATAAGACATGCAGAACAGGAAGATGAACAACAAAAGAGAGATGGAAATAAAAGCCAGAATTCAAAACAAAGCATGACATATTTTTAAAGCCTTTAGACTCATCTTTATAGCGCTTTAGAATGTTGAAGGAAATGCACTATTGTTAAAACTTTTTGATGGTTTTATTTATAAGATAGAAAAATATTTTCACCATAATTGGGTAACTCTTAATCGTAGCAATTGCATATTTATCAGTATGAGGGGCTGTTATTAATGTAGCTGTCATGCACAAACACATTTCTGCATTAAATCCATTTAGTATGTGCATTATTCGGTCTAGAATGTCACCAGGACATCAAAGCCCCCTTAGGCATAAGAGCACAGTGCCCTGCTGTGGCTGCAGAAAGGGCTTGATCAATAAATGTAACATGTTAATGCAGAGCAAATAGAATAAAAGATTTCTTTGACAAGACATGAAAAATCACCTTGTGGCAGCTGGCATGGTGATGCCATTTCAGCGGAGACACTAGCAAAGTTGATCTGACAAGTAAAGAGGAGAGATGATGGTTATAAGGTGCTTTTGTTTCAAACTTCTTTCTTGACCTGTCAGGTTTTGAAGGAGCCTGAATGGCCCTTTTTTGTCATGTGAAAATTGTAGTCTTAGGCAGTTATGAAGCAGTTATCTCTTCTCAAATTGTGAATGCTGCTGTTTAATTGATTCACTTAGCATTTGAAACTGTCATGCATTAATAATTGCTAAATCCTGTAGATACTGCTCCAGTGTGTCATGCTTAAATGTGTAGTTATCAGAAAATTAATATCCTTAATGAACTGATGCTTTCAAACTAGCATTGCATGAAATCTCTTTTGCCCTTTCATTTGCTGAAGGTATATCAGCCAGTTTTCAGAGAAACCCCTCCCGACAGTTGTGTGGTTTTATTTATTTATTTTTTTGATGCCCAACAAATGCCAGCTTTGCTTTGGGTACATAGTGTGCTCAATGACAATAAATATAGTAATTATGCTGGAGTTGGTAATTAACATAATTATAGTCAATTACGACAAATACAGTGCAGAGCTAAATGAATGAGGGTGAGAAATTAGCAAGCTAATTGATTTACCTTACGAGCTGCTTTTTCCTGCAACTAACAGTTGCAGATTTTCTGCAGGAAAGAGTGTTTACAAATAGCTGGTTGTGTTTTGAAATGATTCTGTCTTGTGGCTCTCACTCCTGTTTCCCCTACACTGAGGTGAAAAGGATTGAAATATGGGGCAGTGGTTACAAGGAGAAAAGAGCTGGTTGGTCCTCACTGAATGCTTTGAAGGAAGATGTATGTACTTACTTTATTTTAGATGCTTCCTCCAGTATTGAAGGGAAAAAAGACTTTGTGATCCTTTACAAAAGATATTGCTTGAGAAATTTTGGACATATATTTTAATCCCCTTAGATGTGGCCTGACTTATCTAAGAAACATTTATCTATCTGTTTGTTGACGTCAGAGATCTGCAGAGCGCTGGATAGCTGAAGGAAGAATTAGAATTGTTCAAGGAATGTAAGTGTGTTGAAACAGTATGCCCTTGTTCAACCATCAGTTTCAATAATTTAAACCACTGGACCAGTAGGAATGCATAATATCATAACATTTGTGCACATTATAATTGCCTGTTTTGTTTCAAGATGATTTATAGTATCTTGTCTGAAGTAAGTGTATTGGAGCTATGCAGTTAATCTATTTCACTCTCCTTGTTTTTTTATTTTCTTTCAAGCATGACGACAGTTTACTATGTGAAAGGAGCGTGTATATGTTGAAGTATTGAAGATTTTGTATTGCTCTTTCAAGAAAAATGTTGAGTAGTAGTTGAGATTCCTTTTTTTAAGAAAACAATAATTTACAAATGTTTGTAAATTTTATACTGGATACTGTTTACTGTTTGAAGCTCAATGGAATTGTATAGAGAGATTTCAGCAAAGAGATAATGCTTTCCATAGCTAAGCTGTCTGAAAATTAGAAATTTTATCTGAAATTTATAAATTCTTGGTAATTTTTCTTCTACTATTGCAGTAAATGTATAAAGTCAAATTGAGTAGGTGTGTAGTTTGAAATGGGAACTCAAAGTTTACCCTTAAAGGGATGTCCTACAATAAGCACAAGATGCTGTTTTTAAAATAATGTTGAAATGTTATGGATGTCTAAAAATACTTGTACAGTAACACTACTAAGGGTGGTCAGTCTTTAGAAGCAATTCAGCTCCTAGAATAATTTTGCTGAATTAAATGTTTAAACATGAGGAATCATTGAAATTATTTATGGCTATAATAATCTTTCTGTTGAAGTCTTACATGTGTATTAATTACTGTGGACTACCTTATGTATAATTATCTTTCTACTAAAAGAACTTCTTATTGTACTAGGTGGAAGAAGATTGTACTAGATTGAAGACAAGTATGTTGATGGGTTCTTTCTACATGAGTAATACCTAGGGAGTCATATAATATAAAGTTTTATAGATGTATAACTATTACAAAACTAGAAGGAGAGCATTATCAGTAACAAAACCCATTACAAACTTCAGCTATTAACTCTACTTTTGGTAGTTGATAGATATCAAAGTTAAATCTATTCCGTGCTCTCTTGCTTTCCTTTTCCGTCCCACCATGCCACCCCTTTTTAAAAAGTGGCATTTCAACAGGAACCAGGTGTGATCTGGCTAATGTATAAGGAAAGCTTTTTTCCCTCACCTTACAAGTTTGGAAATACTAAAAACGTTAAGACTGTCTAGCATGCAATAGCCATGCCTATGTTCTGTTGTTTTGTCAACTTTAAATGTGATTATAGAACATTTGCCACTACAAAGCATTGTCTGTGTGTGTTTTTGTGACTTGTATATTTTTCTGCTGTATCTTAATTGTGGTCGTTGATTTATTGTTGATACAAAGGGGACCAATCAATGACTACTGTTAAAAATATCAAATTATTTGGTTATGGTACACACTTAAATATCTCACTGTTTTCAGCATACTATACCATGGATGTAAGCTGTACTTTTTAATGGAAAAGTTATTTTTCCAAACTCAGTAAAATGTAAATAATAAGTAATATAAATTGTTGTATTTCAGTGCGGGTGGCTGTTATCTTCTTCAGTCTCAGCAGCCTCTCTTTTTGTCCATTGATCCTTGCTTGACTTTTTATGGCCACATAGTCACTAACAGACTGTGAAAACACTGTAGTTGATATACCTCTGACCCCCTGTGCTGGCCATTATCCATTGATTTACAGTACGTGACAGATCAGAACACAGGATTGTTTTCTGTTCTGCTTTCCTCAGGAAGGCTTAACATCGTGGAAGGAGTTGTCTTGAGGGTGAATCACATGGTAGAATTGGGCAGAAACTTTTTTTCTGAACCTTTGACTTGAGTGACAGTGTAGGTTCATACTGTGTCGGGGAGAATTCTTGAGAGGATTGCTAGAGCTTGAAATCTGACAAAAAATTTAACATTAACTTAAAATAAGTTTGTGAGCTTTGATTGTTACATCCTTAATTATGGCTGGTGAATATTGCTATGCTGGTTGGTGAAAGTTGGTTTTTTTTTGGGAAAATCCAAGACTAAAGGTCTGTTGCAATTATGAGTAAAGATGAAATCTGTACTTCTGAAAAAAGATGGGTGACAAACTGGGACTTGAAGAGAGATAGGGTTTCGTATTAAACATCCATTGACTCAAGGCTGTTGGTAAAACCTTTTGACTGAGGCAGAGCATTTCCCAGTGAACTGGTGTTTGCATCACACAATTTTCTTCATGTCTGAATGTGTAGGGAGTGAACTGCTTTTTCTTGGTCTGAGATTGAACTTGGATTTTGAAGTGATGTTGGAGGCTAAATATATACAATCTGCCATTGCTCTTTGGGTACCTACAGCACTTAATTCACTGGCATAGTCAATCCAACTGCTCTTGTGAAAACTGTAACCAGTCTTTAACTAAAATCAGTTTTTGTGTTGAATTCTGTTCTGAACAATAGGAATCTATGTTAGATTGAGAGAATATCAGTTAATAAATGGAAGACTATCACAGTCTATGGAAAGTATTGGCATTTGGAAGAGAAATAGTTTGATGTACTTGTTTTTGTTTTCAAAGAATGTCAGTAGATTGAAAATAATATCTTGGTGACTGCTCCTGCATAGTCCATGATTATCTGGATTTTAAAACTGAGAAGTACTTTTTTTCAAGAGCATCGGGGGTTAAAGAAAAGGGCATGATAAAGAGCGTGTGTTAAGTACAGTAATCAGATGGATCATTATTATTTTCTGACTTCCTTAATCTCTCTCATTCTGAAACAGTATTTCCTCATCATTGCTGTTGTGAAACAAGAGCGAAGGACTGCAGAAATAACTGTTGTCTGAGGACAAGGAGCTTGGCTGAAGGGAAGAACCCTGGAATTATTGCCTCTGTCTTTTCCTCTCTGTTTTCTTGAAAGGTATCTTCTCACCTTAACGCAATATAAAAGATTCTCAGCATGTAGTTGCAGATGTAAAGAACTAAACTAATTTTGCTGATTCCAATCACTAAAGAGGGCCTTGGTCCTCCAGTGTTCAACAAACCTGCTGGTGGTCATGGTACAGAAAGCTGCTTGGCATTTGGCAGGAAAATCCTTGTGGAGCTTCTGCTTGTGCATCACTTGTTTGTTTTATGTGGTCTTGCATGGTTTGTGCCAGTTTTGAGATCTTGCATTTTACATAAGTCATCTTTACATACATTATCCCGGAGATGATTTTTCAGGTTAAAAAGACCATCCCCAAACCCTTATCTCGTGCAAATGTGAAGAGTGAGTAGCATGGAAGTGCAAAAGGGCCATGTATTTTTCTCAGGCTCTGGATTCAGCATGTCAAACCAGACATGCTATACAATAATTATACTGTCTTTAGGGTCATGGTTAATGCAGTGTTATAGCTCAGTTGCAGGCTTTACCCATGAACTGATGCTTGCAATGATGTGACATTTTATAATTTTTATTTATATTTTTGTTTTGTTTCTCCTGGTCTTTCCTTTTGATGATGCTTACCTGAGTGAGTTGCTCACTGGTAGAGCTGGAAGATGATTTCCTTTCTTAATACTTTCTTTTGCCTTTTTAATTTAATTTGCCTGTTCAATCTATAAATGGAAGTGGTCAATGTTCTTTATTTAATACCTTCTCAATGCTCATGTTTGTAGGAAAGCTTGCTATAGTGAGAGAGTACAGTGGTAGAAATAAGTTTTAAAAGAACACAAGTAAGAGATGCAAAATATCTATCTAGTGTTAGGGGGTAGTTTAATTGGTCCAAAAGTCAGGGAGGTTGATAGGCTCTTGCAGATTGGGCCCATAGTTCTCTTCAGGTGCTTAAGTCTCTGCTGTTTTTCCTGTGCAGTTGGTGTATGAGCTGTATTGGCAGATAGTAATACTTGGATGTATGCACAAGGCCAGCTCTTTTTTTTCATAGGAAGCATAGTGAGTGTTGGCTGCTGCTGACAGCTTACTGGCGTTTAACACGCACACACACAAAATAACATCTTATAAATAAAGATCTTTAGGCTGTATGCGTATTTCTGTTATATGGAAGTATGGTATACGAATTATATTTTTAATCTATATAAACTTGGGGGTGATGCTCAAGTATTTTTCTACTTTGATTCAGCACTTGTGGTAGGACTTTGTTAATGATAACCTTTTCACTTATAACCTTGAAGGAACATATTACTTAAAGGTTGCTTGCAAAAAAATGTTCAGTCTCTTGAGCGTAAAATCTCTTAAAGTGCAAGGAAATGCAGCAGAACTGTCCTTGAACCATTTGAGATGTGTAAGGTCCAAGACTTGCTGAAGTGCCATCACTTGTCAAGGCCATGTGGCCACAAAAGCACTGGATGAGGATGCTGTATTTTAGACTCCCAAGACTTTCAAGACATTTTAGTTGAAGAGATAAGAAAAACTTATCATAGCTGACCTAAATACTTACGTGATAAAGTGTAGTGATTATTCTAAAGCACTTAAAGGCTGAAGGAAAAATGTTCTAGACAGGCCAAGGATTAACAGTATATTGAATATTTGTAAAGCTCTGCTTCCAACATAGTTATGTTAAGATAATTTGACAGTCCAGTGTGTGAATGTTCAAATCACAGCTGCTCAAGGATCTGAACACTTTCTACCTATTATCTTGCGTTTAATACACTCTGTATCTTGGACAGTGAAGTGCTTTGGAATAGCACAGAAACAGTCATATGTGAAGGTGATTATACTGGAATTGCTGTTGGAAAAATTGTCAAGTACTATGTTTCCTAAGAATGGAAACTAAGCCAACTAAGCGAGAGGCTGTGTATGTGTGCAGTTTAATTTCTTCCCTCATTCTGTGCTGCCTTTTCTCCCCACTGCCTTCAGCTCCTTAAATCAGCAGAAGGCTGCTGAAGGTGCTGCTGAGAGATTTGGGTGCAGGTGCAACGTGAGGTTCCTGCTTTCTTGCCAGTGGTCTCTATTGTTCCCTGTGTTGTTATAGTGGGAGCCAGCTGTTAGCTCTGTTCATGTGCAGTGTTGGTTCTAGTTCTACCAGGTGCACAATTAGTAAATTGTCTGCCAGTCTAAGTGGGGAATGTCAGAGGGCAGTTCAGTTTCTTTCACTGTCAATTCTTTGGCTTCCTTTAAATAAATCATATCTAGTAGTCTCTTACTACCACTAATAAAAGGGCTTTTGAAATTTGGACGTACCTCTAATGAGAATCTATCTCAACCCATTTAATGTGGGCCACTACTTTGCAACTGAATTATAGATTGTGCAACCAGAGGTGGTTTGAAACAAGAGGTTCACCTGCATTTAAATGATTGAGCAGAAGAAAAGAAGTTTCTGAAATTAAGGAGACGAACGCATTACTGTAGATTTTGTCTCACTTCCTAGTAATTGGTCAATGGAGGAAGAGAGAACAAATGTCTGTATTGAGCTAAAAGTGAATGGGCAAGTGTTTCTTTGTGTGTTTTAGTGTAGCATATGAAAGTCTAGGTTGCTGTAGACCTAGTATTTTAAACCTAGTGAAGTCAGCTTCAAAGTAATCTTGCACTTTATTTTTCCCTGTTTTCTTTCTGTGTGGGGACATAATTCCACTGAAAGCATTTAAGACTAGTGTGGGTAGAAATAGTAGTACTGGAAACCCATCAAGATAGCTGTTAGTTGTAAAGTTGATATTTGTGTTTACAGCATAGCCTATTACTATCCTATGACATGAAATGAAGAAATAATTTCTATATTGTAGCAGATGCACCTTAGTAGGCAGAATAGCATCAGAAATGGTCAGTAAGGTTCATTCTGTACACAGGAGATTGAAGGTTTCAGGTTCTTTACCTTATATTCAATGTACTATGATGTCATAATCTAAATCAGGTTTTCTGAATGATTCCCTGACTGCATATTTCCATACAATTCTCATTCTTAGGGGGAAAACAAAACTAGGGAAAAAGACTTCTGCAGCCCAGTGAGTGGAGCGAAACCTGATTCACACCTCTCTTTTCCCTAGTAGAAAAACACAAGAAAGTCTGCAAAAAATAGATATAGGTACAAACTTAGGTTAAGAGTTTCTCTGTAAGTTCCTAAAATCAAATATCTGAACTTAACCTCTGTGTCAAGAAATTTGCTCAATTAAATTATATATGTCTGCTTTTCAAACCACTTGCAGAAAATAATAGCTATTTCTTTTCATTTGATTTTGTATGCTGAACACAAATGAGATTCTTGATGTTCAAATTTATCTCATTGACTAGAAATAACCTTATTCATATTATAGAGTGCATTCACATCTCTGCATATTATGTAGAAAGCTAAGTGTTACTTATGCCCATCCTGTGCAGGTCTCTTTCTCTGCAAAATTTTAAACTCTGTCCTCGTCTTTTTCAACAGAGCACTTTATGTATGTATGTATGTATGTATGTGTTTAATTAATTATTTATGTTAAGGCCTTCATCTCTCTTAAAGTGAGCATTGGAGTAGAAAGCAAATTGCTGTTGAAATTCCCTCTCTGGTGATTTCAGCTAATTCAACCACAACTAGTGTATTAAAAAGAGTAAACAAATTTCCCCCTCTTTTCCTCATTGGTGTCTATGTAGTAGAGAGCTTTGACCCTATGTAGAGCTTTACATGATAGACTTTTCAGATGCTTGTGTGAGTCATGCTGAGGCTCCATGTGCAAACTTGACAGTGCCTCTCTGTGCTTGACACTATAACTTTAAGATTTTATGTTATTTAAATATACTAAAATGTACCCTGTATCAAACTGCAGGTGCTGCTACATGTCTATTACAGCATGGTAACACTTGCCTCCTAAAAACTCTGAGGCTTGTGAAAGAGTTAAGCAAAGCAGCCAGAAACGGTTTTCAGCTTTTACTTTTCAGATACAACCTTTTAAGCATACCTACATTTACCTGCAATGGCAATCGTTTTGCATTTTAATGACAAATCAAGTATGCTAACTTGCATTTGAAACGAAAGTGCCTTAAATGTCTCTGGCTGTCAGAATGAGATGTTAGGAGCTTGATGAAAAGAGAACAAAGAAGACAAAGTATGAAGCCTAGATACAGAGCAAAATGAAATAAAACCTTGTATGGCCTGTCAGGGGTGTCAGTTGATATTCCTATCTAAAGCACATTATAGTATTACTTTGCAGCTCATAGCTTACTCATCTGTCTTTTTTAATTCATCACATTCTAGCCCACATCTTTTAAGTCCCATGTGTCAACAATGGAAGAAATCTGTTAATTGACAAATGAATGTCACAAATGTGAATTGGTGCCTTTACATCAGAGGCAGGTAGTCTCTGTTGTTTTTTGTCGGCTCTATTATTGGCATAAGCCAGTGTAAGACATCTGTCTTTGCCAGAATGAGAGATGACAGCCAGAGAAGGGCTGTCATTGTTTTAGTGCATGTTCATTCTGCTGAGATACTGTATAAAGATAAAATGTCAGTTAAAAGAATATGAAAAACTATCGGGAGGAAGTCCTTAAATTACTTGGGAAGGGGATCTGGGAATTGGTGCCAGAATTGAAATCCGAACATTCCAGTTTGCATCTATCACATCAATTTAAAAATAATACTTTCTGAGTAACTGGGTCAGTTTATAAGGCATTTAGGAAAACGTTATGTTGTGTTGGCATAATTAGCTCATAAGATGGAAAGAAAAACATATCTTCACAGGATATGAGTTTATTACAAGTTCATTTTTCAAACATGTATAGAATTGTCTCAATAAAAATATGCTGTGTAGCATCTCTAGTGTTGATTTGCATCTGTTTTGAAATATTGAAATTGCTCTGTTCCAATTTCTTTTTCTGTTATAGTTCTATTTTAGATTGATGAATAACATAATGAAATAAAAAGCATAGCCAGCTGTGAGCTGATGAGACAATTAATAGGAAGAAAATTATTAACATAGTTTCAGGGTGTCTAGAGGGTGTACAGTATATAAAAGTTACTCCCAAATCACTAAATCCCTTTATTGCAATAAATGACTTTTTAATCTTGAATAGCACAAAGGAGAGGAGGAAAATGTTTTAATGGAGGTGGTAGAAAGGGGGAATAGAATTAAAATGTCATAAAAGGCTGCTGTTTTACTTTATATCAAAAGTCATAAGAAAGGCAGATTGGCACTTTTATCTTCAGTAGCTGTTACAGTCAACCCTGTGCTGTACAGGACACTCACTGTGTAGCCCCCTCCTTCCCAAATGACCTGTCACCTGGGTTCTAAATGACATTGCCTGAACTTCAGGCATTTTGAGGGCTATGTTGATACAATCTGGTGAAGGACTATCTCTAGATCTGTGGACTGGCTGAGTTGAAGTGTGAAGATGGATGTCTTTGAAAAACAATTTATTAAAAGTTAGTTTTAATGTTACTTGGGTTTTGCATTTGAAATAGAGCTGTCAATACAGTAAATCTTGAGACATTCTGAATTATGATACTAGTTAATATAGGTAGAATTGTAATTCATAACTTTGTAGGATGTGTTTTCTTTTTTTCATTTTTTAAACTTGCTTCTAGCAACTAATTGAGTAGCAGAAAAAATATCAAACTGATATTCTTTTTCCCCTTCCCACCACCTAATGTGGGGCTCTTAATTTTTTTTTGTCTTGGACTACTCTGTTTATCTCCAGCTATCTCCTGGCTCTTTTACTTCAGTCCATGGTTAATGTCAACTGTTAATTTAATTATTGAGACTAGTAACAGACTTGAATACTTTTAATAGGTGCTAGTTATTTTGTGAGTTTTGTCTTAGGGTCTGAAAAGCTAAGAATGAGTAGCATGAAGCTTCATTTTGTTTTAAATATTTGGGTAGAAATATTGCTGCTCTGTAAATAGAGTTCCTATAAAAAGCATACTAAGAGAGAAGGTTGTTTTTCTCTTGAAGGTCTACTTGTGTTTTTTTTGTTTGTTTGTTTTTTCCATTAAAAAAACTAGTCTTTTCTTTAAACTTCTTTGGAATCAATTTTGCTAGACAATATTTTAAAATATTATGAAAACCAAGAAGTGTTTGCTGCTTGTACACAAAGTTTTATGAGGATTGGAGCCCTATATGTTTTCAGTGAAAGCTTTGTGCTTTCATTTCCAGCCTTCATTGGTTCTAAGTAGATGTTTAAATTTCCAGTCAAAAGCCATGCTGTTGGTATCTAAATGGCCAGGCATGTCTTCTCAGGCAGTTTGTCATCATGTGTTTTGAAGTTCAGTTTACTTTGAGAAGAGTAAAGACAACACTGTCTCCATTTTACAGATGGCAGAACTGAGTTGTGAGGAGGCCTTGTTGATTAACTATACCTGCCAAATATCATTATCAGCTCTTCATACCAACTTGAATAAACCACTTCTGCATGGGGGGGCAAGTAATGGCTGACACCTGCCCACTTCTCAAATCAGAAGTGATCCTAGAGATAGTTTATTCTCACGTGTTACTTGGCTGCACTTTTTGTTATCTGATAGTCCATGTATTGCAAGGTGGTGATACAGCAGAGACTAAAAAGAGAAATGGGTCATAGACTTAGAAGAAATTTTTGTTTAGTTTTGGTTAAACGGTATATAATTATAGATATAACAAAGGTAACACCAAAAAAGATATGGACTAAGACTGTATCTTCTATTGTTGATGGACTCTCTTCCTTCTCTAACTAAAAATTAAGAGATGATCAGAAGGATAAATAGGAATACCAGATCTGGTCTCTCTAACGGAACTGAATTAATTCCATCATGAAAATTCATATGCAGGACATACAGTTGGAGTTAGTTAAGTTACATAACCAGTGCTTACAGGAAGATGCCATGAAGAGGCTGAAGAAAACATTCAGCTTGTGGAATTCTGCTTTGGGAGCATGTGTTTGTATGACACTATTGTCACAGTTAAATTAGCTCTAAAAAGGGAAGATACAGGAATGTGACTACAGAAATGTTGTACATGTGTGTGCTCATGCCCTCTGGGTGATTTTCCTCCTGAGTGCCAGCTGTCATACAGAATCTGAAACAGACAAAAATTTATTGGGTAGTATTTAGAAACATGTCAGTGGTAATGACTGGATCTCTGATTTCAATTATCACCTACTAAATTTAGGCTAATGTAGTGCACTTGTAGACCTGTTGAATGCACTTGACATAATGTTTAAAATATTTGAAACGGCACTGGTTTTTGATATCATATGTTGACCACTTTCCCACTCACATCTGGTGCATGGCAGCAGGCATCCCATGTGACCTATAAAAACTTGGGTTGTGCTAGTTTGAGGTTTTTTTTTTCTTCTTCAGATTATATTTCAGCAGAGAAGAAGACAGTAGTCTGAGCCTACAATTACTTCAGCAAAACACTGCTCTGAGATAGGTAATTCACCCTTTTTTCCCCACTCCCATACAATCAGTGTGCAAACAGCATTTTAAGCTTTATTCCTATTGTTTGGCTTTAGTTTTTCTTTGAAAGTCCTTGGTCACTTGGGTGCTCTTAAAGCTATTTTAATAACAAATTACCTATTGTCACTATTTTTCTGTATCTGGGTGAGATTTCAAGTGGAATCTGATTATACACAATTTTTGGTTATATTAGCAGAGATTAGTGTTGAAATCCAAAGTACTGAGTTCTGCTCTGCTTACCTTGCAAACATTTTATGTGCTATTATTTTAGGGCTATTGAGGGGGATTATTTATAAACAAAAGTTTATTTTTCCAAGTACTGCAGTACTTCATTGGAGTGCTGCAAAACAGTTTTCTTTCTTCTGATCTTGTGCTCTTTCCATAGCCATCTTCCTCATACATATTTATTAAATTTATATGCTGAATGTTTGCAGCTCTGAACTTGCCTTCTAACTATTGAAATCATAACTGTTAAAGTAATTTGTTTGATAGTACTCAGGAGTACTAGTCATCACAGATTTTAGTTGTGTCTCCCTGTTTTTGTGAAAATATGATGACGTTTTAAAGTTATATCCACATCAGCATGCAACTAATATAAAAAATAAAGTAGTCTCCAAAAATGCATAGGCTAGTTTGAGTAAGTTCATTGTCCACATCTCGATAGCTGCATAAATAAACCTGAGGAATTTTGTAAGAATAAATCTCCTTTAAAGCAAGATCCCCCTGCTTATACTACTTCTGCTTTGTTGTGATTTCTTATTTCTGGGAGCATATTTTTCAGTAGTGTTCCAGTGGTGGTTAGCAAGTTCTTTTCCTGCCTAATGCTTCCAAACATTCTTTAGATGACTTCTTGTTAAGAATCTCAAAGTTGTTTTAAACTGAAATTATTATTTAAAAGCCCTGAGCACGTTGTCGCTGAAATACAAGACACAATAGCAGAAGCTTTCAAATTGAGTGTTGCAAACATTCCTACTGGGAGAGGAAACAGATCTTGAAGATGGAATTTCAGTAAAGTTGAATGTAGGCCTTCTGGTGAAATGTGGAAGGGTGTACAGATTTACTGATGGTTTGTCACGTGCAGAATTTCTAGAGGTGTCTTGGATGATAAGTTTCAGGAATAGTTTCCTCTTACACTTATTTTCAGTGGATTTTGTTTTGGTTTTGGTTTGGGAATTGTCTGTGATTCCTTAGAAATTCTCTGAGACAAGTGTCTCAGAGATGCGTGGATGCATTCAGTAGTTGGGGATCTACCTAGTGGCTTCATGGTATTATCAAAGTTAGCATTTAAAAGGAGCAATGTTTACTATTCTGATTTAAGCTTGTCCAGTTTAAGCCTAAAACTCATAACTGACCACAAGTCACAAAAAATGCCTATGTAACTTTATCACATCCAGCCTGTATACATAATCTATATTTATCTTCCTTTCATAGAGATGTTTTTCTTAGTGGAGGATTCAGTTAATGTGAGTCTAACAGTTTTATTTTTCCTTGGATGTTTGAAAAATAAAACCAAAGACCTGAGAAATTTCAACATATAAATTTCAATCATAAACTAAGAACAGTCGTAAGTTTTTAATAGCTTGCAGAAGTGTTTTTGCTCTGTTACATATTTCTTTAGTAGTTTGAGGTCTCCTGATGTATAGGTCCTGTCCTGTGTCATCATTTCTAACAGGCTTTGTTGCTCCTACCAGAATTCTGGTTTACTGGAAGTGTGTGGGGTGGGTATTTCACTTGTTTGGTTTGATATGTTTTCATGATAATATATTGGTTTGCAAATACGGGGACCTTCTGTGCTGCTCTACTTAACTAACCTTTCTGATTGCTCTGTACTCAGTTCTTCTCAAATCACTCCTGTGCTGCCTGACTGCTACCTTGGATGACCCAGTGATGGACAGTTGTGTTGGCTTCCACTTTATTTCCACAAATTCTTCTGTTCTGTGTGACTACAAAAATGTTTCCTCTGCTTCCAGGTATCTTATCTCACATAATAATGTAATGCCTACCAACCACGTTTCTACAGCACATAACTGTACTTTTCTTTAAGTCAATGGGACAGTTGTTGCTTTCAGTACATCAGGGTGGAACTTCTTCACAAATATGTGTTATTCTTTGATATGTGTCTGTTGTAGATGGTGCATCTGCTGTCTGCTTGCTGTGTCAGAAGAGTCATACTTAAAAATTAGGGAGGGAAATGTTGCTGTTCTCTCCTTGTTAAAGCTGATAGGTCTAATATAATAAAAGTGCATGTTATGGTCATGAACTTTAAACTAGGAAGCTCAGGAATTATATTGCATAAGTGTACAAATGAGGTATGTTTTATATATCTGCAGAGGAGGAAGGTAAATACCATGGTATTTACTGTAATTAATGAACCCCATCAGAAAGAAAAGTCTTAAAGTGTATTAAACTTAATCCTTATGTTAAGGCCTTTTTTCTGTTTTCTTGTTTCTCATGAATGCTTCATCAACCATCATAGTCCTGTAAAGACATTTCCATGTAATAGTCAGAGATCATTGTGGAGAATTGTAATCAGAATAAAAACAAATTTTTATTTAGTGGACAAATAATAATTGATTCACTAAGAAGAAACAAAAAGCACTACACAATCTCATAAAAGGCAAAAAGAAGGACAAAAGTAGAGGAGATGGAATGCATGTCTTTGTTATTAACATGTGGCTTACTTTCAGTTCATGGCTTCTGTCACACAGTGCTGTCCTGCTATTGAATGGTCTCAATGTCCTGGCATAGATGACAAGTCTTGTTTTAAATGTGAACAACTATTAATTTACTTCATTGAAGAGGACAAGAGATTACAGCAGAGGAAGTTCATGTTTGTCAAGAGTAGAAAGTTGTTATTGATACTGGCTTTGCATTTTGATAACCCTTTGTGATGCTTTCTCATTGCATGACTCCTACAGGAGGGTGCTGGTGGCTTATGTGAAGACAAATGTCTTAGGAACACAAAGACTTTTCTGTCAAAGCTGGAAGGTGGTTTTGGTTCTTCTTTTTTTGATTATTATTGTTTAATATTTTTTCTTCCTGCCCTCCTTCAGAGAAGTCCAAGAAAACTGCTGGCACTGACAGAAGATGAAAATATGATTTATGCTGACATCATGTATTACCCAAGCAAATCTGTTTTGTGAAAGACAGTTTTTTATGGTGTGGAAATAAAGAATCAGTGAATTGTTCTTGGAGGAGTATTGGTTCAGACTTTTCTTGGCCTCTATCACCACTGCCCCACCCCTGCTTTTCCTTTTCTACTTTGTCTTTAGGGATCTTAGTACTGATGCACAAATGGTTGTTAAACAAATTTTCTTCAGTCCTTAAGCATAGCTGCTTCTTGTGGGTTGATGTAATGCAAGAAGAATCTCTGAGACTAGAGGCCATAGCCAGTAATAGCAGTGTTGATACTGATTTTCTGACTCCCACAACATTTCATTGCACATTCTGTTTAGAGGTAGTAAGTTTCCTTTGCTGAGAAACTGTAGCAGTAGCATCTACTAAGTTGAGTTGAGTCTACTTAAAAGTTGGGTTGTTTTCAAACAGTATTCCATTTGTGGACATCTGACTTAGTTAAACTGATCTTTGACTATCAAAACCTTTTCCTTTGAAGTTAGGTAAAATATGGACTTTTATGACTGCTTAGTTAAGGTCTTTCAATTTGTTGTAATTCTTAACTCCAAGGAAATACAAAGTACACAGAACTAATTGTGGTCATGTCTAAATTGGCACTTAAATGCTGCTTGATACTTCCAGAGTGGATAATAGTTAGCCAACTGCACTCTGCCTAGTGTCTGAGAATCCAGTGCATCCTTGTTTACTAAAAGAAAAGTAGCATAAAAATAGCTGTTACACAACACATCTGTGCTAAAAACCCTCAAACCAATGGTTGGTACAACCATTGTACCAACAGTACAAAGCTGACTGTGATGACTGTTCCAAATGACCAATCCTTTGTTTTTTGGATGTTTGTTTCCCTACCAACAGATTGTGTTGTGTAGATGGGACCTTTGATATAAAGTAAGTACTTAAACTTTTTTTCTCTTATATACCCTTCTATATACCAAGTGTGCATTTTCTTTTCCAGCTAATGCTGTTGTGTGGAGGAGGGGCAAGGTTTGCAGTGGCGCTCAGCCTTTTCAGGAAATAGTTTGAAACTTGGGAATTCTGTGTTGCGTCTGGCAAGATGCTTCCATGAATTTGCATGAAGTGTTTTGCCACTGCAAAAACATAAGAAGGAAGGTGCAGCTGTCCTCACAAAAGCAAAATCTGGAGCCTCACTGGTATGTGGAAGTGTTGCCCCTGCACAAGGCAGGGGCTTCTGGCTCATGGTGAATTCTGAGCTTGTTCAGTGCAATGCATCGAATCTCTTGCCCTACCTTTGCCGTGAGTCACTGCTTTGCAGCGGTTTAAGAGTTAATGTTTCCTATTTCTGGACAAAGCAAGTGCTGGCATGTGATTTGGAGTCCTGTCCCTCATTTTCCCACACTTTGAGCAGTGGTATGCTGTGTCTTACTTTGTAATTCTTGAAACGTTGTAGTGATTGATTTTTATTTAATATGTGTTAGGCCTCAACCTTTCCCCAGTTTCCTTTTAACCTTGTCAGATTTCTCTCTGGTATTCCTCCTTCTTCTATTTTGAAACCATTAAACTCTTATAATATAAATTGATTTACACCTTAGCTTTGGTAAGTATTTTTGAGAAACATGGAGAAACTGATGCATGCAGAAAATGTTCCGTTTTTTGGGGTGGCGGAGGGAGACCCTGAATGTTCTGGGCACAGCTTTGAAGATGGAGTCCTTGAAAACTTTCAGTCGTCTTGTAAGTTATTCAACATAATCTGTATAAAAACTACAGCAAAGCTGGTAAGGATTGTTTCACTATCTATAGAAAACATATACTAGCTTAGCAACACTAGTTATCTATATAGTGTATATATATCTACGTATACTATGATGTAGACTGTCATGGCCTCTGAAAAGATGGCTGGTTTTTTTCTCCAGTTAAGTGACAGTCATATAGCATGCACTTAACTATGTTCCTAATTGTTTTGTAATACAGGAGTGGATTAATGTCCTCATGTGCTTTGCTGAGTCAAGATCTTGGTGGGTTCCTGTACTCATGTTTGATGCTGTTATCTCTCTCTCGATGTTCTTTCTGTTAATAGTGATCAAGTCACAAAGCAATTATACTCCCACAAGCTGTCCTTTAATAACCTTTGTCATTTGTCAAAGTACATTAGGGCCTTGCATATTTTTACAGAGAAGCTACTGGTCTTAATGAATTAATGGAGTGTTCTGATGTGCCAGCTCATTTTCCTTGCCAAATTGCTGTTGGTTCAGAGGGGAGCTCACTTCAGTTTAAAGAAATATCTTCCACTTCTTTCTCTTAGACCAAAAGATTTTCAAACAAGATTAAAATCTTAGCAACAATCAACAAACAAAGCTCATTTGAATCAACTCAGCCTTCCAGTCCAGCAAAGCTTAGATTTTAAGCTTTTCAATTATCTTTGGATGTGGATGTAATTTGTATTAAACTAGAAAAGGCATAATGCTCTTCATGTGCTGAACTGTGACAGTCTTTTCATGAGCATGTATTTATGTTGCTACACCTCTGTGAGTATTTTTGGACTTACGATACTGCTGTTTATACTACAAAGGTGTAACTCAGTGTGATTTTGTCTCCTCCTCTTATTTTGTTTCTTAACTAAGTGTTATAACTGCAAGCAGTCAAGGTATATTCCTCCTTGTAATTTGCCAGCATGAAGTAGATATTTGGGATTGGTATGTTCTTGAGTTACCTACTATAGGGGAAACGACATGAGAGGGAAAGAGAGCAACTCCCTGAAAAACTTAATTATTTTGTGAACAGTCTAGTTTTAAGGATTAAAAGAGATGATAACTCTATTGCAGTTGCAGTAATTTAAGCATATAGATTTCCCTTCAGTCCTGGGAACCTCTTCATCAGATAGAGAGCTCTGATGCTTAGAGTACATATTGCATCTCTGCTTCATGAATTGCTTTCTCCTAGGTAAAAAATGTTGAAGCCTGGTGGGTCACTGTTACTTTGTAGATGTGTATACACTCCAGTATTCAGTTCTTGGGTACATATGGAGACAGATAAAGTGTGTAGGAGCCAGTCAAACATGCCTTCCTGACTCTGGAGCTGGGATTTATCAATATGTACAGTTTGTAATAAAAGTAGGCTGTGACCTTTTGAAATATGCAAATATATTTTACTATTGTTACTATTTAGAAAGTAAAGCTTTAACTCTGTATTCCATATTTCTAGCTGTTCTGACAGAGTTAAACTAGAGTTTAGAGTTCTGTATCTTCATAATGAACAATATAATTCTCAAGAAGAGCATTTAAATTACCACGTAGCAGCCATTAAAAAAGTTAACTTTGATGAAAATCTTTTGCATCTGATATCTTCTTTGAAGCAATGTTATTTCTTTTCAAAAATATTTTGTAAAAGTATTTTTAATTGCTTATCCCACCTGTGCTACTTTATTATTGTAACAACTGGGTAAACTTTCCATTGGAGAGGTTTCATTGTAATGTTGATGGTGTTTCTGTTGCATTTGTTCTCCCTCTGTTGTTTGTGTGATCATGCACATGCAGGTATATGCACATGGAGTGTTCTGATTAATATCAGTTATTCTGATGGAATTCTGTCTCATTGTTGAGCTGTTAGTCTCAATATTGTGTGTGGCTTTTATTTTTATTTTACAAATACCCATCTGGCAACTGAAGACAACTATTTTGTTGATGGATTAGAAAGGTTCAAGGTTCCTGAAGTTTGAACGTCCTGTGAAAAAGACAGGTCAATTTTTTCTCTCTGGGCATCTGTCTCTCATAAGCTCATAAATTGCTCTTGAAGCTAGATAGAAAAAATACTGAAGGCAACATCATATTTAAGAGTTTAAATGTGCTGATTGGAGTGTCTCAGAGTCTAACCTCAGGCAAAAGGTCTCATGTTCAGTCTTTTTGACTGATGTAGAGTGGTCCACTGTTAATAATTTAGTGTTGAGACATACTAAATGAAAAATAGGAGACTCATAACATCAGTATCACTTGATTTTTCCTAGAAAATTTGAAATCGTTGTATTTTGATGTATGTTTCCATTCTTTACACACTTAACTGTTCTCTAATGTAGCCACTGCATCAGATTTTTTTTCTTAATGAGCAATGTTTTTATATCTACAGAACACAGAGTTTGCCCTGCAGGACCTTGTGTTCATTTTTAATCTGCTCTGTTTGTGTAGTAAATAAAAAATGAGTAACATTGCCATTAGCCATTTTATATGCATTACTCCTGACCATGCTTGTGAGTAATCTGCTAAAGAATGTGCACATTCTCTGTTTGTAGCAAAATGAGACTGGTAATAATTTCATTTTTTAAATTAACTTAAAATGCATGGCAACAGAAGGAACCTTTGTTTAAGCAAGGATTTTGATGGCTGTGTAAATCAACATGCTGTAGGTTTAAGTCCAGTCTTGATCAGATGCAAGCATGTTTTACTTCCCTCTCCTGTTTTAGTAGGTATAAGGTGAAATGCAGGATCATCTCTAGATTGTCTCCTGGAGTTCTAAAGCTTGTTTGCTTTAATAAAGGATCAATATTTTGCATTTTAGAACTTGAAAGTTCAATTTTGGCAAAGATATGTGGGGCAAACATTTATTGTGTAACTTGAAAGATTGTTCAGTGAGAGCAGTTGTTTTTGTAGCAAAACATGACATCAAATGAGCACACAAAAAGTTTTGAAAACTAATTTTTAGTCTTTGGAAATAGGTGTATATTCTGAAATAGTGTATAGTTCTTATATATTATACAGATAAACACATTATTCTGAAGGTAAATAGTCACATGTAGTCAGTAGCTTACTTGAAGAGTTTATTTTTTTTAAGAGAATGTGAATATCAGAGAGTTGAACAGCTGCTATAGGATGTATCGCTTATTCAAAGTTCTAAGCGCACAGAAGCAGTAGTGAGGAAACAACCTTTTCTTTTATTGAGTGCTATGGTACTTTGTAAAACTTGTCTGGGTTGACTTTCTGTATTGCTTTTCTTCATTATGTTTCCCAATAAGTACAGATACACCCTTAACGGAACCATGATATTTTATAAACTATATAAGTAAGATAGACTCTTTAGAAAATAATATAATTATTCAACTGTACAACTTAATATCTGACCTGTATATGGAATATATCATTAAAATAACACTGAAGGTCAGATTTCAAGTGCTTGTGTTCTAGATCTGTGAAAAAATATAAAAATGATAGTGAGGGTCAAAACAGGTATTAAACTCTTAGGCATTTACTGTGTCTTCGGAAATAGAATGAACTTTGGTAGCAGCTATTATCTTGCTTACATTTCATGTTCACTAAGATAAAGATTTATAAAAGCAAGCATTTAACACTCCTCTTAGGCTTCCTCAGATCATGTTAACCTAGTTTTCCTGTACTAGTCTGAAATTGATGCTCAAACAGAGGAGAAGGGAGGGATAATTGGGCAATCACTGTGGCTTTGGAAAACACTGGTTTTGTCCCTGTTGAAGGGAGGTGTTTTCTTTTGTAATTGCCTCAGAAATGTTACTGTCTCTCCCTGTTTTAGTCTGATCATCTGAGCTCTATTAGGTTTTTTGTTGCTGTCCATGCCTGTTGGGTTTTTTTTTCCATCTGCAGCTTATATGCTTTCTACCTCTCATTAAAATATACAAAAAAATTTGAATTATTCTAAATGAGATACCTGTAAATCAGTAAACACCATTTTCCACGTGTCAGTGTACCAGCTTTTTTCTTTAAACAGAAGGATTATGTTTGTGGTTTGGTAGGGAAATAGAGGAGAAGAGGATTGTATTTCCTTACAATTGAAGATAATTAGGTTGTTTTAGTTAAGTTAGGTTATCACATTAGCTATTAAAAAGCGCATCAGTAAAGTGCACATTGCACTTTCCCTGTCTCTTCATTTTCTTAGGTGATAACAGGGAAAAAATCTGTGGAAGAGGTCTCTCATTTTATTTTGAACCTAATACTCTGAGATTGAGCATGGTTACCAGGAGTTCCAGTATGGGAGGTAAAGAGCTAGTGAGACAAATTTCTTGTCCTGAATTTGGAGATTCTTTTTGTTTGCATAAATGTGAATTTCCTTAAGGTATTCAAGAATGTTCCAGCTTTGCTGTTGTGGTGTATCAAGCATACTGTAAAATCAGAGAAATTTGCCCTGTTTTTTTTGCAAACTGAGATGCCTCAGGCGTGTTTGTGCTGCGTGTATGACGTGTGAAGCAGTCTGAGGTAGCCTCTTTAACATCTAGGCTGAAGAGGGCAGAGAGGATACCAGGCTCCAGTCTTGGCTTCCTATGGAGTCTTCTGGGAGAAGTGTTCACAATGTCTACATAAGGAACTCATCATAAGCAGCTTGAATACTTCTTACTGATTAAAGTAACTGGTGTCACAAATCTGTTGGAACAAAAAAGTCAAATGTCTAAGAAATCATGGAGTATTAAGATACTGATTTTTATCCCAATGATGTTTTCTGACTGTTACTACCATGCTGTTTGTACTATGCTTACAAACTGAAAAGAAAAACTTTCTCCGTAATGTACAAAAATTTGTAATCTAGGTAGGACTTACAAGTTCCAGTCTCTCAAACTGAAGCATAGAAGTTAATTCCTGTTCAAGGATAGAACAAACTCTGCATCTCTGTTCCCATTTTTAACTTCTTTTTCATTCCAGTCAGTAAAGAGAAAAGAATATTGGTTGCTGAAAAGGCCTTATCTGGCTATACCTTGAAGATAGATCCTAATTATTCCTAGTTATTCTTTCAGCAGCTTCTTTTGTCTTTCTTTTCTGTCTCACTCTTTCCCCAAAAGATTGGCCCAACATTTCTGAATGTTAGGGGAGGTGACTGTCCCTTTTTAAAGCAAGGCACTTTGAAAAGCAGGGATATAACTATTCCTTGACATTCAGACTGAGCATTTACCTCCTTGGTTTCATGGAAGTGCTTTTTTTTATGGAGCCTTAAGGGAACTTTGTGAAGGCTGATTGTACTTCATTGATAGACCCTTTACTTTGCTATCAGCTCTCGTGACCATACGGCCTGTATTTTTTTATTTTATTTTTTTTTATGGTTTGACTCTATCTCTCAAAACCCCAAAAACCTGGTGGTTGAGTGAGCACAGCCAAACTGGTGAAACATTGTTATACCCACCCCCAGAAGCCATAAAGTTTATTAGCCAAAGTTTTGCATTAGAAAATGTGGATGTTGAGTACTTTACTTAGCCCCTCTTTGCCCTATCCTTGTCTCTGTAAAATAGAGGCTAAAATACTTAACCACACCAAATGCTGAACCTTAATGCATGTAGGTAGATCACTTACTACTGCCAAATATACTACAGAAATGCCTTGTTAATGTTACCTAAATTATGTCACTGGTCAAAAAATAGAGTCAAATAAGTTCTTGCTTGTGCTGCAGAATTTATGGTTCAGCATATTGATTTTCAGCTTGATGATCTTACAACGTGCTAAAGTTGATAGGGATTTGTGATAGTGTTGGTGCGGTGTTTTATTGTTAATCAAAGTCAAAAAACATTTTTGGTCCAAGAACTCCAAAGCATGTTATGTACTTATGTACTTTGCTATATAGAGTTAAATTTCTCTTCTCATGCCCCAAGTAAATTGCAAATTAACGCTAATAAATCACATTGCAGCAGTTGGTAAGAAGTGAAAGTATATTAATAATTAAATAGTTCTTTTCAGCCACCCCTCCCCCTTTCCTTTTTTATGTGGTGATTTTCTAGACTCAAAATCAGCGTGTCTCATGCAGGCTATCTATAATATATAGTTGTTTCAAATCAGCTTTACTTACTGAGCTTTTTCTAGTAATGGAGCTCTGTCAGCAAAAAGCATATGCACCAGGAAATGATGAACGATGGACTCGTGTCAAATGGAAGCTTGAAAGGTGCTTCTGTAGCTAAATGGATTAGTCTGCACCAGAAGTTCAAAACTCCTCAAGTGTAATTGTTTCAGAGAAAAGGTATCCCTGGATTGATAGGGGAGGCTAAGCAATGAGAGCTGGAGGAAGAACTACTTTATCAGATGTAAGTGAGGGTTTACTAATCCACAAGAAGTAAGCTTTGCTTTACATCTTTGCTTTACATCTTGTTACAAGATGGCTGGCTTAATGCTTCTGTGAATTTTCTTCTTTTTTTAAAATGTGAAATTTGTAAAGATTTTAATTTATGTCACTGAAAGACAGATGTTTTGGGATTTTTTTCTTACAAAATTAGCAAGCTTAATTCCATTTATGTGGCCACGTGCAACAGTGATTTCAAAATAATCTCTAACATTTTTCATACGCTTTCTAAAAATGTTGGTTCTTGTTCCAGTAGTAGTGTTAGCTGTAGAACCGACGTTGTCTGCTGTAGTTATTTTGCAGTTACACACTGAATAAGATAATTAGGGATTGCTATATAAATGCAGAAAACCCTGCATGTAAATTGTAAATTTATATAAATAGTGTTCTATTGCTGTTGCTCATTAAATATTTCATGATTTATGTTGTTAATGTGTAAATCTCACTTGTAAGAAAATATTTGCAGAGAAAGAAATTTACATTAGGAATTCAACTTGTGAAATATATTCCTCCTTTTTTTTGTATATCATTTTGCTTGTACTTAAAATGGGTGTGCCATAAGAGCATTCCACAAAAGAATAGCTATAAGCAGGGAGGCTTTCACTGCTCTTCAGTCTTTCCGTTGTGCCAGTTTTTCTTTCTCTTCTGCTGCTTTGCAATTGTTAGCCTTCACGTGAACTGAAAGGTACTTCAAAACACTGGAAGAAAATAGTCTGAAAGCTTCATACGCATTTGCTTCATAGTAAAGAGAAGTGAAAAAGTTGAAGACTTTTTCCACTGACAGGTGTTTGTGTGTCAGAGCAATGAATGCTTTTGATGGCAAACCCACTTGCTTTTCTTCATTGTACTCTCCTTTCTAAATATTAAAAAAAAAGACAAAATCTGACAACAAAAATTCTCCAAACTGTATAATGGAAAGCTTGCTTTATTTATTTATATTTTATAAAAGAAGATACTTAAATTATTTCAATGGCTATTTGCTTTCTTTTTGTGTGGATGAAAAAAACCCAGCAGTTAAGCAGTGCCTGGAATGGTGAAGGCACTTTTTAGTTGTATCCTCATTATGATACAAAAATATTGTCATCTGATGATTAGTTGGTACAAAATTCATTGGCTTACAGATTGCACACTATCCTTTAAAATAATATAAAAGAGTCCCATTTACAGAGCCTAAAACTATTCCAAATAGCCACTTTAAAAAAAAATTGTTTTCACATTTTTCAGTCCTCTGGTGTTAGTTTATTGGTGTGGCACATGGCTGTCATTTACTTAGTTTATTATCTGGCTAAAGAGGGTAATTGAAGATTGTTTTGCAGGTGCTAAATGTTCTGATCTTTGGCTGTTATCATATATTAAGCCATGCAATGCAATGGTGTCATATGGAATTGCATATGCACCAACAGCACAGTAAAATCGACCATTTGGAAGAAATTAAAAAAAAAGAGTTGAGAAAAATGTGACTAGACTAAGCCTGTTCTGTCAAACCTGAGAAAAACTCTTTGTGTTGAATATGAAAAAAAGTTAACTAAATAAATCAATAACCTGTTTGGTTAAATAAATAAATCAATAACCTGTTGAAGATCATGTTACTTTTCACATCTATTAATGGTGGAAGCAATTTGAATGGTGGCTAAAAATGGTACAAAAGTGAAGTCTGAACTTACACAGAGAAATATTTGGCAGAAATGCTGGGCTAGTCATCCTTGCAGGAAATAGAAATAGATGTTATGTGAATTGTGCTGCAGACTGAAACTGACCCAGTAGCATAAAGAAGCCTTTTTGAGGGGTATTTTTGATCAAACCACAATGGGCAGAAAAAACAAGTGTATAACTATAGAAAATTGGGTTACTTGTAGTGGGAAGTGAGCAGAAAGCACGTTTAATCCAAACTGGTTGCTCTCTTTTACCTCAAAGCAATTTCAATATGTATGATCCAGTTTTCACTATCTAGCTTCTGTGGGCAACTGTGAAAAATAGTTTCACATTATCTTTATGGGTAAATGAAGTATTATATCAGAATTTTTGGAACTCTTTACTTTTCTATACAATATGTCTAGAGGGCTGTTTTATAATATGCTTCCTTCCAAGCTTGATAAAAGTTTTCTGAAGGTCAGGATTTTGTTATTATCTTTTTATTTATGTCACTTAATGCAAAAGAATTCACTATTAGGACATTTAAAATGGATTGCAAAGTAAAGTGTCTGCCTTATTACCACTGACTCCTAAAATAACAAGACTTCAGAAAGTCTCAACATAAAATATTGCACCCATCGGGTCCTGCAGGTGCAGGCAAGCGAGGAGTGTGCTGCTGGGTTCTTTGAGTCACGCACTGGGGAAGGGAGCAGCCATTTGCCAGGATGGTCCTGAGGCCAGAGCTGCAGCAGCAGGCACATCCCTCCCTGTGCTGGGCTCAGCCTGCCTGCAGGGGCCTGGGACAGCTTAGGGGCCAAGGTGTGTGCTCCAACACCATGTGTGGGGTGCACTGGGGAGTATTAGGGAAAGGTCAGATTGATTTCATTCGTTCTAGAGAATGCTCAACCCCCAGGAGTTTTGAAGAAGACAAGTTAGGTGACAGGGCACCTGGACAGTGGGCGTGCTGGCTGGTGAGAATGCAAGGCTGGCTCCGCAGAACCTCTCGTCAGAACAAAGGTGAGTCTTGCATCGTGGCTGTAGCTGCTCTGTTGTTGCTGGCCTTTGTACTTTTCCTTTTTCTTCACCCCAAAAGCTTGAACCAAATCTCTTGTAGAAAGGTGCAAACAGGATTGTCCTCTCTGTTACATTGCATAATAGCAATAGAAGTATAAATTTTAAAAAGAAAGTATAAGATATTGAGGTGATGTGTAAATGTAAGATTTGACCAGGCTTCAGCATCGGCACAGTTGATGTATATTTTTAACTACCACCTGTACAGCAGTGATATGTGTCAGACCAGGAGTGCTGCTTGGAACCTAAGCCAAGCAAAAGGAGTTGGAGTGGAAAATAGGAAGATCTGAGTGGCTGAAGTGCTAAGAGATGATGAGAACCCCTGCCAGTGAGATGGGAGATTTTAACCTACTCTGTTGTCCTTAGTGCACTCTTAAGAAAAAAAAAAAAAGGTAAAAAAGTGTGACCTGAAGTCATGAAGTCACCCTGCCTTTGTCTCTGCACTATTTCCAATCTTCTCAGAAGTGGACTGTTTTCTGCCCGCCCCCGTGGCTTCCTCTCGATGTTAAAGCTATAAACCAGGGATATGCCTGAGTAGAGCCAGTCACAGATGCTCTGCCAGCATGTGACTGGTGTGCTTGAGCTTTATCATTCCTGCTAACTGACCCTTTCACTAAAAGTTTAATAGGGGATAAATTCACATGTGAATTCATAATCCCCTCAGTTGTGCCAGAAGGATTCCTTAACAAGCAGGCAACAAAGAGAATCTTATACAGCTGTATTTTCTATTCCTCCTCCTCTTCTTTTTCTTTCTAAATTTATTGGGTAGACTACTTCAAGGATGTGTCTTTAACTGTCATCCCAATATTTATTTGTGCATAAACTCAACAAACAAAGGCAGTATATTCAATGTGGCTTTCAGAGCAGCTCTATGCATGGAATTGAAAACGTTTTTGGGCTTTTAAGTACAATTGGTGGAAATGCAATATTCTTCCAAATATTTATTATTTAGTATTTATTTTTACTCACTATAATGTAAAAAATGTGCTTTTCTGGCATGTATCTCTTGGAACTTAAATGAAATGTTTATTGTGCCACATTAGTTTATGGAGCTCTTTTGTTATTTCAGAATTCTGTATATTGTTTGCTACTCTTAGATAAAGAAGCCTGTAAATGCAGATATTGTGAATATTTTTAGTATAAACCACTTTTAATCAACTTGGTGACTGTTTTTTTGATTTTGAGAAAATAAATTGTTTCTCCTAATGTTCTGTTAAAGTGCCTTTAAAATGATGATATCATCACCACTACATTTAAAAGCTTCAGGGTTGAAATGTTTATTGGGCAGTGCTCATGGAAAGAATATAAAGGATGTCTGGAGACTTTCTACTTTTATAAAAAGGACACTGCTTTTTGTGGCCTCTGTGAAATAATGTTTAATTTTTAAAAATTGATATTATATTTCTGGCATGGAAAACAAGGAAATATGCATAGTCTCTTTACAGTACTTGGTTTTTTGAACCAAAATCTACTAGTGTGTGCTAGCTTGAATGAAATGTCTTTCAAAGCTCTTATTCCAGAGCCCTAGCTTTTCATAATTTCATTGTGTATGCAACCAAAGTTGCACAGAGATATTTCTTCTGCTTAAACTGTTCCTCCCCTATCAGTAGGCAACTACTTCTAGGGAATATTTTTTTGCTGTGGGACCGGTCACATTCTAGAGGTCTCTGTAACTTTAGAACTTGGCATTTCCTCAGTGGAACCAGTAAAAAGTGGCTTTGTTTTGTTAAACTTTAACAGAAGAAGGATGCAGATGTCTTTGGCAGGAAGAAATCCAGTGTGAGTATACAATCCTAAGGGAAGTGGGGAATGTGTATGTGGTATGGGTGTGATACAGGCTGTGGGATCAAGAAAGGCAGCTGCATGGAGTCTCAGAAGTTAATAGTGAGGTGTTGCTCACAGGGTCTGGTTCTGACTAGTTGCAGGTTTTCTTTTCTGTCTGATTTTTTTTTAAATAGTAATTTGAGAAATTGTACACTGAAATATTTTAACTTCTGAAATACAATGGATGTGTTATCTTTCAAAAATTCAGCAACAAATTTCTCCTCTCTTTACTCTCTGCATGTTTTTCCCCTCCCACCTCAAGTGAAACTGTTTGAAGGACTGAGGATAAGTAAAATAGTCTTCCCCTTAGTAATTTGAAGTTGCAACATCCTTAATTTGGAAGGAGCTTTTTTTGTATCTAGTGATGATTGTTCTGAGGTCTGAAAACAAATTCATCAAATTTGGGCAGATGATAATGGAATGTTTTGGCACCTGCCATTAATGTCTTTGAACACCTGTGGGGTTACAGGGTATGTTATTCAACCTCGAAAAGCTTTAGATTCCGACAGGTCATAGTAGCATTCAGATAGTGGTTGAAGATGGTAAAAAGAAGACTGGGTTGAGAACATTTTAAAAAAAAAAAATTTCATATACTATTTATTTATTAATTATTTTTGTTTTATTTTTTTAATATTAATATTGTTTTATTTTTAGCTCTGTGACTAAGTGTTCATAATAATTCAGTATTTGGGAGCAAGGGATTCCTCTCAGTGAAGGTTTATAAAATAGAGACAGTACTGGGACACTTTTGACTTCAATTCCAAACTGCTCCATTCTCTTTATTGTTTAGGAAAAATTAACACCAGGTAAGAGCTGCATGCCCTAAAATACTATATTTTAGTCGATTGAAGAACTCTTGCTTCAGAAAAGCAGCTTTGGCAAGCTTGGAATGTGGATCTCTTTGCAGATCAGAATTAGGCACACACCTGCAGTGTCCTGGCAGTCACTGAAAAAATGCATAAGGGCTTTGTTGCTGTAACGTAGTTTTGATCCTATACACTCATTGATTTCAAAATACCTACTTACTTTTATGGCTGGTACAGGGGTACTAAATGTTTCAGTTTTGGTAGCATTTTTCTTTATCTACTAGTACAGTGAATAGAAAGGCATGTAGGTATACCTTGTTGTAAAGGTATGATTTTCATTCTGAGATTTTAAATTATATATACCAATTTCCAATTCTGGGTATGGCTTCAGTGCAAACTGTATAGCGGTACCTTAAACTGCTTGAAGGAGATGATTAAAATCTTCCCCCAGAAATCAATACCACTGGATTTTTCATAGTATCTCTGAAGTTCACAGAGGTTTGCGTTGATAGGTAGGCGAATTATCAGTCCTACAAATACCAGTGAAATTGTAGACTTACAAGAAATTTAATTATTAATTATAACTTCCTGAGTTAAGGAAGAATATTTTTCCAGGAATAGGTGGGGAAAAAAATCATGTTACTTTTCACACTCTGAAGTAGGATGTGATTACTGATTTTTAGCTTGTCTGCCCCAACATGGTTGGAGGACACAACCCAGTGTATCTTGTTGCTTCCCAAACGCTCTGTACCCTGGAGGCTGGGTGCTGTAATTGTACAGCAATAAACAGTTGGATGAGAATAATGGAGTGTGTGAAAGGGTATCCCCTGGAAGGGAAGGCTTGGGATTCTCCAGGACTAGGAGCTGTGGGATCTGGTTTGACTCGGTAAACACTGCTTGTAGGGTGTAATGGTAAACTTCCACCATGTGTTTTTTCAGCAGGATATCTGATGCCTTCCTGTGTTCTGCTGGAACTGCTGCTGTTCATTTTCCCTTGGGTAGGTCAGACATAACTGACACTGCATCTATGTTAGTGGTTTTATTTGGCAGCAATGAAATTTGAAAGCACATCCCCCAGAAGTCCCTGCTTGCTGGTCACTGATTTGTTCCCCAACTGGTTTAAGCATGTGCACTAGACTCTTTTTGGAGAAAACTAGACTAAGCTGAAAGCTGCATTCTAGGTTTGCACAAAGCAAGTGTTAACCTCCAGTGAAGTCATAATGATTGAGACCTTTTAATGTCTTCAAACCATGTGGGTAATGGCCTTGATACTCTTACCATGCTTTTTGGGGAGGATTTGGGAGATGAATAAAGGAGTAGGTATCTTGACAGATTATTGGACATGTAAAGACAATGGCTTTCTGTTTCTGGCACCTAAGTGGTATTTAGGCCAGAAGTGCTTTATTACTGTGCTGGGCAGCACGTTGCAGCTTGTTGTTCAATAACTGCTACAAGTATACATATATAAATACACATGTTCTCAGCCCTGGTGAGGCCACATCTGGAGTACTATGTCCAGTTCTGGGCTCCTCAGTACAAAAAGCACAAGGAGCTTCTGGAGAGGATCCAGTGGAGGCCACAAAGATAGGACTGGAGGGACTGGGGCATCTCTCTGGTGAGGAGAGACTGCAGGAGCTGGGCCTGTTCAGTCTGGAAGAGAGAAGACTGAGAGGGAATCTCATCAATCCATACAAACATCTCAAAGGTGGGTGTTCAGGGGATGCTGCCAGACTCTTCAGTGGTGCCCAGCATCAGGACAAGGAGCAATGGCTGTAAACTAAAACACAAGAAGTTCCACCTCAACATTGGGAAGAACTTTACATTGAGGGTGGCAGAGCAGTGGAACAGGCTGCCCAGGGAGGCAGTAATGCCTGCTATGCCACAAGATCTTGAGACATTTTTTAGCTAGCAGTCACTTCATCTGTACTCAATTCATGCACCTCTGAAAAGCAACAAACCAATTAAAAATTCTGAACCAGCTAGAAAAGAAACCAAATTAATTTAACTTCATCTTCTTAAGCTTTCTCCTTCAGTGATGAAACTGATTGCAGTTTTTACAAAACTATAGGAGCATTCTTTCAAAATGTAAATATCTTTGTCATTGCCATCTGTGTGTTTTAGGGTGTGTTAAAACTCTTCTTTTGCACCATGTCACAGGCTTTTTATAGGGCCTGTGTTTCTCTGGGTGTATGGCACATTGCCAAAGGGTAACTATATTGCCAGTAAAATAGTGTTTTACAGAACTTCTGTGGAAATCACACTTCCACTCTTTTATTCCAACTAGATATTCTTTCTTTGGCCTCCTTTTTTTTAATGCCTTCAGTGGATGTGGTTTGTACAAGCTATGCAGCAAAACAATAAAAATACACCCTGATTCTCATAAATGGGCATTAGCACTCATGGTATACTTTTCATTTATCAAGACACAAAGCTTTCTGAAGAATTCTGTTTCATGTTATTAATACTAAATTTAATTTGCTATATAATGATCTTTAAATTAAACAGCTAATATATTAATTTTTGCTCCTTTTTTCCTTACTTCTATATACACCTTTTGTAATACCAGTATAATAGAGGTAGCTTTGTAATTGAAAGGATTTTCTTTGCCATCTAGTCAATACTGGTCATTGCCCAAACCATACTACAGTATTCTTCAGTAATGTAATTTGTTTTGATATTTAAACTAAGATTATAATTTTTTAAACAATTCTGCTCATAGGTCTGTAAATTAATCTGCAAGGGGCATGAAGGGACAATTAAGTGATTGTGGTACATTTTTAAACCATGCAAAGTTTGATGTATATTTTGTGACATAGCTACTGGTGTGCTAGTCTTCAGGAGAAATGTAAGCAAATGGAAGTTATAAAGGTGGTTTTATTGGCTGAGCTGCATAGAAACAGAGTAAAAGCCTTCTTGCTACTCTTAGAGATGCTGCTTGTTTATTTTGACTGTTTATAAATACCATGAGCTATTTCTTTGAATTTCTGTTCTTTATTGAGTATTTCTGTGTCTGTGATGGTGAAACAACTAGGAAGAGTTTATGCTGTGAAGACACATTCAGTGTGCTGTGGAAGATGTCTAACTTGTTTTCGCTCAGTGTTATATTACAACTTTTCTAATGCCATTGCGGTCATCTGTAATTGTTTGGGTATCTGGTGTGCATTATTTCTAGCCATTTTAATGAAATATTACAGTTATTAACTATGGCTACTGGTTTATAGTGGCTGTAATCCTTGAATGTTGTCTGTTATTGTAGTTTAGGACCACTTTGTTAGAGCATTAGCCACCTTCTGGTTTGCATCAAGGTGGCTGTCTAATGGATCATTAACTGCTAGTGAGGCCCAGGTCCTTGGGGACTCGCTGGGTACAGCACTTGTGGTATGGGAAGTAAAGCCCACAGAGAAGAAATCTGAATTTAGTGCACCCTGATGCAGTGTGAAATGAAATTACTCTGTCGTCATAGTATCTTGGGGTTTGCTGTAACACTTTGTTGCTACAAGTGCGGTGTGTTTTACAGGCTGGGAGTGGGCAGGTGTTGATGAAGTGGACGCTCCTGAGGCAAATGCCACTGTTCTCTCCTCTGTTCAAGATGCTGATCTCAATACTGCTTTTCTGGTAGGCATTCATCACCTTCTGGAGAAAATTGTTCTTATTCTCCTTACTAACTTTGAGGACAGCGCAGTAACAGTTATAGGTGGATTATGTGTGTTTTCTCCTGCCACATTTTTCTGCTGCAGATGCTTCCCCCCAGCTCTCCTTCAAATAAATGTGGAGAGCTAGAAATGTATGAAGAATGGCTGATGAAAGAGGAGTTCATATCTCTGTGTGTTTTTTGATTATCTGCACCTTTCTGAGGCCTTCTTCTATCCCTGGCCTTCCAATAGTACATTTAGCATCTAAACTTCCCTTTGTTGGAGATGGTTCCATGGTTAGATCAGTCCCAAACCTTGCTTCTCAGCCTCAGTGTGATAGTCAGAGACAACAAAGGGATTCCTCTTAAGGTTTCTAATTGAGAATATCCTCTTGGTCGATTAGGATTTCTACTTGGGCTATTCAGAGGTTGGTGAGAGGTGATGCCAGATTCCTGAGAAGCTTTCAGGGCTTAGGAGATAGCTAAATATTTAGTCTTCTTCCTCTTCAGTCTTGTTTATGGAGTTGTGTGTGTTTTGTGTGTTTCTGCCAGATAACAGTTCTAGATGTCTTTACCTGTATTTTAAAATTCAGCTCAGAGAGAGGTCTACTGTGGCTCTGACCTTACTGAAATTCTTGTGTGAGCCAATACATAGTAAATGTCACGGTTAAGGATAAGAGTGATTTTTACTACAAATTGCTGCCATGGTTTATCAAGTATGAAGTCAGCACTTTTTCTTAACTTAGAATTTCATTTAGCTGTCTTAATTGAGAAAGAACAGCACGTACTGAAAAATACTGCTTCGGCCCCTCAAAATATGAGTGTGGACTGTAAAATAGTAATTACAGAGTTGAATCTTACTTGCAAGGGGATCTAAATATTAAAGCTTCAGTGCCCAAGCAACAAAGACTTATCAGTATTTGGCAAATAGTACATGTCCCAACACCTTTCTCAGAGGTAGAACTACTCCTTTAAGCAATGTGTGTGATGAGAGATCAGTCAGTATGGAAGACTGGAGTTGCTATTGGATTAGTCTGTTTAAAATTGAAATGGGTATGTGCATTGGTTTTGACTGACATAAGAAAGCATATAAACAGTTTATTTTCAGCAAATACTGTGACCCAATTATTTGACTGGTTCTCTTGGTTGGACATGCCTTTAGCTTATTTGTAATTTAAAACGGACATGTTTATTCTAAATAAAACAGGAGGACAATGCAAATGCCAATATATTTTGGGGGAAAATAAAGACAAAAAGAAGAAGGAAACAGTAACTAAAATAATCCTTAGAAATGTCAGGTTTTTTTTGGGGGATTGGAGAAAAGGAGAGTTGCATTTTAATATCTGTAACTGCCTGCTTTGCATGTTCCTGAGCACATGGAGGTATGGTTCTGAACAAATGACACAGTTCTCAATTGCGCCCTGTTGATACACAATTTTAATTGTATAAGGATTCAGTTAGCAGACTAACACACAGAGCTATGCTTTAAAAGCTTGGGATTTGTATCCCTTTTGTTACCTGTTACGACTGAATTCTGAATATATTTTGTCATTGTTTGGTTTTCCTAATCTGTAAAATTACTTTTCTGTAAAAATGTTATTTTTAATGTGTGTGTTTTATAATTAAAAAAATTTATAAAAAGATCACGCTGCTCCTTGACTTCAAAGAGTTCATTGACCCTTTTGACTCAAGCCCTTGGCTCTAAGAAGCATCAGATTAAGCTGTTGTTGTTTTGCTCCCCCCATCCCTCCATTAGCAATCATTCTGTTGCACACAGTACGTGATAAATCAACGGCAGGAGCTTTAGAGTTGCCATAACATGACATTACCTATCAGCTCAAGTCTGTGTTGACTCTGCGCCTTTTAGGCTGTATATTTCTTCAAAGTCTAGTGCCAGTTACTTAGTCAGCTCTAACTAATTTCAGAGTGGAAGGGAAGCTTTACTGGAGTGCTGTTCGGGATCTGCTTTTTAATCCTGGTCTGTTTAATGTTTGCCTCCTGACATTCTAGGCCAGACATCATTTTAATGGTATGTGTGGTGATAAAGCCAATAAACTGTCAAGATGATTGATAATCTAAGCATTATAGCAATATGACTTTCCTGTTCTCCTCTGTGCTTTAGATGATGGTTTCCAAATTGAATTCTTACAGTGTGCTGTATGCTTGTTGGAGAGTCTCTGAACAAACAGTTGGAAGGAGCTAGCACTCACTAATGCAGGCTTTTAGATTTAAATTTCTGTTATTATTGGAAGGACTTTTAATTTGGGAAATCTTAAGTGGAAATTCTAACATTGTAATAGTCTTCGTCTCTAAATTTTTGAAATTCTGTTATTTTTATGGCCACCTGGGATGAGTCTTAAAATTTCATGTAGCAGATTTCTTTATCTGTACTGTCTTTCAACTAGAGATAACAAAGAGCAGTGCAGTGTGTGCAGGGCTTCTGTGTTCCCTTAAGCAAATTCAGCAGCCGTTTTTCATCATCTTAATGGAAAGTCATTGATCAGACTTGCTCACTTTTTATTTTGGGGAGCTTGGAGGCAATTGATTTGGATTATTTTTGCATGATGCCTAAAATTAATGGTTTTCATCTTGTATTTTTATGCTGGCCCCTGGACAGTGACAGGACCAGGACAAGAGAATGATAGATAATTGTGTTTTGGAGCTGCTATGTGTGAGCCTTTTTTTTTTTTTTTTTTTTAAGTTTTATTTTTAAATTTTCCATTATATCAGTTTCCTGTTTGTATCCATTTCTTTTTCTTTAATCAGAAGTTAGCACTCCTGCACAGGCTGAAGAAATTTTAAACAGGTAATCGTCATTAACATGCATCAGTTGATAAATTTTGCATACTTCTGTGATCCCTTCTGGAGTGAGGTCAGAGCCAATTGATATTTTTACTTCAGCTGTGTAAATTTCCTTTGATCCCAATTCACTATCTGACCATCACAGCCATACTCCAGATTCTGGGGATTTGAGTACAAATAGTTCTTGAGTGATATTCAAACTTAGGGCAGTAAGTGCTGTTTTCTGCCCAGTTTTGCTGTAAACATTTCCCCATTGAAATTAATTGTGTTATATAGGTGAATGTAAAGTGGTGCTGTATTAGCAAAAGAAACCTTTATTCAGGAGGTTTTTCACTGCAGTCAGCATGAATGATTTGGGCTTTGGATTAACCTGTTTTTCTTGGGAGCAATCAAACTGAAAAATCATGTGAAAAATAATGAATTGATATGTCCACACGAGTGAGGCCCTCACTGCTCCCCACATGTGCTGAAAGATGTCTCCCTGAGTTCTTGGCTGCTGGGGATTGAGTCCCATGATGCTGCCATTCCCATGGAACTGCTGGTGAACTGTTTCCACTGACCCATGTGGAAAGTCAGTGGGTTAACCAGACTGGTGAAAGGCTTTTTGTGCCCTAGATTAGAGATGGTAGCTTGAGAACATGGGTAATTCTACAGTTGATGCATATTTTAGAGCAGTCAGAGCTGAGAAAAGAAACAATCCCTGTTTATACCTCTCGGGTAGCTCTCCAAAAGGAGTCTTTTCCTTTCAGCTTTGTCTTTGTTCTTTCACCTTCTCTCCTCTTCCTACAGTCGACCCATCTTTTTTCCACTGACACTTCGCCAGTTTAAGTTGTGCTTCTTTTATGTTGCCAGGATGATCTAGTGTGTTGCTGTGTTCACAAAATTGCACGAAAGCACTCTGTTGAATAACGGGGATAGACCAGGAATGACTTTGAGAGATATTCCAGAGAATGGATTGGTAAGGGTTGAGGGTTTATTGCATCCTCTTGGGAGTAAGAGCAAGGAAACTTCCAGGTTTAATACAAACCTAGAAACAGACCTGATGTACGGTGAATCTTTTAGGTGGGCTTTGTCCAATCTTCAGGAGAAATTTGTCTGTGTTCTAGGGATCTTTCTAAGGTGTCTTGTTCTGCCTCTCTGCTTTATGGAGTGCTTGCTTGTTATTCCAGGAAGAACTGGCATAAAGTAGTGTTTGCTGGTACTGAAGCCCTTCATTTTTGGGGGAATGGCCAAGCTTAAACCAGAATAAATAGAAGATTCAGGCAGGTGGAGAATGGGTGTTGACAGCTATGATGGCCAGATTAGATTGATGGTGTACTCCTTGAAATCATGTTTCTTAGAATTTTTGAGTCAAATTCTAGTTGTGTCACTCTCCTGAAAAAATGAAGCTAAACTGGCCATTTTCTCTTTGCAACCTAAAGACTTCCCAGTCCCAACATTGAACTTGTTCTCATCCACAAGCATAAAAGGCTGAAGCCTAATTTTCTCCTGAAAAATCAGAGCTTGTGTTTTACAAAAAACAACTAGGGAACAGTGAAGTAAGTATAAACACACTACTGCACTGTGCTATTGCAATTTTATTTTGACAGCTTTCTAAAGACCCTTACAGTCATTTTAATCAGTGCTTGCTGAAAGCAAGAAAAAAGTTTCACAACTTCTTTACTCCTATTTCATTATTACCTGTGGTGTTTTTTTCTTCTTTTTCTTTTATTCTTCTTTTTTTTTTCTTTTTAATATTTTTAAACAGTGATTATTTAAAAACCAGAAGTTTACTAATGGCTTGTCTACTGAAGCAAGTGAAAACTGCTCCAGAACACATTTGGTTGTGTTTGAACAGATTTCTCTTCTCCCTAGATGTACTTAGGGTAGATTGACCTTTTCTTTATTTTCCTTTTATTCCCTCTCAAAGGAACAGTGGTGGAGGCCAACTGTACAGTGGAGTGATAGAAGCAAACCACGAATTTATAATGTGATCAAAGAATCTTAGACATGCAGGGAAAGGATGCATCTATTTAATTAGTTCTCCCCACCTTCTCTGTCCAGTAGCATCTGAGATGGTGTACACAGCTTCATGGTGTTGGTAAAAATTGTCTTCTTTTAAAAGTGACTTTTAACTTTCCTGGCACGTGATAGGTTTATAGGAAAAAAAAAATGTCTGTAGTAACATTGTTTGCTTGTTGTTTCTGTCATGTATGTTTTAATGATTGGGAGGCATTACCTTTTTATTATTTAACAGCTTTAAAATCTGTAGTTCTTTGGCCCATAGTTCTTATGTCTCCTATAATCAAATGATTACTAGGTTCACTTAAAGGATGCATTTGTACTGTACCTGATTTTGTTATATGATTTGAAAAAGGCAAGGTACCTTGAGATCTTCAGTTGAGGTTTTTTGTGTAACTGGACATTATTTTATGTGAAAGGGAAAAACATGGAACATTTTTCTTTCTTCCTAGCTGTACATCATGTTCTTACTTTTCTTGACTGTCTATAAAACAATGTAGGCAGCTGCTTTGTAACTGTTCTAGAAGTAGCACATTAAGTGTTCAGCTGTGTAGGTAATGATGATTTTGCAGAATTGAGCACTGCTTGTGTATTCATTGCTAATAGCTGCCATTGTTGGGTCGATTTGTGCTGTTTTTTTTTCCCTTCGGATGAAAGATGGTTTTATGTAGATATTATTTAATCCATTTTGCCCCAGGAAGGACATTAGTAATTTATAAATAAAATACATATAAAAATAGGAGAAATCAAATGGTAGATTTTTACAACAAAGACATTGCTAATTACAGTTTGTGAGGTGAAGTTTAAATAGTTTTACTTACTGACTTATCAACTGTTGAATTTTAGGACTTAGGAAAGTGAATTCATGTAACTTGTGTAGAGGAGGAGTCCTGGCTTGGTCTCTCATCTGTTAGAAAAGGGAGCAATGAATATCTTGTTTTTTGAGCTTTGGATTGTATCTCCAAGTGATAGTCAGGAGGACTCAGCCAGCAAATGTAGCATGTGCTTTATGTGACGAGGAGCTCAGCTGTGACTCCATATAGCTGCATGGAAGTGAGAGCTTGCAGAAAATGGATCATGGTCTTCTTAATTTATTTCTTTATTAACAGGTGGAATTTGACAAGAACTTTCTTCTTTTTCCCGCCCTCTCTGGGGTGGGGATGAAGCTGCATGAGCTCACTAAGGTCTTACTGTCTATCCCAAATAGTGGATATGAAAATTAGAAATTTTTACAAGACCTTTCTAATTCTGTATCTGATTGTCCGTTAGATTTTAATGCTGTAATTTAGTCTTATCTTCAGATGGTTTAGAGTTATAGATCCCTACTTAAATGTAGGCATTTCTTTCTTAGATACTTTTTTTCTTTTTCTCTTTTCGATATTGTTTTATTGTTAGGCATTCTCCTATTTTCCTTAGGGTTTGTTTGCTTTCTTTGTGGACTCTCTGTTGTTTACTGTTCAGAGAAGCTGACTGCATTCTGTTTCTGCAATATCTTCTGAAAAGTTACTTGTTTTCAGAGTGCTTTCATATTTAAATGGCAAAGGATCTGCTGATAAACGAACAAATAGGAGTGGAGTGAGATGGCAAATCTTGAATCATATCCCCAGCTGAAAGTCACCTTAGGGATTAGCTGAATAAACACTCTAGCAAAGAGAGGAAAGCGATGTTTAGTTCATGTTACCTTTTAAAATAAAACTTACAAACTAATGACCATTGATCAGAACAGTTTTCTACAAGTAGGTGTAGAAAGAGTACAGAAAATGTGCTAAATCCTTGAGAAGGAAATACTGTGCAGTAGTTGTTTGATGGGGTCCAGTTGTGGGTTCAGGGAGGACCCAGGTCCTGCTCTGTGCGCCTGGGCGCTGTTCTGGAGCCCAGGGTGCTGGGGTTTGTGTGATCTGTCCATGGTAGCTCTGCTGTACTTCGCCATTGCCTGTCCCAGTCCCGTCTCTTCCAGGCCTAGAGACGTCATTTGGTTTCACAGTGGGGTGCACAGTTTCCTTTGAGAAGGTGATAAAGCAAAGGTACATTTCTATTCTAGAGGAAATCCTGAAGGAAGGAACTTGGAAAGCTCTCTACACTCTCCTTTTCAAGTCAACTAGTTCATCTCTGGCTGAGGCCAGTAATAGGGCTGTGAGCTTGGTACTTGGAAAAGGAATGACTGCTTTGTGGCTGTATATTTCTGCTGCAATTTTCCTCCATTCTCTTTAACAACAACTATTTGAGTATTGATCTGCTAGTGCTTAATAGCTTAGAAACACTGTGAATGTGATATGAGGATTAGAAAACTATGGCCCTAAACCCAAAAGCATTGAATACATATATATTCTTCTCCTTGTGATTTAGTTCTGATTGAAATTTATGGTACTGGTCATGTGAGTAAAATTATAGGATGGTGACTCTGAGTGCTTTTTATATGTCTAGAAAAGCATGTGGGATACAGGAACGTGATTAAGTGAAGTATTGACGCGCTGCCCAGTGTCCACAAGAAAGCTCCGGCCAGCTCTTCCGGGCAGCCGCCGAGTGTGGCCGCACCCCTTCTGACTCCTACGGAGCTTCTGGGGTGGCGGTGCAGCCTGTGTCCCTCGGCAGGGATGACAGGACTGCAAGGCGATAAAGCGTCGATGTGTAGAGGTGTGGCGCAAGAGATGAGGGAAGAGTCACTTTGGGTGAAGTAGGAAGGAAGGTTTATTGAAGGGGTCGAAGGAGAGGCAAGGGATCCACAAAGTGACCAGTGTAGCACAGTGTGCACCGGGTTTTAAAGGGCGGAGGGAACGAGGGGGGGAGAGATACAGCAACCAATTGGGGGTGAGCAAGGGAGGAGTTAAGGGAGGAAACATCAAACAGGATTGGAGGGTGAAATGGGGTGATTTACAGGAACCAATAGGGGATAGGGCTAACATAATTGACAAGGAATGTTCTGGAAAATGGGGTATGGGTTGGGGGTGGATTGACAACCTAAAGGGGTTGGGTTTAGGGAACTGACAGGGAAAGGGGAGGAGGGTACACACTTTATAGGGAGATGGGAGGTTTCAGGGCAAACCATTGGGATACAGTGCATGGGGGATTTCGGGGAATAAACCACTTAACAATATTAACAACAAACATATAAAACGCACACTGCAACAAACTATAATAAATTGCTTACTTTGCAAAATTGGTCACCAGTTATTAAGTAAGACTATTTAGACTGTTTAAACATAGAAGGAAAGCTGGATAGGGTTCAAAGTACACAAAAATGCTTTGTTTTTCTTAGCTGATCAATGGAAGAGAACAACTCTGTGTGGTATTGCTTTACATTAAAAAAAAAATCAACCCTTACCATAAATTGTTAGGCATGGGGATTTTTTTTGTGTCAGTCAAAATAATTTTTCAACAGAGCATGAAAATAGAAGACTGAGAATCTGAATGGTTCTGCTTCAGAATCACACTGAAAGTTTTTTATTTTATGTAAATAGAGATTGATGGAACATTTTACACAGAGTGCAGGTTTTTGACAAAAAGTATTGATGGTTGCTTTCAGTAAGTGTTACTGGAGATGACAGAACATTGCATTTTAAGATGAATTACAGTAGAAACTCCCTCTTTGGGAATGTCATACATTTTATTTCATCTGTTGTTTTGAGAAAGAATGACTAAAGTCATAAATACCACAGACTGATCTCTCTTTCTTTAACATCTTATAGATCTTGCATTAGTTTGCAGTGCTTAGTAGAAGTATATTAAAAATAATTAGGAAGCTGTATGGTTTTTGCTAAGATCTGCTTACTGTACTTTGTGGGTTTTAAAGTGTCAACTTGTTTTCCTGCTAATCCTAAAGGAATGGCCCTTTAATTTTTATATTGGATTATATTTAAACCTTCAGAAAACCAAAATCCTTTGTCTGATGCATTTGGAGGCAAATTAAATTCAGAGGTCTGGTTTGAGTGATATGAGACTTCTTTTTTCAAAGGCAAGTTGATCAACTTTACGGCACCCAATGCTAAATTTTCGATTAACACTTCCAAAAGCATTGCAATGTCTATAAACAGAAGAGAGGTTTTCAAAATGTTTTGTCCTACTACTGTGCATGGTTTTGCTGAAATCTCTCTTAAAGTGATAACAGAAAACCAGACACCTGGGATGGCTGAATTCCTAGAAATGAAAGTGCAAGTGGGATTTGGATAATGCAGCAAGATGATTTAGGTCAATGGGAATTGTAAGGGTGCTTACTGGAAGATCAATTCTGTTAGAAATGTACATTTGCATTTTGTATTTTAAATCTTTTAAAATTGTCCTGTGCTTAAATTAGTTTTAGCCTAAACAAGAGATGTAGCCTCTGCATTGTTTATGATTGTTGCTTTCAAATTGTGTGGAATTCACCCTCCTACTCCACTGCAATTCCTTAAAAAGACAGAAGAGAGGTTTGAGAAAACATTGTGCACTTGTGAGTGCCAGTATTAAGGAAATTTCAAGGGAGGACACTTGGTGAACTTGGACTCCTCTGCAGGTTTCATAGCTGATAATGACAGCTTGAAAAGAAAGACTAGATGTCTTCCTGGAAGAGTGATAGGTTTAGCACAGATCAGCTTTTGGGTGTATTTTTCAAGCCTTTTAAAGAATGTTCTCTTTTCTGAACAATAAAAGAGTGATAGTGACATTTTAATGATGAATTTATGTGTAAAAGGGAATATAGCCAAAAGGGAATATAGCCAAAAGGGTATTGTCACCCTAAAGAAAAAGAAAACAACCAACTTGTGTGAAGGAGGCTTGTGCTTTAGAAAGGAGCATGGAGAAAGTGACAAATCAAATATCAACTGTAAAACTGAACTTCTCCGAGATTGCCTCATTTCTATGTTAGCACTTTAATACCACTTCTCACTGCTTACTGAAAACCAGCTATTTCTTGCCTGCAACTGCGTTATCCTCTAAGAAGAGGGTTAGATTTTTCTTTATTACTTCTATGCTCTTGAAAATTTTTCCTTGGAAAAGAAAGTTATTTTGGTTTATCATTCTTCCCACAATGAATATTTCTTATTGCTGCTTTGATGGAAAAACATGGCTATTTTTAAAATTTAAATGTAATAATTTTCCTTGTTCTTACGATATAATATTGTCCCAAATTATTTTGAAACCTAGATAGATATGGATCTATTTCATATATTGATTATTTCCTTTCACCACTTAATGGTGGCTTCTTTTAACAGCATTCTGGTCTCCTGGCTTGGATCCATGCTCTAAGCTGAACTAAGGAACATGCCATTGAACCCTGGCTATTCAGCTATTTAACAGACTAAGCCCATCCTTTCTCCCAGTTGCCCTGTGGTGTTCTGTTGTAGGCACAGAGCTTGTGGTAATTGGGAGTGGGGCTGTGGCTGAGCCTCATCCCTGATGGGTACAGCTGTGTCAGACAGTGACTGGTACTGAAGGGAGTGAGCCAGGGAGTGCTGAGGGGCACTGACCAATCACAGAAGGGTGGAGAGGGCTCACAGGTGAAATGTGTGTGAGATCAAGAGTTTAAAAGGTTCTACTGAGGAACAATAAAGAGCAGATGCCTGAGGCCTTCTTCAGTGGTGCTTGTGGCTTTGCTGTTCCTCTGCTATTGCCTTCTGTATTGGAATGGTCAGTGCCAGTCAGGTAATTATTGCATAACAAGGCATAGGCATCTTTTTAACTGTTGAGGAACTAGTTAAATATGCATAAGGTTTATTGTGGAATTTGTCTTTTACATTGGACTGAAGCTTGTCATTCAATGTCTCGGAGTATTCAATAGCTTTTCCTCTTGTTTGGTTTATAGAGCCTCAATGGACTTCTGATGGCCTCGTTTTCCCTGCATGTTGTTTACCTAAGATAGAATATATAGGAACTTCTCCCTGACTGCTTTGCTCAAGGACTCTCCTTGTTTCTGCTGCATCAGTGTCCAGCAGCTGGGCCTGAAACAACTCTCTTTTCCACAGGTAGAGCGCTGGTTTCCCAGCTCCTCCAACAAAAACTGTTCCTTTCTCCATAAGAAAACATCCTGGCAGATTGTAGCAAGCTGTTGTTTTGTAGCAGGCTGCTGCATAGCAGGCAGTGTTGTGAAATGAATCATGCCTTTTTAAAAAAATATAAATTTATTAATGTCTGGATAATCAACCTTAGTTGGAGGAAAGAAATTAATAATCAGCTGCTGTACTGAGAATGGTCCTGTATTGGTGCCAGGCTTGGGGAAAATGTAAAACTTTGTGGAAGAAAAAGGCATTTCTCTCTTCTGTAAATGTCCTAAAAATTCCAAATGTATTAGAGTCAACTCCAAGACAAGATTTAAACAGACATTTCAAGGGGACCTTAACCCATGAAATCATCCTATCCTGCAGCCAAAACCCCACCTTCTAACTCCTGAATAAATAGATTCTCATGACAGAATAATTCATCTCCAATCATGAAAGCATCAGCTTTAAACGACAGCTTGTAGAGACCCTGTGCTTGTTAGGGCCAGATCAGCAGTCCAGATGTCTCGAATGTAAACTCATGAAGGGAAGATTAATTTATCTGTCATCCTCTGCTTTGACAGTTGTTGTAAATCTGATTTAGCTCTGGGCAGAAATAGGGGGACCTTTGAATTTATAAGGGTGATAGTGAGAAAACCTAACCTAGGCTCTGTGAGCCTTGAAGAAACAAAATGTACTTAGACTCAGTGAGGTCTTAAGTAATCTTTAGACATAAAAAAAAAAAACCAAAACAAAAAAACAACAAAGTGGGCAATGCTCACTTTCCACTGGCAGTGTGTGTGCACTAGTATGGTAGTCCACTGGAACTCTCTCTGGTGAACAGAAACAGAAGCAAAATTGTGTTTATTGATCAGTGGTAGCAGACAACTCCACAAGCCAAGTGCATGTGCTTTTATTGAAAATATGTTGGCACTGTTTTTAGACGTTTTCCGTTTCTGATGTTTTAAACTTTACGGAAGATATTTTTACCTTTTTGGAAATGGATAAAGCTGTCAGACTGATTTATTATGGAAGGATGCTGTGTGCAGATTTTATAGGTCTATGGTAGTACATTTGTAAAATCTGAATGAAAATTTTGATGGTCATGAGTTCAGTGAGGATGGGCTGCTGTGTTGTAGTAGGAGCATGTCTCCATGGAATCAGAGCAGGTCATTAAAGCCAGGAAAAGTTTTTCTGATTAGTGCTGCTCTGCTACTATTTTGTGCATGTGGAAGCTGAACAATAGAGAGTGTCTCCTTCCTTATTCATGTGCTACAAGTTAAACATAGTATAATAGCTGTGGAAGTTTGATTCTCACTTTCATATAAAAAAATGGAAAATAAATATGTAACACCTCTAAAACCTGAGCTCTCTAGGGTAGAATGGTGCTGTTTTGCGGAGTTAGTTTAAGGGCCTCTGCAAGTACTGTGGTATTTGCTGTGACTGTTCAGGGAGAAAAAGGCTTTAATCTTTATGGAAGGGAGTTAGAGTTGATTTATGCTGAATTCAGGCTATATAAAACTGATGAAAACGTGCTTGTAGCGTGTTCCTTTACCTATAGCTGCGGCCTCTAAATGTGCATTATTACTCTGCAGATCTAGAAGTGAAGTACGTGATTTCTATCTGCCAGTAAGTTGGAAACTCTGCATTTTCCTGGTGATGAGAAGGTGACCTGGGTGTGAACCGCTTCTCTGTTGAGCTAGAAGTGAGCCATGGTGAAAAATCACTCTTCTTCCTCAATAGGATGAATACTAATGAGCTCCTTTCCCACTTTATTTCCTACTGCATCACCTGCTAATTTGGGATCTCACATCTGGTTTTGTAAAGCTGGCAGTGAGGCAGGGTCATCACCCTGTTGCAAACTTTCAGCACAAGTTGGTCTGTTTTACTCCCTGCAGACTGCAGGGGTGTTAGCTCAGTCCAGAGCTACCGTAAGGAAGCTGGTTGCCTGTGTCAGTGTGGTCTTTTCCTTCTGCATGAGTTGCAGGATCCACTTCAGCGGAGGGTCAACCAACCTGCTGCTGCTTGCTTTACAAGTAGCTCAAGAGGGATCTACTCTGACTTTTAATGAAATAAAAAGGTGTGTATCCCCACACTGTTGATTAAATTGCTGAAGGAGTGAGTGTGTTAGCACAAAAAAAGTATAAAAATAATCTATGTCCGTATGTTTTAAAACTCCTAAAAAAAATGAGGTAGGATTGTCCTGCTGTCTTTTCTAGCAGTGGAAATGATTAAAAAACCCAAACCCCCAGTTTTTCATGTGTGAAAGTTAGAGTAGCGTTTGGAATATTAAAGTTTAGGTAGATTTATGACAAACTAGTTACTTGCGTATTATGGATTCTGGATGACTTAGCGTTACACCCAAATTTGGTTTTTAGGATTTCTTTTAAGGAAGTTCTTCAGTTTTTTTTTTTTTAAATTTCCTTAAATGATAATGAGGTAGAGTAGCTTAGTTAGACTTCTATAGCTGAGGTTTGTTTTAGAGTGCAAGCATGAGTTTTTTAAGATATTATTACAACTACAGAAATAAAGATGAAGGCAAGTGAAGATGATATTATGTAACTGAAGTTAGAGTCTGAGACCAAATTCATGAGGTAATTTATTCTTTTGAATAATTCAGCTTGATTCACAACAGATCTGATTTTAATTTCAGGTGTAGTCTGAGTTAGGTTTGTAGAAATAAAAATGGCAGCATTTCAAAGTACCCTGAAATAATGTCTGCACTTTCTCTGGGAGTGTATAAAATTGTCACTGTTGTAGCAGGACGTTGTTTTGACAGTGCTTTGTACAACTCAGAGCAAAAACAAAATCTTTGCTGCAGAGATTTTACAATCTAAGCAATAATGCTGTAAATGCTTGCTTCTTTCTTAATCACATGAAGCTTTAAAATCCTTCATTGATACTGTGTCATGGTCAGAGATGTTCATAGTAACATAGAAAAATAGCAGTCTGTTCATAAGTGTAACTCTGAATATATTTTTTCTCTTGAGTAGAAGCAGAAAACTATATTGTGTCTAATTCTTATAGTGACTCGTCATGAAAATAATCAAGACAGCTGTCCTAAGCTGAATCCTCTTACTACTCCTTTTTTTTGCTCACTTTATTTTTGCTGTTCATCTTGATATAGTGATATCAGTTGTGCCAACTGCTATCCAAGTATGGTTTATTTAGAAAAGTAGTAGTAGTGAACTGAGTGGCCTGTAGTACGTAACAGACTTGTTCTTACTCTGTGCGCTCATCTTCTCTGAACATTCTTCAGGGGTCAATGGCGGTGCAAGCAATGGAATTAGCTAAATTTTGCACAACTAGCTCATGAAATGTCTAAGATGAAAGTGTATGATTTAAACACACGCAGTAACCGCACAAATGAAAGATTACTGTTAGAGAAAGAAAACTTGCCCCAGAATGTTCCTGTTGCTGAAAGTAGGAGGGCAGGTTTTGTCCCTTTGCTCAGGCAGGGCACAGCATGGGATTGTGGTGTGGTGAGATCTGCGTGTTTGAGGAAAGAGCACCAGTTGTGAGGTGATCATGAGTACTGATAGTGTTTTCCAGTCAGCAAAAAGGAGGCATTTTGGAATTTTATATTCTCCTCTTGTTGTAACTGACATCAACTACACGGCTGAGATGGAGAGGCTGAAGGGGTTGAGCATACAGGCTTTACTTCTGGACAGTGTGTGACAGTGCAGTGAATGTATCTTTGCCGTTACCCTAATTTCTACTGGTAAAGTGAACACATTTTTGTGACATATGGGATCTCATTAAATTCTTCCCTAGTTCTAATGTTTAAAGAACCTAAGTTATCTGTAGGCAATCCGCTGCTTTCTCTCTTGCAGAGTATTTTTTTGCCTGTAAAGCAGTGTCTGAAGTGTATGTCAGATATCTCATTTTAATGGCAGTGAAAAGAGCAGAGTTACTTTGTAAATGGCCGAGGTGGATGGTCTGGGGCCACAAAACAAGTCAGTAGCAGGTGTTAGAAGTGTTGAGTGCTGCTACAAAACCTGTTCTGTGTCTGAAGCTGAAGGCATTGCATCAATTGACCGGCTGAGGGATGGAACTGCTCTAAGAAACGAGTCCTAAAAAATACTTGGCTTTAATTTTTGTAACACTAGCGCAGTCCTTGTTACTGTACAAACTGACTGCACCATAAAAATATTTCTCCAATCTTCATGAAATTTCACAGTTGAGAGTTTTTTCTTCACATCCTTTGGGCAAAGTAGTTCTCTGTTCTGTGATGCTACAGGCAAACATTATTTCAATGAAATATGCCTTCTAAAGTATAACAGGATGGGAGTTTTACAAAAGTAAATTAATTCTTCTAGAAGTCAATATACACTAGACATCCCTCTAGGGCAAATAGATTTGCATAAAAGAATTTTTCCTGCCATATAATTTAAACTGTTTTGATCAGGAGAAAATTTAACAAAACAAAACCAAATTTCAACTTCGCAAGATATTTCTAAACCTATCTTGCCTCCCACCCCCATTCACTTTTAAAGGCACAGTAGGGAGCCATGGGAAATGTATTTTCATCTAGGGTTGTAGGAGGAATACATATTGTTTCTTTAAGGCATCAGGTATTGAGAAATGGCAGGGTGAAAAGTTTGACCTGAACTGCCAGATCTGATCTGCAAGGGGGTAATTGAGTTGCCATGTTTTTTTTCTCCTTAGTTTAAATCAAGTTTTGCTCTAGCCCATTTAAGTGTCAGACTGGTAGCAAAACTTGACAACTTCAGGATGCAAGCTTGCTTTTGATCGGGATTTACATGCAAATCATTTTTGCCTTCAACTGTCAAATCCTGTCTTGACACTCTGAGGGCAGATGCCCACATTGCTTGGAGTTTTTGTTTCTCATGCCATAGGTATGTTGTTCAATGCTCTTAGTTGGTGTGTGGAAGAAAATTATTCTCGTAATATGGTGGTTAAACTTTTTGTATCTATCTATGTATTTTTTCCTACTCCCTTTCCTGTCAGTCAGCTGTTGCAGCTGGGCTTCTAATCTCCTTTTTGCCTAGAAGAAAATCTAACAATAATCCTGAGTTTGATGTCAGAGAGAAACTAGAGAACTGGGGTAGAGGGTCACCAGTGTACTGGGGAATGGGTTTAAGCTGCAAAACAACACAAAGGATGCTGACAGTCCACATTTTCCTGGGCTTTAAACAAAGTCTTTGGTAAGTTTAAAGAATCTTCTCCTTGCATGACTAAACCTATTGATGGTTTAGAGAAAAAGCTGCCTTAGAAGGCTTAAGACTGAACCTTCTTTCCAATTCTACTGAAAACCTTAAGATGTTAAATTTTTTTTACATTGTATAATTGGAGAAAAATTGCATGGGGCCCTTGAACTATGAATAAACTATGAATGAATGGTATGTCTTCTTTTTGTGGCCATATCTAGCAAAACTCATGTGTAATATACCTTTTAGATGAATTTAATTTCCATTTACGCTTTACATCTGGAGCTAATCTTTTAACAGGAAAACAAACTAATGAAAAAACCCTATAATTTAATACTTAAGTGTTTCTAAAAATAAAATTAACATCAGAAATAGACTGAGAATTTCTAAAAACCAAACAGAAAATTGTTATTATACCCAATTAAACAAATGATGCAAGTTGTAACATCTTGCAAGTGATGCTGCTGTTTGGTTTTCTAGTTAAACAATTTTTTCTTTGTACTGTTGGTAGAGAAGGGACATCAAACACACTGTTTCACTGAGGTGGCAGGCAGTGTCATGTTTGATAATCTGCATATGAAAGCATAACTTCTAAAGTCAAGATTTTGAGACAGAATCTGCTTTATCTGTCTTGGACCTTACTTTAGCAGACAAAAACCTGAATATGCTGACATGTGCTGTGAAATTTTAATTGAATTGTTAATGACACTGTGGAGTGACACAACATGTGAGGAACTTCCAAGAACCGATCACGGGAAGCCCTTTTTCTTACTGTTACAAAACAGAAGACACTGGGAACTTGACAAGTCCAAGTGTCTGAGGCCAGGGGAATAATTGATAGCAGGCTGCCTGTGTCCAAGGTCCTTTAGCAGTAATTGCAAGCAGGATCTGACTCTCTGATCTCACCAGTGGTATTCACCATGCCAAAACGACCAGGCTTTGACAGATTGCTTTCCTACAGTAATAACTTAGGCATGTTCCCTTTCTCACATGAGGCCACACTTCCCTCCCACTGGAGAAAATGAGTTGAAAATGAGTTGCTTCTTTTTTTAACAGGGCACTGTTAAATAACTCTCTTCTATTATATAAGCCCAGTAGTGCCAGGGGACTACATTTATATGGTTATAAACAAGAGCTATTACTTTAGAATACCACAATGTAATGTTTCACAATTTCTATAGGATTTAAAATATTTTGAAAATGGGGGGGGGG
>VWZP01006707.1:2692033-2914533 GCA_013396995.1 Dicaeum eximium
CTCCTTCTTGCTCTTGAAGAGACCCAAAAATGTCACATTTTATGTTTAATTGATTTTATCTCTCTCTGATTTTTATAAAGCGAGTGCTGACTTGTATTCAGATTTATATCTTGGATCAATCCAAGTCCCCAAAGGGGAACTTAAAACTATTATTTATTCTGCATAGGTTGAAATGAGACCTATTTTATTTGAGTTTTTTAAACCTCCCCATGTTTGGTCCCTGTTATACTTTGATACTTTCACATGTTGTGTTTATTCCTCCCAGCCCCTTTTTAAACTTTTTTTCCTTTTTCTTTTTTTTCTTTCTGGAATGTACTTTTTTTCTGTAAACTATGATTGGGAGGTGTAATGTCCTGGATGATATATATCAGTCCTGGATTTACGCTCCTTTTAGTGACAGGATTTTACTAATTCTGATATAAGAACTCCTGTGTGCTACTCTACAGTGGTCTGTGTTCTCTGGCACAGTTAAAAGCCTGGCAGCTCCACCTTGTAGCTGTCTAAACACGGTTTCTCACCAGGCACTAACTTCAAAAGAACTACAGTAAGTGAAGACAATGGGAAATTGTAACCACAATATTAAATTTATGAAAACTGAACTTTTAGAATGGCTGCTACTTTCACTAATGTGTGCTAATATTTAAGAAAGCTAAGGTATGTTTCTGAAAAAAGGAGGATGGTTTTATAACTCTGAAGTGCAAGTAAAAAGTGGTAAGAATGGCAGGTTCTTAGCTGTGAAAATAGATGGTGTGCACATGGCAGAATGCTTACAGTGACTGTATGGCATCTGGTTAGTTACTCTGTGGTACTTTGGAATAAAGAACTCTAAGGTTCTTCAGCAAAAGTGAGACGACTGGGAGGTGAAGTCATGTGATTATTGCTCATTAAGCCCCAGATCTCTGAGAGACTGCAGAAAGGTTCAGGTGATGTGCCCATAAACGCCACTGGTACCTGTGAAGAGGTCCTTGGGCAGAGTCCTCATGATGGCAGGATCCAGTCCTGTGGTCTTGGCATAGCCTGGCAAGACCTAACTTTTTTTTTTACCTAGGAAATATTGGGCCATATAAGTGTTCTTCTTTATTTTTTTAATACCTTTGTCTCCCTTGAGTTGAGTTAACCTCACATTCTTTTGTAACTGTGAAGAACAGCTTGAAAATGATTAACAGAAAACGTCAATCTGTGAACACATTGCTGTAGTTCTCAAGAAATAACTTCAAGTATGTAGCTTTAAAATGAGATTAATTGTTCACCATATACTTGATGGGTCATGTAGCTTACTCATAAGCTTCTATAAACTTTAGGGATCATGTGAACACTTCTAGAGGATATTGCTAGAGCTTTGACTTGCTTTGGTTGCTGCAAATAAATCTTTATTTGTACTAAGGTGGAAAAATACGGGACAAAAATGAAGCTAGGGTATTTAAAGTAACTGAGTTTTGGGGTCAAGCCCAATTTATTAAAATGGAAGAAGCAGAAGGGAGAGTGAAGCTTGGCACTGGTTTTGCAATAATGATTTATCTGCACCTTGAGCCCATCCTTTGGACAGACCTTTGTTTGAACTGCAGCTGGCTTGGTTTATGTATGACCTGCTGGGAACTGAGGTTGTAATGAAAAACAGTTATTCTTTCAAATTACTCACAAGAAGTGGTGCCTATTTTATCAAGTGCTCTTCTTAATTTGGCACATGGTAAGACTTTTAATATTTATTTTTTCTCCATTAATCACACTGTATCTCATAAGAAGTCTAAACACAGTGATGAAATACTGCATGCTTTTCTTAAGGCATTCTGACGACAAATGCTTCTCTGGAGAGCAGCTGTCGTGAGCTCTTACCTTTCATTAATGAAATTATTTGTTGAGGTTTTGTGTGTGTGTGTTGCCATTTTATGAACTTTCTAAAATTCTTCTCGGATCAGGATTGAGTTTCACAATTTTGCAGACTGGCTAGTGATTACAGGTTTACAGGACAATAAAGAATGAGAAAAGAGCAACTTTTAACACGAGTAGAAATGCAAAACTTATATCCCTTTCATTGTTTAAAACAAATTTAAGGTAACAATTTACTTATGAAACTGATATTGATTTGGAGGTTTTTTTTTGTTTTGTTTTGGATACAACCCTCTTTAGATGTGAACTATATGTTCTAAACTATGCAAAATAAATAAATATAGCTCTCTTGTTAATCTGAACATCTAAAGGTTAAATAATAGTAGTATTTTGGAGTAAACCTGAAGATGATGCTAACTTACACCGTGTGTCTATTACCAAATAACAGAGCTCAAATGATTAAAGAAAATGGGACTGCTAAATTAAGATGAATTAATGTATATACATTTTTTAAAACTTCTGAGTTCTGTGGGAGCAAAGTAGTTGTTTTACATATAGACACCTTCAGAGACCAGAATGAGATATTACCTGGAAGACAAAAAAATGGATGTGTAATAAATAGTTCTACCTCCTGATGTTATTAAAGGTGCTGGAAATACTCTTTCCACACTTTTTCTATTATTTTTGTTTTCATACAAATGTAGCACCAGTCTATTTGCTAAATTATGCATCTTCTCTCGTTGCTTTAATCCACAATTAAATAGCCTGTTTATAGTAACTACTTGGCACAAAGGGAAGAAATTGCATCTGCTGCTGGAGAAGATATTAGATTAAGAGGTATTATTGTTCCCTTTAGTTTTATGTAAGCTGGAGAGTTTGGGTAAATAGGCTGTGATGCTGAAGTAGTTTTTTTTTACATGTTGGCTCTTAGAATTTGACACTAATGCTGAGGTGTTTCAACTCCCCTCAGTGGTACACACAAAACATCACTGATTTTAGTATGGGTCACTTTGTTAGGAGATACAGTTGAGATCAGTATATTGATCAGAATTATCCATAAATTGATATATTAATCAGTAAATTTTTAGTGAGAGCACGAGTAATATTAATTGCCTTGTGTCTGTGGAATTGTTTCCCTTCATGTTTTTGAATAGTGTTGACTCTAACATGCTGGTTAAAAGTCTAGTTAGCAGTTTCCTTTTTCTTGTATTTGGGAAGCTTGTGCAATTTTTGATATAAATAATTTTTCGGTTTCATTCTTATACCATGTCCATCACACAACAACTAATAAAAAAGGCATGCTTTGAGCAAAATCTATGTTGCTGGGGTTCCTGGGACTGCTTGTCTCCTGAATCATGATTGTTATGTAACTAGTAACTGAGCCCACAGCTACTTCATCTTACACTGTATTTCAGTATCAAAGGGCTAAGTAAAATTAGCCATGAGCTCTGAAGGCCTGTTTGGTTCCATTGTTTGAGTTGAGTTTTCTTGTTTTAATGGTTTGCCATTGCAAGAATTCTGTATTTGGACTTACTGCAACATCTTTTGTCTCCTAGAAGTGCTGAGAAGATGGAAGTATTTGCTTAAAGAATAAACAGTTGGATTTATTACAAAAGGTTGGGTTTTTTTTTTTCCTCCTGAGAAGTGAAAGCAGAGCAGTATATTCTTTCAGTCAGGCACAAAGTGACTGTTATAGTATATTTTGCATTAATTAATGGAGGGACACTTGCCTAAATCACTTTCTGTCTCTTGTGGAAGTCTTTGATCCCAGTGACAGTTTGACTGCATTAGTGAGAGTGTATTGGTTAATCCTTTGCTTAACTTGTTCTTTTTGGCACAGCCAGGAGCCTTTCCAAAGATAATCTGTCAGCATAGGCTAAATCCTAATCAAACAGGGCAAAAGAGGAGCTGGGAGATGTGTTGTAGGCTGAGGAAGTCCTTTTGGATCTAGATATTTTTTTAATATGGTACTTTTTAGTGTACTCTGAACATATAAGTTTATATAAAAACGTTACCTAGTCATGAGGGCTTGCATTCTCTTTGAACACCCTGGTTAAAGAGTGCATTTCAGAAGCTATAGATGCAGTACATCTGATTCACTATCAGCAGCTGGTTAAGAGAGGTGACTGGATCTGTTCAATCCCTTAGTTCAAACCCCCTCAATCATTTAGTACTGAACAATGCATCTGAATTTCTAGTTTCATAAGGTAAAAAACTGATGAAGACAGAAATCTTCCTCATTGAATAATGTGGTATTGGAAAAATCTGCTCATATGTGGATGGTTAAGATTCTAAAAGCCAAAACCCTTCTTTTTCACTAAGCAAGTGAATGAGAAAGGAAACTACCATCTGAATTGGGAGAGTTCTAGGTTGCTTTTAACCTAATGAATTACCACTGATAAAGCCTATGTGAGACATAAAAGTTATAATCAGTATCCTTGGCTGCCTAGCATAAAATCAACTGGTGTACATTGATCTACTTCTGCAAAATAAATTGAAATTATGGAAGATCAGGACAGGTCTTTCCTTTCTCCAAAATAAAATATATTTTTATATTATTCATTATTAGTAGAGGTAATGTTAAAGCTGTTCTTTCAGAGTTGGAAGTGTTTCAGTTTCCTTGCAGAATGGTGCTTAAAAAGTGCTTATTAATGTACAAGTGGAGGGAAACCTGAGATACTTTTTTTCCCTTGTCAGTTCAGCAATCAACTGTAATAAGAGCTGATGTAAAATTTTCATACACTTTAAGGCATTCTTTAATGTCTTTATGCTACTTGAGACACTTTCCATTTTCATTTCACTTAACAGGCATATTGGGATATTCTTTATGCAGATAAAACAAGCTTAAATAAAGTTGTTAAAAATGCCTGCAAGTAAATTGCTTGTATATTCCTTTTACTCTGCTTTTTCCTTCCCTTACACTTAACATGATTAAACTGAATGTTATAATATAGTTCATGCTAAATGGTTCTATGATTCATATCAACCTTATTACTGTCAGCTCAGCCAAAACAATTTCGCTTTCACTTGTGCCACTCAACTATGTAGTGGTATTATGACAAACATGGGATGTCTGGATTGAGACGCAAATATGTTTCATCTTCCTCAATAACATTTTTTCTCCCTTTTTCCACATAGCCTGCCTTTCCGATGGTTTTTCATTTAGATTTAGTGGAGGCCTTAGGACTGTGACAAAATTCCATTGATGGTCAATAGAATAAGTGCATAAACTTGCACATTATTTAGTCCTAAATAATGGACTAAATGATATATTGGTAGGACAAAACACACCCAAATCCCCAAACCTTGCTCTATGCTTTGCTTTTTGATGTATTAACAGATTATTTTGATTGTCTAGTTGAAATTGTCTAAACTGATAGAGAGGGGAAACTAATGAAAGTCACGTCTGGCTGAGATTATGGTAGTGTAGGGCTTTGCTGATTAAAGGGCAGGTGGCATTTTGTGATCCACAGGGGATTTGATGCTGCCTCTACTGCAGTGTTCTTTGTATGCTGGTCTGGTTGGGAATAAGCTGTGAAGGTACTTACAGACTATTTAGGATACCCATGTTCCTGAGAGCCTCTCCCATCCACCACATTGTAGAGAAGGCTTTGCAAGGGTATTGATATTTTTTTTTTTAGCTGGCTTCAGAGCCAGTAGCATGAATGGCACTTGAATCTGTATTGTCTACATAGGTGATGTCTTACACCTCTATTAGAGCTGGGGTCATTTCATGGTTCCTAGGGTGGCAGTTTTAAAGGATGTTGATCTCTCAAACGTTGAGCTATCTTCTTGTAGTGTCTATTGCATAGTGCAAGGAAAAATTTGGATGATAGAAGTGGAATTATGTGGCCAGAAGTCACAGATGAGATTTTGTTAATGTGTTGGGCACAGCTGCTAGAGCTACCTTCAAATATCAGCCAGTTGGGAAATTGGATACCTCACCTTCTCTTGTTAAAACCCCATCTCAAGTCTGTTTTATGGCTTTTTGTTGCTATGTATTTATCTGAAGAGTGGTACATGGTATTTGGAAAGAAGAGACTTCTTATCTGTTGTGAGTAGAACAAATCACTCACTGATCTGTTTCTTTGAATGTTTGATCTGGGCTGCTTTTATACCTTCCCCAAATTATATTCCTTGTGTAGAGAGCAAATTTCCATCTCAGAGCATTAACTTTTCCCTTTCTAAAACTTAGAGGCTGGATGGAGCCACAAGGTCTTTGGGTGATTCTATTTGGATAGTTCCATGGATTTTAAAGAAATATTCTATACAGTTCTAATGAAAAGCTGGGTGGACACAGAAGGGGGTATTTTGAGTTTTCTATTCTAATTGTAACATGGTGTGCTGATCCAGGCCTGATCTATTAAAACTATGTTAAATACCTAAATTTTAGGCTGTTTTGGAAAACTGTGGTATATAAGTATTCCTAGTGAGACAGGGATATGTTTGACAGGTTGTTTTTCTATCCTTTGGCATGCTATCTTGAGTCTTCCTCCCACTTACTTTGTCTGTGTTTTTTTTCTTTTCATTGCCTATTTTTTGTTGCTATTTACTGTTTGTCTTCCTTTTCATTAACTGGAAATACTAGCCTCATTAATATGAAGTTCATATATCAACCTACTCCTAAGGTTGATAAATAATTAGATTTTTCAAATACACGAATCTGAGAGAAGTTTTGAATGATCATGGATATCTGTCTCTGAAATTTGTCAGCACATAGTGAGAAAAGTGTTTTTGGGATACACAAACTCTTGAGTTAGGTTCACAATGTGTATTGTCGAATAAATGATGCCTACTGTTTGAAGTAGTAGGAATAAATATGCACTCTTCAGTTAGAACAGTGAGTGGCAGTTTTCTGCCTGGGCATAGGAATCCTCTTGAGGTTTTTCATATGGTGGCGATTATTTCCCTGGCTGCATTAGCATGACTGTAAAGTAAACCAAGTAATAAATTAGGAAGATGGAGTAGAAGACAAAGAGCCTCAGCCTAGGTAAAGTGTTTTGAACTGTGCAATCATACCTGTGATGCTACAGAGGAAGGTAAACAATTGTTTCCATGGCATGGTGCTAGTCAGCACTCGGCTTTGTGACACTTGGGTTGGCTGCTGTCCTTGCAGGTAACAGAATAAACACGTCGAGGGAGTGGAGTGGGAGGCAGGATCCTGATTGACTGCAGCAGCAGGCGATTAATGGGCAACAAGGCTCTGACAGGAACTGCTGACAAGGCGATAATGAGATTAGCACCTTCTGATTCTTTTATTAACAAGTAGCCAAAGAATCATTTGGGCTTGTCAGTAGATAATGATGGAAATTACGGGACACTCTGGAACCTTTGGGTAGCAGATCATACACCTAGTGCTCTGAAGGGTAACTTGCAGATTAACTGAATCATCTCCAGTTGCAAATTGTAGTAGTCACTGAATGTGATGGTATTGGTTAAATATAAAAAGAGTGGATTTATTACTGCATTTCATTAAGTATGTTTGTTATTCAGGCATGTTGCAATGCAATAGTTTGTTATATACATGGAGCACTTGCTCACTTTGAAAAAGTATGGTCACCAGTAGTTGTAATGTGTGAAAAATTTGGGTTTTTAAATGGAGCTTTGGTGGAGTTATGACAGATGACTTGGAGTTGCTGTTTGTCAGTCAGCATTTTTCCTTATTGCGATGCTTGTCTTGGTGTTGATATGTAAAAACAATCGCTTCTGGGGTAAGAGAGGGGGAAGTTATTATGACTGGAAGGAGGCATTTGAGAGTTACAGAGATGAGTGGGAATAAGAAAAATGGAGAAAGCTGTAGATACTTTCAGTATGTGAATACTTGAGAGGACTAGAGAGTGACAAGAAGTACAAGACTGTAAGAGTAAGCAGATGTGAAAGAGAATGAACACAAACATATTGAAAATTTTATTCTGGGTCTAGGAGGTAGTACATTTGTTTCTGAGAAAAACCTGTATTTACACCTGTAAAAGGACGTGGGTCTGTAGGTGTGATTGTGAGAAGAGTATGAGAAAGAGAAGACAAAGGCCTAAGGAAAGCAAAAATTTAAAATTAAGAAAGGAAAAGAATAAACATGAACGTGATGAGTTAGGCTGTTTGTAAGAGACAGTTTGGCATTTTTCTTATTTTGCTGTTCTTCCAGATAATATCACTGCACAGAAGTTTAATTTTCTGGATGGGTGGGAGAAGGAAGTTAATTGATATTTTTCAAATATTAGTAGCTACAAAGGTATTTTATGAATGCATTTAATTGACTGTTTCATCAACATTAATTCCATTTGACATGGAAATCTGATAAGAATGTTGCCATGATTTTGCATTTGACCAAGTTAAAACAGTTGAATATTTATCATCCTGCTCTAAGTTGGCTTGGAGGCTCTTTCCTAGGGGCTTACATTGGTGGAATTGCTCAGGTCGTGTGAATACGAAAGGAAGCACAGATGTGCAGATTGGCTTGATTTAACCCTCCTTTAGATCAAATTAATTTTAAGATATAACTGATACAATTGCTTACTTTTTATGTCTAATTACAGTCAGGATGACTGTTCTCCACAGTTAACAATTCATTAATGTTTAGGTTCAGGTCATCTAAGTACTCTTGAGAAAGCTGCTCAAACTTCTGTGGAATCAAAGATGGTTTTGTAAGTTTGGAACTTCCCACCCTGAGGATATCCTAAGTGCTCCATGTGTTGGATTCCAGAACTTGGCTGCCATCACTTTGTTCTTTTTTGAAGACAGCATGGGCTTTAATTGTGTTCATGTGCTTGTTAAAGATCAGTGATGTATGCCACTGTCATCCTCTTAAAATTCTCTTTTTTGTGTGGCTTTGAGAGTCTGAGTACTCTCCTGCAACTTAAAATAGTCTTGAAATCTCCATTATTTGGATGTTCTGTTTTCTTGAGCAGCTGATAGCTCAGTGTTAGGAGGAAATCAGCAGTGCCAACACAGCAGAGAGAAGGCTGTCTGCTTACCTTTATATTAATATATCTCTAATCATTAAGAAAATGGAAAGAAGAAAAAAGGCAGCAATTCTGAAGTCAAGAATAATGGCTTGCTTTACAGCAGTGTTTTCTTGACATGGCAGAGCTTGCTCATTTGTGTCTCAGACTTTGCTGTTATTCAACCAAGTAAAAGGGTTGTCAATCTGTTTTAAGCGGAGAAAATTGAACTGGGTTTTTCAGGAGTATTGGTCGGCTTAGTTATGCCAAGCTGTTTCTTTGGATGGTAATAATAGATCTGTGCTTCAGCAGGATCTCTGACACAGTTGACTAGTTTTTAAGTTTACTTTTTTTTCCCTCTCCTTGTCTGAAAAGCAAGTTGCCACCTGTACCTGGAATGAAAAGATGTGATCCAGTTGTTCCGTTTTAAAAAACGTTTTTTAAAGAGAAGGTATCTGATTTGGTTTAGTTGATTTGTATTTGACTCCTGTCTTTCTTTGCTAATTTTTCTCTTAGAGGCACATTAGAGTAGTTTGGAATATTTTATCAGTAACAATATATTAACAGGGAAAACGATAAACCTGAGGCAGTGGTTCTCATAATTCCTTTTTAATTCGCTTATTTTTTTTAGCCAGTTTTTACAAACCAAATGTTAATGCATATGCTTGATTGCTAACCACCTCTGGGCATCAAACCTGTTTTTTCTTGAGTGCAATAAGTGATTATCCAGCTCATGCTGCTCAGAAAAAGAGGTTTTGTTTTAATAAGCAGTTTGCAGTTTGGCACACAATGCTGAGGAAAGCAACATTATCTCCAGCAGTAAACTCTGCAGTCATTGCAAAGCTTGACAAGAAAATGATTGAGTCTGTTTGTTATACCTTTGTGGTGCTGCCACTGCTGCTGATGGAAATGTTGCTGTTTATTCAGCAATGCAATAACACTTTCTGTAATTTATGGATGCACATTCCCCAGATTACTAAAGGTAATATTGTTGACTAAAGGAAAGTATACGAATGGATAGTTTCGGTTGTTCCTGTCCTTATAAAAGTGATTGACTGTTCACTTTGCACCGGGAAGAATTTGCACAGGCTCTTTCCCTCTTAACAATTACAGATTTCCGTTCCACTGACAGTTACAAATAACACAGAGGATTCTAAGTGGCAAAAATGTACTGACTTCCACAGGTTCAAGGGACAAAATCCTAGAAATTCTAGAACTTGCCCCTCACTGTATGCTATTTTGCAGTTTTGTCAGTAACAAGTTCTGTCCCAATAGGCAAGAAAGTTTAACACCTTTGTTGTATTTCAGCACACAGGAAGGACTGAGAAGCTGAGGAGAGTGTGTGTGTGTATGTCTCTCTCCTCCTCTCTACCCCAACATATTTTTTGAGAAAAAATATTTATTTGGGGGCCCTATCATGGCTGTGTATATTAAGCAAGACTGATATATGCTGTGGTATTGGCATTGGGAAAAAAAAAATCAATGTGGTAGAAGTTATGGTTACCAAATCTAGCAAAGAGGCAACTCCAGCAAGGGTAAAATTTAAGCCTTTGCACTTCCAACATAAGAAATCTGCTTTCTGTCTTTAACAGACAAGTTCTTTGTTTTGTCCCTCAGTGATGGCTCAGGTGTTGGTGAAGTGCTTCAGCTGCTTCAGAGCTCCTCTTCCAGGACTTGTAATGTTACAAGAGGTTTTTCTAAATCCGATTACTACTTGTATTATGTCACATTTGACTATAGAAGTGGTGTTGGTCTATGTTTGGAAATGTTAGGACTAAAGGAAGATTTGATGAAACAGATGAAAAAAATACTCCCAAGACTGAGAAAGGAGAATGTGCATGCTTTGTATCCCAGCCAAGGTGGTTGAACCAGAATACTCACTGCCCATAACATCTGCTTAACTGTTGCTTATCCTCAGGTCCTCAGGCCTTTTTCTCAAGGGTAATGGTGACTACAGGCACTATGAAAGTAATTTGTCTTTTCCTCCTTCATAAGACTAGGTATTTTCATGAGCCAGTGAAAGCAGTTTTGAGACATGTGCTCTATGCCAGAAGTATTTTACCTTGGGTGATGTTTTCAAGAAGCTTTTTTTTTTTCTGTCACCTGTGTGATGGTACTTGTTTTGAAGATACCATGATCTCTGATAATTCTGTATTATGTAGGTGTAGGTTTCTATGCCTCAATGGAAAGTCTTCAGCAGTCAGTGCAAAATTACAGGAAACAAAGTTTAAACAATCAGGGCGGCCCACAGTAACAGAAGTTGCAACTTCACTGGAAACAAGAGTGAAGCTAGGTTGTTAGTTTTCTTGGAAACTAGCCTGTCAGGAAAAAAAAATTGAATGTTATTTTGTTATTCAAACACATTTCAAGTGCTAGAAATTGCCCACAAGTTCTGTGTATTTCTTTTACTGTAAAATAATATTTGCTTTCCTTTCTTTCCCCCCTTCCTCCTCTTAAGCAAGTGTAAGGCCAGCCTTAAATGTCCACATGAATTGTAAGAGACTGTAGGGCTGTACTGCTGGTTTTGGACTTTTTTTTTTTTTTGTTAAACATCTTGCATAAGAGTATTCCTGCTTTCCTACTTTCTGCACTAAATCATCACAGAAAGGAAATGAGGGACTTGTCAGCTGAGCTTGAATGCAGAAAAACTTGAATTTTCAGTATCTTAGGTCATGTATCAAATATATAGAGAGCACTATAGCTACAATGTGAAAAAGCACTCAACTATTAGCACTCAACCAGTGCTATTATTTGCACTGGTCATCAGCTTGCTACATTTGCAAAGTGACTGGACAGTTAGGTTTTCCAGTAATAACTGAGTTAAAAGGAAATAAAGCCATTTGTTTGAGGTCTCATTGGCTGAATTTAGTTTATACAAATTGTATATGTATTACTAATTGCTCTTATTATCCAACAGCTTGGTAGAAAGCTCTTACTTTTGAATCTTGGTAAACTATCACTGCAAGCCACTTTTATGTTCAACTAAAACACACAAATAACTTTTTCTGTCCCTAGTCATGCATAATTTAATGAACATTTTTCCAGGCTTAAAGGCAGCTAATTTGATACCTCATATAGCATGTCCTGTTGCACTTACGAAGTGATCTTGTGGGGAGTTCCTAGAATGATTTAAAATTGCATAATTTTAAATATCATATCACTTTCATCATCTTTGTGGAGTCTGCTTTACAACTTCAAAAGTCTTTTGGTATAAACTCCTTTCAGAAAGATCTTTTTGAAAATACTGTGTTCCCTTTAGATCCCTTTGTAAAGGTTAGCATTAAGTGCTGTGCTTTTCACTTGCATAATGCTGCTTATGGAAACACTGAACACTTAGCTAATGTCTGTGTGGATTTCCTCTAGAGCTGGACAGCAAAATGCAGCTTGAAAAGCCTTGCTGGTTTCTAAAATTGCAATTTTGCTTTTTTAACAACTCAGCGAGGAAAAAAAAAATAAAACAAAGCAACCTCCCAAAGTAAAACAAAAAAACTCTTGAACTTCTATCAGCAAGAGTGGCATTGAGTAACAGCTCCAATGTAATGGATGCATAACAGCATTGCAATCTGGGATATTGTTTAAATACCGTAAAAAGCCTTGTTCATTTACTCTGTCTGAGCACTGTAGAGAAAAATGGTGTGGTAATCCTACCATAGCAGGTGGTACTACTTTCATATCAGTATAAAATGAAATTCTGTGGATGGCTTTTTTTTCCTTATTCACTCTTTTTAATCTTTAAATAAGACGATTGGTAGCCTGTTGGCAAGAAAATGGGCCCTGAATTTTTATTCAAAGTTACACAAGGATGATAGTTGGAATTTTTGGCAGGAGGCAAGCCATTGCTTTTCAGAAAATGCTGTCAGGGGAAGCTTTTTCTGAGTTACCTGCTGGGTCCAAGCTCTTTTATGTTGTTGTTGTGACAGGTAGATTTATAAGGCTTGAAATTTGTACAAATCAGTTGTCATTCAGTGCAAGCTGTCAATGTGTCAAGCTGTCATGCCTGCTGTGAGGGGATGCCTGAGGGGGTGTACAAGGGGGCAACCATGGAGAAAGGAAATGAGTTCAAACAGACCTGAAATGGAGCTCACTTCTTTGGGTTTTCTGCCCCTGTAGAGCTGGCATTGATTTTTCTTGATGTTGAGCAACAGCAAACCTTAAATGACATGTTGTTAGCAATCTAAAGTTGCTGTTTATTGTCTTTTAAATGGCAGCAAATCATGCAGAAGAGAATATAGTGTGCGTTTCTGAGTTGTGCATGTTTAGCAGCATCCTGTTTGTGTCACTTTCCTGGCCTGGCTGGTTTCAGCTGGGAGAGCTGCTGCTGCTGAACTGATGAACACAGCTTTATGAAGAGTTTTGCAGACATGATCAGAAAAGAACTGCTGCAGTCTTCCTTTTAAGGACTGAAGATCATTAGTGACCATGAAGTTCAAATGGGAGAATATCAGAGGTGTTTGTGTCAGAAATGGACATTTGATGTGCTTGCATTTATTAGAAGGTACAATATGTTAGGTTGGTTTATTGATCATATTCTCTGGTCCTTGGATTTAGTAAGAGGATGCTTCATAGGCAAGATCAGTTGTTGAATTAGAGCCACCCTACCCCACCATATGACTGCTGAGCAGTGCTAATTTGTTGATATTGTCATCTTTCAATCATTTCTTAAGTAAACCAGAATAAACCCGAGCTTCCTAATATCTGTGCAGCTCCTGCATCACAACTGTTTACATTTGAAGACTGCACACTTGCTTTGACTGCAAGCTGTGATGGTGAAGTCTTACATAGCACAGCTCATGTCACTTTACTCTTCAGGGTGGCAGTATCGATATATTTTAACTCTATCCTGGTAAATATCATTAAGAGCTTCATCCCTTGAATGATGGAGCATTTCCTGTGTGTGACCTGGCCCCTCTCCAGACTTTGTGTTCTCTCCACATCTGGACAGGCTGTATTTGCTTTAATTAGTCATAAGATTTTTGGCCCATTCAGTTGGTTCTTCATCCATCAAGCAGTACTGGGAGGAGGGAAAAAATACTGGCTAGGGATGAAAACTGGGAAGGTGACATTTGAGCAACAGTCAGCGTCTAGAGGTAAAAAAATTAATCAAAGATTTCCATATAGCCGTTACCAGCTGGCATTCATGGCCTCTGAGCCGTTGAGCTAAAAAGTCTACAGAGAGGCACATGGCGCAGCTGAGTTTGTCTTGTAAAAGCGCAGCTGTCCAAAACATGACAGCTACAGCATTAGCAGGGCCATTAAGAGGTGTAGAACATTTCCAGGGAAATGATTTGAAAAATGACAATGCTGGCTCCTGTGTGATATTAATTATACCCTGTGCTCATGGCAAATAAGCTAAAATAGTTGGCAAGAAAGACAAAATGAGGTGTCTTGTTTCTGATAGTCATTTTGATCAGTCATAGTACAAAGTGGTATAGCTTTTTAAAGAAACAATAGCACTAATGGACAAGCAACATTTCTAGATGAGTTCCTTTTTGAATTCCTCAAAATAAAAAGGCAAAGCTGCAGCCTTTAAGAAAAGGTAATGCATGAACCCTGAAAGCCGAAATAATGACAACACTCTTAACGTCCAAGTTCTGGACCATATGTCAGAGAACACTTCCTGCACAGCTCCTAAAAAGCTTCTAAAGAACAGCATAAGGCCCATCGTGTGAAACAGTCACATACAAACCCAGGAAAATTTGGCACTGCATGAATCAAATGTCTTGAGTTGTTCTATAGTGAAGAATGAAAGTCATTCTGATAGCATGTGAATAGTGTTGAAATAAGACAAAAAACTACATTGTGTGAATATCGACAGAACCAGGTATAAGCTGGATGTTATTTTAATGGTTCTCTAGGAAGTAATGTTATATTTCTTCCTGATAAAATGTATTTATATACATACCCTGCCCATGTATTTGTGGATGCAAAATCCTAAGCAGCACATGTTTGTGCTAATTAGTGAGGTCCTTGAAATACTCTTGATTATTTTCAGTATTTCATACTGTGCATCCTAATTCCTTTGAAGGTACGTGTGTTTCTTGTAAAGAAGAATTACAGCCATGACTGCTTTGATTTCACCTGGAAATAATTTTCAAGGTTTTGTTTTTGTATTGGTAATGCTCTGTCTGCTGATGTCTGTTCTTGCTATTAGGCTCCAACAGATGTCTAAGCATGATGCCAACTCCTTGACCATCAAACAGCTGATGAGGTTGTGTGTTTGTTGTAGCATCCGTTCTGCCCCCTCTCCTGGAAAAGGACTGGAGCAGGATATTAGAAGGACCAAAGCACCATGGTTTGAAGTGCACACAAGCTGCATTGGTCTTGCTCTTCGTTTTGCTTTCTTGCAAAACTGTTGGTGCTGTGGCATGATAAGTCAGTTGAGTAATGAAAAATGATGGTGTTTGCTTCTTTATTTCTTGGGAATTTTGGATTTCTGCTGGATCGCTTTTCCTAAACAAGTTTAGCATGCCATTGACTCAACAGAAACTTTAAAAAGTAAGCATTTCTGTAACTAGCCACATAAAGCTTGATGCTTTGCTTGGGTGCACAGAGGATGGCCAACTTTTCTTTGTTTCCATGTTACTATGAAGTCAAGCTTTTTGACTTAGTGCTTGAAGTAGCTAATGCTGTCTGTTGTGCATTCCAAGGAATGATGAACCCAATGTAACCATGGTCCCCTCAGTATGAAATACAGTATTCAGCTTGGCTGAATTCAGCTTTTGTTGATGAAAGAGCCAAGTTGCTTGGATTTGCCAGCTCTACTATCAAGCTGGTTTGTTAGGAAAAAAAACCCCTCATATCTTTACATTGCTGCATTTATAGTGAGAAGTCTATTGGTGTTATGTAGACTTGAAAGGGGGAGACAAGTGGCTGAGAAGTATCTTATATAATTGGTAAATTAAATTGTAATGCTTTCAGACTTTTTTGAGGTGATAATGCTAAGTTTAAATTCTAACTCTGTACTAGGGATTAGAATAGAACTTTTCTGGGAAACAGTTCACTGTGCTGCCACAGTCCACTTTTTCCTCCTCTGTGAGACTCAGTGCTGCCAGTCAACACGCGAACTTTAGGTGGTCCACAGGTCTCATCCTGTTAAATTAATCTCATAAAGAGGTTCATAATAAATTACAGTTTGCAAATAGCCTGTCATAAATGAAAACACAAGTGTAATGATGATAAACTAAGCATAGTTGGTGATTCTAAATACTTTGTGTTGCGAGAGATTTCCCCTTGTGTAGCAAATTCTATTGAATAGTGTTGAATTTATGTAAATAAGTGCTGCCTTTCTCCCCGAAGATAATGGAACTTGAAAACTTCAGATTTGCAGCAGGGCAGGGCTTTGACACCCTGTGGAGACAGAGACCCAGGATCATTCCTGAATTTGTGTTTTCTATGCCTATACATGAAAAGAGCTCCAATTTGCTGGCTTGCCCCAGGAAAACTATTCAATAGGCTTTTCTCTAACACTGGTGAGCAGAGCTTTTTTCTTGGTCTGTGGATCAAATACATCACACTGCTCCTTGCACTGATCCTGTAGTTAAATTACCCTATATAAACAACTCTTTGTTATTCCTGCCTGTGAAAAATGTTGTGTTCTTTTGGTAAAGAAGAAAATAGACCTGGAAATAGAAGGTCACAAGCAGGTCAAAGTGTTTAGCTGAAAGGCTGGCAGAGTTTCAAGCAGTGAAGTTTTGAGATCTAAGATTGAGATTTAGTTGAGATGGAAGTTGATTTTTGTTGTTTCTTTTTTTTTTTAAGTGTCTGGTCACAAGATTAAGGGGGGAAATCTACTAAGGTCAATGTAGACTATTTGAAGAGATGTTTAAATGTTTTGGCTCTGCTATCTGTTAATCCTTTACTAAATGTGTTGAACGTGAGAAATAATACGTACTGTTAAAGCACCAAGTGCAGAGAAAATGTCTTAAAATTACAGTGTGTAGCAAATTAGAGTCTACTTGCTATTTTCTTTTTCCAGAGCTGAGGCAGTCTGTTTTTCTTTTACCTTGTTTACCTTGAAAACATGCTTTAATGCCTGTGGTGTTTCTGTTAACCTCCTTGAACTCTTGTGATTTCATTCATGTGATTTGTTATTGAATGACCTTTCCAGGATTTTACAAAACACGACCTTTTCTTGTCAAACATTCAAGGGTTTGTAAAGAAAGGCTGTCGTGGGGACAATACTTGTTTTGCTAATTATAACGAATGTTTCCAAATATCTTTGAAAATGTAGATTCATATTTCTGCAGTCATTGATAGTTCTTTGTTCGAGTTCTTTATTTTTTGAGTAAACCACTAGTGTACAGTGTTTTAAGAGTGAATGCTAATGAACTATTACATGTCCCAATGGGCTTTAATTACAAATCTTGTCAAATGGGAGTAAATGTGATGAAGATACTGCTACAGTTGTGGATCCCTACAGCTGTTTTCAGGTGACTTGGAATTGTTTGTCATACTTTCAGAAGTTTTATAATACTGGCTAGGGCATTCTGAGATCAGACTCCATACAGAGGGTTTTTTTCCCTCCCAATGCTGTTTAATTAAGGTGATAAAAAGTCTTCTCTTTTTTCAAGAGAAATTAAATGGCATTAGAGGAACTCCTAAAGTAGTTCCATTGTGAGTGCAAAGAAAAGTAGTGGAGCAGTGGCTACAAAATGCTTTATAATACATGGAAGAAATCTACATTATTACAGAACTGTGCAATACTAATGGATGCAATACAAAATGTGTCCTTAAAAGTGCTGGTTCTCCTTTTATTTTTTGTTTTAATTAAGGAAATGGATAAATAGGAGGTGACTACGACAAGACGATAATAAATGCAAACATGTTGCTTTTATTTTGGAGTTTCTGGGGGTTTTATGATTGTTGGCTTGTTTTGTTTTATTTTTGTAAGCGCATCTTTGGTCAAATATAAGTCCACTAAAGTATTGATCTGGTATCAGAGTTTCTTAACCTATCAGTGTCCAAAAATAAGGCTTTTATAAATTTATATAAACAAGACTGCAATACCAGGTGGAACACCTGGAGGGGAAAAAATTAGGTAGAATCTTTTTGCAGAATGTTCATACTTTTACAAAAATACAGATTTGTTTGTATTTTTGTATGTATGTGCAGCACTTGGTCTTAACCCTGAAGGGAGTCATTGTAGGTGGTAGCTGGTGACATTTCGTTTGAGGTTGAGTTGTCTGGTAATTCAGAGTCTAATTTTGTCTTTTCTTAGAACTTAACTAGAGGTAGCATAGAAGCTGCTCCTTTTCTATGAAGATGTTGGCTTTTCTCTTTCCAGCTCTTCCATCTTTCCCTTGCTGAGGAATTGCTTTGATTTTTTGTTTTTTTTTCTTCCCTGTTGACATTAGGCACAGTATTGCTCTGAATTAGCAGTTTACAAAGTGAGGTGTGGTGTCAATGACATGTAATTAAGTCTGTTGTTTAGTCCTGACATTTACTGCTTATGTTATGCTGGTTTGGTTTGTGAAGAGCAGGAAATGGTCAGCAAATAATAAAGCAAACAGGAAAACTGAAACATAAAGACCACTCACAGAGGAACTTAAGAATTGCTAACTTGCCTTCAGCAGAGAGTAGTGGTAACATGGGCACCTCTACTCTTCAGTTTTATTGAAACTGCCATAAATAAGTCTTTCTGTTGGCATATATCCTCCATCCTCCCAGTCCAAGAGAATTCCTATCTAAGTATCTGAAAAGCTGAGGAAGAGGTAACCAAAGGCAATGCTTATGTTTGCAAGAAGTCAATTAGTTAGCAAATACATTCAAGGAAAATTGGAAATTCCATGATTAACAAGATTTATCTATTGATGTGTTTTCTGATGCCTGGATTTCAGAATCCATGTTTTAAATCTATACAATTTGCACTCAGGTCGTTCTGTGGTCTTAATTTAAAACAAAGATTTCAAGAATATAGGATGTATGAACAAGTTCTTTGTGTGAAGAAGTTAACTCTCACTTGATATTTATTCTAGCCCATGAAACTGTAATTAATCTTTTGAAATACTGTCACACTGCAGCCTGCACCTCTAGCAGTTGCATCTTCTCAGCTTATTGTACTTAAAGGGCTGCACTTCAGTTTTCTGGTATTGTATGTTAAACCCAGTTTCTTCCCTTAAGTGAACGCTAAACAATATTTTTGTGTGTTCTGATGCAGCACAGTGTGGTATTTAGTCTACCTCATTTGAGAGGAAGAAGACTTTTTGTGTCTTGGCTGTCTACATACTGATTTATCTGCCTGTCTTTTTCCTGGCTCCTGTTTAAGGCAACCTATCCAAAAAAGACCTGTGGCTCTTTTGCCTCACACTCCATTTTTCCAGAAATAGAGCTCTTTCCATGCAGTGGAGAACGGAAGCTCTGTGCTGTCTTCCACGGTACAGTGATGCATCTATGGAAGCTCAGAGAAAGCTACATTTTTATCATATATAGGGCAAAAAAATCTTGTTGTGAGGATCATGGCCAGCTGTGGAACGGGAGGGGAAAGAGCTGTGTTGCTGTTCCTTGGCTGTCTGTCTGTCCTGCTGCCCCAGGCCGGGGCAGGTCAGCAGCAGAAGGCTCTCGAGGTCCCTCCCTGGCCTGCAGGCCACTGGGATGAGGAATGGCAGTGGTGGCAATGCTGCCATTAGCTTTTAAGATTAAGTATGGCCAACCTTTGTTCTGGCTAGCTGCCTTTTCCTTTTGTAATTGAAATTCTGTTAGACTTAGAAGGGAATTGGTAATGACAAAAGGAACTATATTTTAGTTCCTACAGTTCATTATATTTTAGCCTGTATAACATCCAAGGTCTTAGTCTGCCACAGAACCAACACCATCTGGAAAGTATATTTACTGGATAACCCTCTGTTTATTCAAAGGCTTAGAATCAAAGAAAAATCTTCATCAAATAATTATGTTCTGTTTGTTTCTATGCTGTATTTGACCATCTAGTATAAATAGATACATGAGAGAAATTCAGACTAGTACTACTCATAAAGTTCTAGAACTATTTAAATTTATATTTTAAAAAGTGTTTCCAACTTATTTGAAGCCTTTAGAAGGCTTGGGATGGAAGTGCTTTTTCATTCTTTTTACAAGACTGTTCTTGAGAGTCAGGCAATTTGTTGTAAAAAACAGAAGAAATATTGAAAATTAGAAAAGTTAATCATCCTGTACAGTATGTGCCTCTTAGTACTTAGCCCCTACAGTCTTTGATCTTTCATAAATCAGCAAAGGATGTCAGTGTGTGAAGAATGTTGTCCAATAGGTTATCTCAAGCATGGGAAGGTGTTTATGATGGGTAGTTAGATTTCAACTCTATTGTACTCTAGCTGTTCACAAAAGTGTGCCACTGTGTGTGCCATAGAGCTTAATAAGAAGTTGATGTGGTCAAAATTTATGCAATTAAAATTTGTATAAGCATTAAACAATTACTAAATGTGTATTTTGGTGTGCATGGTGGCTAACTTTAAATGTGACTGTAAGATAGCTTGAATACAGTGCTATAATAACTGATTTGATTTATGTAAGGTCTAAGGCCGGGTGTTTGTATGAGAAATGCATTTGGACTTATATTTGTTCATTTCAGAATCAAAATATGAAGGGGTGTGAATTTAAATGGCTAGTGATTAAAAGAATGATACTTAAAGTATCAACAAAACACAAACTGTCAAAAGCTCAGAATTTAAATGAAGACAGTCTCTTACCATTTTCTTTCCCCATTTTTCAAATCCCTTTTTGTTGTTTTATGTGTTTTAAATTATGAAGTAATAACCACATGCTGGTTATGATAGCAGTTACTTCTGTCTAATAGAAACTAGTTTGTCTGAGCCATCCCATTGCATCTCTACTTTGAAATCTTGATGCTGCTGTGTGGTTCCTTCTCTAGAGAAGGTCTCCATTATAGATTTTATGCTTTGGCAGTGGATGTACCCCAAATGCCAGAGCCAAAATCATAGTATTTGTGGAGACTGTGTAGGCTTCTTTTCATGACTGTATATTTTTGGCTAGAACTGTAATCATGTATGTTATGGTAAGTTGAGAATGAAGGGGAAGAGAGAGTATTGCATGCTTTAAGTAAGTATAAACAGTTAGGAAAAGTGTATTTTGTATTTATAGTTCAGCTGTGGGGAAACAACCACTGAATGAAAAATGTGAATAACTTTGTGCACTTACTGGCTAATGGATGTCAGGCAGTGTGGTGATTTGCCTGCTTTATAGTTATTGAAAAATAATATACAGTGATTATGCAGATTTGACACCCAAACAGTCTATGGGGAATAAGCATAAATGTGTGTGGGGGGAGAAAGCAATAATTCAGTTTCAGCATAATTCTGATTCCAAGTGGAGCCTGAAGCAAGATGTACTCTAACAGCAAAGGGACCACTTGCAGCCGTGGCGTTGTGCTCTTTCCACCTGGCTTTACAGAGCAGGCTCATAGACAAGCTCATAGGACTTAGAGCATCCACGATGGGTTATGAACTGTTGCCATGAGCTTAGTTGCTCTGAAAATGTGTATGCTGGAATTCTAAGGAAAAAGACAGTGAATCAACATCTGAAGTGCAGGCACTTAAATGAGTGGCATCCATTTCCAGGAAACTCTGCCCCTTCCACCCTTGACTACAGGTGCTGTGAAGAAACAGAGATGGGCTGCTAGTGATGGGTTGGAAGGAATTTCTGCCTAGGTTTGGACTCCTCTTTGTAGTGGATAAACACAAAGTGAAAATACAATTCCTCTGTCCGAAGTGTGCAGTGTAGACGCAGGATTTTTTCACCCTTAACTAAAAAACTCCCATTGTCCTGGAGATGATGACAGCGCAGCTCATTGTGGAGTTTATTTCTGGAGGGGCGTAAAGAGCAAACTGTGGGGTGCTTTTAAAAAAAGAAAACAAAACATTTTATTCATGGACAGGTGCAGCTGACCGTTATTATCCTGGCACCAATTTACATCTAATAGTCTGGAATACAGTTTCTCTCTTAATGCTTTCATGAAAAAACTAGAATATCAGCAGAGGACAGCCAAATGAAAATGATTGTTGGCCAAAAAAAGTTGGAGTCCATTCCTTACTCCATAAAACTGACTTATGAAAAGGCTATGACAGAAAGTTATTTCATTCACAGATAAATCTGCTCCCTAGGTCAGTGTGTGTGACTGGTGGGAGCTGTGTGCTGGATGGGATCAAAGACAGGGTCACTTAGGGAACTGCCCTGAGAAGAAAGTCATGTGGAGACACCTGTTAGGCTCTTTCAGGTGGGCAGCTTATGGGTGAAGGTGACTGGTGGGTTTATTGAGGATGAAAGTTCTTGAATTCAAAGCTGTACTGAAGAGCTGGGCACTGACTATAAAAGACATACCAGTCTTCACTCTAAGCCTCCAAAACTTTACATTGGTGTATATTTACCAGCTTTTTTCTGCTAATCACAACAGTGGAGCTGAACCTGGTTTTTGGAGGGGGCGGGAGGGGGGAGGATAGAGAAAAGCCTGTGCAAGGCTATATAGGGTGGATTATTTTAATACTGAGATTTTTCAGGTCCATTTTTCTTTACTCCCTCCCTTACTAAAAAAGTTTACTGAAGTAATTTTTTTTTTTTTCATAACAGTCTTCTGTGGTAGAGAAGTGAGAGAAGAACAAAAATGCTCAATCTGCAGTATGGTGTTGTGTATTATGGTTTTCATCAAGGATTTCAGAATGCAGTGTTTGGCTGGTGCTCAGGTGTTAAACTGAGGAAAAAATGCATATGCAGTAATTTGGGCCTTCTTTCCTTAGGAAATGTTTCAATAGCAAGAAAGGAGGTGGTTGTTAATTCAGGAAGTGATCTTATGAATTAGAGCCTGTCATTTTGGATGTTTTGCACATTGGTCATGACAAAGTACCCTGTCACTTTGGAGTCTTTGTAAAAGAGCCTGACCCAGCCTGGAGTGGCTCTCTTTGGCACTGGAGTGGCTCTTTGCTCGGCCCTTGCACCATGGCATTCACTTACTTACGTGAAAAGCCTTGTGTGAGCAACTCTAGTCAAAAGGTTAAAAACCCAGGAAGAAAGCCAGTCTTTTAACTGCTCAGCTCCTTAACCACCTTGTGCTCCATGCCCCCAAGGACTCCAATCTTGTGTTTGCAGTTGGACATCTGCCAGGAACTCTTCATTGACACCATAGGTTTATAGTTATAATAAAAAGGACACATGTGTACCAATAACATCTTATGCATCTGAGTCAAAGGTGGATGTTGAGGGCAGGATTTTCAGTGGTTTGCTCTCTGGAAGCTACCAGTGAAACATCTAGATGCATATAAGGCTTTTTCAAGCATGCAGTTGTCCTTTTGAAAGAGTGAAGCTTTTGATGTTTTTCCTAGAGGATGAATAACAAAGATTTCATTTTGCCTTTATGGTTATAACTGTGGTTTTAAGCAGTTACCTTCTGCAGCTCTTAATTTTTGTTTGGGTGTCTTAAGTGCCTTGGTTTGTGGGCATGAGACAAGTGGCAATCAATGTGTGAGTTAGAAAGGGGATTGCAATATGTTCTTAAAGCCTTAGGAAAAAAAGAAAGAGAAACAGATACACAAAATAAATTTTAAGAGTTATGGGTTTTCAGTTAAAGCCGAAGTGTCATTTGATTAATTTTTCTGGTATCTTTGATGGAACAATAAGCACTGCTTTTTGCCTCTATAAGCTGCCACTTTTTAGCTTCTTTTTTTCCAGGATTACCCAAAGTGATTTTGAGGATCCACTCCTATATAGCTAATGCTTATACTGCTGAAATTATTATTCTTATTTTTGAAAAATTATTTTTATTTTTGATAGGTTTTATTTTTTGTTTTGAAAATAGACAATTAATGCAGTGTAATGGTTTGTGGATATGCAAGTTGTCACCATTTTTTTTTTTAAGTTTTGAAACATAAGAGCATCTTTTACATTACAAAAAATAGTCATTAAATGGAAACTGTTTATTTGGCTACAAGCCCTGAGTGTGCAGAAGACATGTTAGTAAGTCACTGACATATGGATGTGATCGCTGTTTCTTTGACCAGATTTGGTTTCTGCAGAGTGCGTGAGAAGGGAAGATAAATTTTGCCCTAGTAATACTGTAGTGACTCATAAATAAATGGTTACCCTTTGGTGCTTACAGTTTTCATTAAAGCGGCCTGAGCTTTGTTATTGACACCATAGGTTGCCTATTCAGGGAAATGCAGTAAAATTTATCAGTGTGCTTTCTACACCTAATAAATCATCCAAACAGGGAACCATATGGCAGATAAGACCTTGAAAATGTGGCTTCAGCATGTGAAGAGTCAAGTTGCTGAAATCTTGAATGATTACAGCTCATGCATTTTCCCCTGGAATATCTTATAGTTATTTTACATGCCATTTTCTTGTTCATCCTATTGCCTTTTTGTCTCTCTCTCTCTCTCCCTCTTCCCCCTCTTCTTTTTCAGCAGTACTGTGATTTCAGAAAAAAAGTCGAAAGCAGATAAGACATTTTTATAATGCCTTGCTGGTAGGAGGAAGAGGGGCAGGGAGGAGCAGAGACTGATGGGAAAGGATGATATATGTGGCGGCTGTGTCCCAACTCTCCTCTAGCCCATTGTCATTAATCATGGCTATTAGTTTTTTCAGAGCTGCCTTGTCTGCACAGTGCCTCAGAAAAGCCATTGTTTTTTCATGCCACAGTCCAGGGAAAGCAGCGGGGGGTGTGTGGGGGTATGGATGGGACCTTCTGTAGTACTCCCTTCTCCCGTCTGCCTGAATCCATATTTTTTCCTCTCTTTCTTTCCTTTCTTTTTCTTTTTATTTGTTCTTTATTTTTGTTTTTCTTTCCTTTCCCTTTTTTTTTCTTTCCCTTTTTTCCATCCCTTTTCCTGCCCCTTTCTTGAAGGGGAAAAAAAAACCTCAGCTGTTTGTACTTGTGTGTAGGCACTTATCTGGTGACATAAACATAGGTCAGACAACTGTAATACATATTCACTGACTAGTAACTTTGGTATGCACTCTGCCATCCTAAGGTGATTTTTTTTGAAAAAAGAGAGACTTGGACACCTTCTAATCGGAGGGCATTGGCAAGATGTGAATACCTATCTATGATACATTTTAAAAGAGGCATTTTAAAATCTGTGTTCTTTCTCCCTCAATTAAAAAGACAGTTTTTGTCTAAAGTTTGTACGGTTCTGCAGCTGCTGTGTCCTTGACTGCTTCTTGGGTAGACAGAAATGAAAATCTTCCTTTAAAAGCGCCATTCTAATAAAAAGCAAGTGGAGAAAAAAAGCTTCCAACTTTGATAGTGGCAGAAAGATTAAAATGTAGTCAATCAAGCATCTGTCTAGAGTACACTTTGAAAACATAATGGAGTTTGTTGTTCTAAAAACCTTCACAAATATGTACTGTGTAAAATATATATATGTACTGTGTAAAATATATAAACAGCATGACTGATAATAATGTTCATACATTCACAGATTGGCAGCCAAAGTTCAGCAAGGATTTGTATTTTGAAAACTCAGGCGTGTTATTGTAAGGACAAAGAAAACCTTGTGAAGGTACAAATTATGGTTACATTTTATTACAGAGAAAAATAGCGTATTGGAAAATTGTTAAATTTTGGCTTTTAGAACATATAAAATATGAACATAGGTACATGATTTAATTACAGTCCTGCAGATTAAAAGGAGCAAAATATTAAAGCAAGTGGTCTTCCTGTTTACAGTTTATACTCTATAATAAAGCAGGAATGGCTTGAAAGTTAGAGATTCTACAAACAGTGGTGGCTGGAGAGAAAGGTGCTAATTCTATAAAATATTCAGTATTATAGATATGTGTCTCTTTGAATCAAATGGCATGTTGATCCTTATGACTATAAAAGTCCAAGTGCTTTGATGTCTCTGGAATTAAGACATGTCCTCAGAAAATGTATAAGAAAAAGATTGGGATTTTTTCCATCACTGTTTTAGAGAGCTTTAGTGTCTGAAACTTGAAACCAAGCACTTCCAACCTGCAGGTGAAGGTGAAGCTCCTGCTACAGGATGGCAAGGAAACCATTCTTGCAGTCATAATGCATCTCTGATGCAAAAGATTTTTCTTTTTGCACAATTGTTTTTATTATCAACAAGATCCTTGGATTTTTAGGGTGACTAGGTGCTTCTGATAGACCTGCTCTGTAGCAAACTGAGCTATGGTTGTTTGTGCAACTTCTGCCAAACATAAGTGATTTGACTTTTTTTTCCCCTCCTATTTTGCTAACTGTGGTAATATATTTCTGCAGGAAGCCCAAGTAACTTAGTTTTCTCAATCTGCATGTGAATACAGAAGGGGAAGTTGGGATCTTGAGCAGCTTTTCATGTAGTTTGAGCCTTGTAAAGCTGTTAATATTGTACACTAGGAATATAGTCTCTAGGGAGATTGGTTTTAAACTGTGGTTTCCGTGGTTGCTTAGTTATGCTAACATGGGATGATTAAAATTCCTCCTCAGGAAAAAACCCAACTTTTTCCGCTGTGCTTTAAGAAATCCTATCACTAATGGTGTGGGCTGGTGGTTACCAAGCCCTTGAATTAAAAAGAAATTTATGTGAATTATTTTACTAGAGAAATGAGAAGATCGACTATTTTACTTTAGTAGTTTTTAGTGGAAATTTTGCTAAGTTGAAATTTCCACTGAAAGTACTAGGCTGTGGGTAGGATCACTCTGTGTGCCTTAACTGGAGCCAAAAAATGGGCGTACAAAGGCATTCTCCATGGTTAGATGGGCTCTGGTTTCTCATCTATTTTCTGTGCTTTGTTTTATTTGCCTAGTAAACAAGTGCATGTTTTGGTTGAGATTGTAGTCAGTATCAATGTGGGATTTTGAGAAAAGATTTGGGATGCTACACTTAGTACTAGGGTGCATGTGGCAATAGTCTATCCATACCTGAAAGAGGGTTTGGGTGAGTGAGGTGACCTGATGGATCAGAACTTGCACTTCTGACATAGGAGTTTGTCTCCTTCCTGCTAATGTGGTGTAGAATGCACAGGCAGTTGCAAACTTTCCAGTACACTGAGTATTTTTCTTCAGTTCTGTTAGACCGATTTCCTCTCAGATTTGTTGCATGCTCAACTGTTACAGCTTATCGAGATGAGAGTTCAGTTGTTCTGTAGGTAACTGTGGGATCAAAATTGTTACAATATTCCTGGGAAGACCTTTACCTACATGCCTCTAAAACACAAATCCACTGACTGTCTTGCAAGCATCTATGGTATGAATTGCTATATCTCCTGCACTGCATAATGCTTGTCCCCAGACTTTGTTCTTAAGTGCTGTGATGCACTTTTAAATCTTCATCTTCTTCTGTTGCTTTTCCACTCCAAGCCTTGCTTATATTATCCCTCTTATTTTTTCCTTCTGTAGTCTTTTCATGACTCTTGTCTCTACCTTCCCATATCATAAGGAGATTACCCCAGACACAACAGTATGTACTCTGTGCTCTTAGTCTTTCCTGGTGCTAATCTTCTCGTTTTCAACATCAGGAAGGAAAAATCCCTGAAACATGACTATTACCAGATTTGCTTCTATCCTTGTGACTATCAGTGAACATCTGTCATCTGGCACAAAAGATATATTCTTTTAAATTCTTAGGCTGGTTTATCAGGGATTTTTAGAGAGAAAACTGTGTTTATATGCCCTTAATTCCTTATTTTGACACTGGCCCTCCACCTTCTTAACACCTGAGCACAGGTTTGCTGTATGGTGTGCTGAACAAGTGTGCTCAGGAAGAACAATTGAAAATATATTTTAGATTATTTTGAAATATCACTAAAGATGGGTGTGGGAAAAAGAACCAATTTTTTTTTTCCCTTTAGAGACAAATTTTATCTGTGTGACGAAATAAGTGTATATGCATGGCAGTGCAAGATATAGTAATCAAAATAATGGGAAAAAAAAGCAGAATCTGTAATTTGTTTTAACGTGTTTGCTTTAATATATCACCTATTTAATTACATTGTAATCACTGAGTAAGGAAGTATGTTCAGATAGGAAAAAACCTAGTAACAGCGATTTCTATGTAGTACTTTGAAAAAGAAAACCAACCAAGCATCCACCTTGCTTGGGGATTATCCTTCTATTGGCTTAATTAATGTTTTTTAAGGAAATCTTTAGTGATGAACATTGAAATAATAACAATAAACCAAAAAATTAAATCAAGGAAAAATATAAGCCAAAAAAAGATTTTTCTTTGACATATCTGAGAAACTGGAAGCCTGAAACAGCATAAATAAGTAATGTTATTCTGTGGTATGTATACACAGCATAGTGTGCAGCCTTTTCTACAACTTTTATTTTCTGCAAAGTCATATGTTTTTAGCTGTGATTGCGGCCTGTGCCAAATGGTTCACCTTGTCTTGCGTAATGAGTATAAACAACTGGTCACTGCGCTGACCAATGAGACTAATAAAGATGTATGGCACTGTGCTTGCTTAGGGAGTCACATACACAGCCTTAAACTATATGTGACATTTGTACCAAAGTAACATGGTTCCAAACTCTCTCACTCTTTGCTTACAAATTCTGAAGAGGAGCAAACTATTTGACTGATGGTTTGCTAAATTTAATATGCTTAGCAAGTGAAATTATTGCCTACTCTAATGCTGTGTAATTATTAAGATACACTGCTTTTAAAAATACCAAGTGAATAATATTGATTTAGTGAACTGCTATTTAGAAAAATGCCAGCAAAGGAGGAATATTTTATTTTAGCTGCCTTAGAGCTGTAATGGGTCTGTACTGAGATATGCATGTGGAAATAAATTATGCACAAGGTAAACTATTTCGTTATACAGTACCCATAATATTAATTAAGCTGTAATTTTACCAACAAAGCTTTAATTTAACAAATAAACAGGAATCATCTGTACTGTTCTTTGAAATATACAACTTTGGGGCTGTAATAAAACATTCAGGAGCACCTGCAATTAATTTTAAAGCAAATAGTGAGACTAGCAACTTTAAAGGGTAATTGTAATTTATAATTTATTTATTTGACTTATACTGGATATAATTACACTTATAATGCATTATTATTTTCATTCAAATGTTAGATCTATCTAGTTTACATTTAAAGTGGTCAGATCGGGGTAATAATAGCATATATATTTTCTACTCTTCACTACAACATGCAAAGTAATAGATGCAGATGGATCATTGTCATCCAGAGCAGTTCCAAAGACACTTTAGCTTACATTAAAATAGATGTGTGTATTTTCTCTTGATCAAGGCATTTGTGCTATGTTCAGAAGTTCTGTGCATGCCACATTTGTACAGTAAATCTCCTAAAGTATTGGTATGACTGGGTGGTATTTGTACGATTTTGCTGGAAATGCTAAAAGTGGCTGATTGTGGCTGTCCTTTTTGCCTTTTTTTTTTTTTTTTTTAAAAAGAAAATTTTCAAGACCATTACACTTTTCAAATTCTATTTAGGATTTTCATTTGTATTTCTGTATGGAGAAATAGAACTGAGAGAAATACTGGTGCTGAAAAAAGGAAGCAATTATATGGGCCTGTTTTGTTTGTGGCTAAGAGAATGCTGAAGTGGCAGATTTGCAAATTTGTAAGCGAGGAAAGCTTAGTGTTCATCTTTATCAGCCAAAGTGGTTTCTTGTTAGCTGAGCAGCAAGCTAGAAAGCGACCGATTTTGACAACATAATTTACATCTTTGTATAAAACTATTGCTGGCAGCCGAACTAATTTGCGCTGGATTAGGTTGTTTGTCTCTGCTGCTGACTAACCATGCAATCTATCAGGGACCGTTTTCAAATATCACTTTTCAACTGTGCCCTTGAGAGGAGGAATTGATCGGGAATATACAGAGTAAAATTACTCCAATAACTTTATAGAAAAAACAATTACTGAATCATACAGATGTGAATAATTCTGAAGAGCTGAAATAAATGTAATGAATTTAGCTCTGTGCCCATCTTAACATACACACGCCTGATTTATTAACATAAACCCATCTTTTGTTTGTTGTTTTCCTGTTACTTTGGACACTAAGGAAGGTTTGTGGTTCACATATAGATACTGAACTATCCTAACCTTCTGAAATACAGTCAGACTTGTGTTTGTCAGACTTAACTTTTCTTTCAGCCACACTTTGCAGTTCCTTCCCACAGAACGCATAGGAACGTTCTCTGTTGTGTAAGTGCAGAATAGCTTTGCCAGCTTTTCCAACAGAATTGTTAGTTTGAGTTTGATGGCATATAATGAAAAGAAGTGCCACCAACACAAATCTATGCATAATTTATCGTGTATTCTACATACAAACATACCATCAATTTTATTACAGGAAAAAATATAATGGTTTTGGTTTTTTATTATGAACATGCCAGTGTTCTATTCCTCTCCTCTAAGATTATGGTTAATAGGACAATGTAAGGGAGGAAAACCTGGTTTTGGAACTGATAACCAATCCTTAGTTGTTTATAAGATGCTCTAGATTAGCTAGCAAATAAAAAACCATTAAGCACCTATTGTTTTAAAGCAGTGGGTACATTTTTCATCACATTTCTCTGATGAATTTTCACTTGTGCATCCTGCTGGAGGTAATTAATTGCTTTCAGCTCAGAGGAGTAATAATGCAATAAATTATGCTGGTATTTCTTGTCAGGGAAGAATCATATTGCTGCTTCCTTACTAAAGCAGGACTAATAATGTAGCTGGAGCCACAGACTTAGAAAGTACCTATACCATTAAAATTTATGTAAGGAATCAGAAGACTAACTACTCCCTAGAATTACATTAAAAATCTGATTCTTCTGTGTAAAAGTGGCCTCTTGTGATGACAGCGCAAGAAATGGGAGACTGATGCTGTGTCTTCATATCTATTCCTTTTTTTTTTTGACCTTGGGCTTGTTACTTAACCTGCCTATGCTTCAGTTCCCTAGCTATGAAACAAGGATGATGGTACTGCTGCTCACATTGACCTTGAGGCTTTACTAAGTTAACATTAAAGTTGCTTGATAGTGTAAGGAAAAGGAACCCAGGTTCAATTTATTATTTCATAGTTACTGATGAGTACATCTGCTGACATTATTTCTTTGGATTGCAGTACTCTAGAGAGAATTCTTTTAGGTAACATTGTCATATCAAAATAGTTAGTCAAAATGAAACACAAGTTAAATAATACTGTTGTTTTCAGATGGGTTTTAGTTGAGAAGGAATGGAGAAATGTTTTAATACCTAGGGAAAGGATGTTCCAGGTGATGGCTAATGCAGAGCTGGTGTGCAGAGAGGACAATGCTTAGTGGCAATAATACCTTGTTATCATTAAAGTAGCTTTTAGCCAGTGGTTTCTAGGTTGGCACCTGAACAGATAATATGTAGCCTTGAGTGATGTTGCAGCATCTCTCTGATGTCCAGGCTCTCCAGAAAGCAGTGTGGACATGACAAATGATCATGCTTGGAAATAATTCCCATTCTGAAGTTGCAAACAAATAAGGTTGGTAAACTAAGCAGTCACAGGAAATATTAAACTTGCATCTCTGTAACTGTAACCTATAGTAATTTAAAAAAACCTGACACCTCAAACTGTTCAATATTTGTTTCTTATTGAAAATCTGCCATATGATTTGACCAAAACTGCCATTCTGACTTTGCAGCCACTGTTGCAAACACACATATGGGTAACTAAGTGCTCTCTCACTTAAAGAAGAGTGTGAATAATAAAAAGATTGCATCACTGCATGCTTCTCTACCAGGGATGGAAACTGTGTAGTGGACATATCACCCAAGGGACTGTAACATGGGCATGCATGCCTTGACATGTCCTTCATGTTCAGTAGGTGCAGGAAAAAGATTAAAAAAGGGACATGTACTACCAGTCAATTCACAGGTGTTTGTTAACAGCTGATAAAAATGTGGGAACCCTTCTGTCAGAATCTGGAATGGAGTTTAATGTAGTAGGCACAATGAAGCAGAAAACTTTTATTTTTCCTTTGACACTTCACCTTTCTACCTTCCTGCGTCTGACCTTTCTTCACCATTCCCACTCCCTGGGTTCTTATTGAAGTCACCCTGGTTCCCACCTCTGTGTCAGCTTAATTTCTATTGCCTCCTGGCTTTCTCTTGATTGGTTTACAAAGAAATAATTTCTTGGTTTCTTTTTTTGATTAATCCTGTTCTCATTACTGGTTCCTTACTCAAGCTTTCTGAAAGGTCACTGCTTTGTCTGAGCAGGGGAAGCAGAATTTTGTCATTAGGGAAGAATGAGCTTGGCTAGTTAAATGTGACTGTTCTTCAGATTTCAAGAGAGTATAGATGAGTCTTCATTGATTTCTTTTAAAGTCTTTGATTTGATGAGACTTTAACAAGGATAGGAAGCATGCTAAGCAGCTGATATTTAGCAACGTTTAAGAAAAAACCATGAATACTGAAGAAATTCAATGTCTCTATTTAAAATTACTTGGACACATTTTTAGGAGTTCAAAAGTAGTGCCCTAAACTCTGACAGTTTTACTGGGTGGTGGATGACCTCTTTCTGAGCTGTCCTTTCAGGCATTGTGCTCTCTGTTTTACAGACACATCGTCACAGCATATGGTAGTTGGGCTTTGGAATATTTTCAAGTATATTGATTCAGTTTTAGATAATAAAACAAAATTGGATAATTTTCTATATCATTCTAAGTAGATTGCAAGTATCAATTTTTAAATTGGAAGACACACTATGGGTGAAAACTTAGAAGCAACGTAGACCAGAGGTATTTATTGAATAAATAAATTATTTGGTTGGGTTTTGTATGGTTGATGTTTGGCCTCAGCTCTGCCAGTACTTCACTGTCAGCCAATGTGTGCTTGATTTGTTCCAGCTTGGGGCCTTTATTTGCCAAGAATTTCAGATAAACTGAATTATTATTCAAAGAATGTTAGTCTTATAATGAAACCTGAATGGTAGGAAGAGATCTGGTATTTTATTGTCTTTTGACCTGAGCAGGGTTTCAGCTTGACCTTCTAGTCTACAGAAGCTTTTGTACTAAACCTTTCACTTGTCTCGGATCTACTGTTGTGTGCAGAAGTGAGAGCTGGTTGAATGGGATGCTTAGGAGTTGAAGAGCGCAGCTCTGTGGTCCTTTGAGGTTTTTTTGGTTGCCTGTCTTTTTTGGATTTGGTTCTTGTGTGTGGTTTTTCTGGTTTTTTTTTTTGTGGTTTAGGGTTTTTTTTGTTGATTGTGTGCCTTTTTTTTATTTGGTTGGGTTTTGTATGGTTGATTTTTTTTTTGGGGTGGGGGCAGGGGTATGAACAGATTGGGACATGAATAAATCCCCCTCAAACCTGTAGGGTTTCTTTCTATGTATAATGGTTGCACTGTATGTACTCTGCTGTTTTTTCAATGCAAAATGAAATTCTTGTTTTTTCCACCAAGCTATTGCCTACTGGTTTTAACAATGGGAACTTGCAAGATTAAAGCCTTCAGAACTAAAAATGTAAGTTTTCATCTTGTGTGGGGAATTCTTTCTCACAGAATACTGGCATAGGGAATGTAGTAGTCTTGAATAAAGTGAGACCGGAGAAAAACATTTCCCCCTTTTTCTGCCATGAAGGTGGGAGAAGGAAACAGTTGCAGGGAGATACTTACAGGAGGTGTTGGCAATCTACTGTGTTTTCCTTCACTCTTGTCTTTTGGGCTGTTAAAGGAAATGAATGTTTCACTTTTAAATGAAACACAGAGTTTTGGGGAAGATATTCCCCATACTTGCCAACATTTTTTCCCTCTGGGCTGGAGCAGCACAACTTTACTCTTATTGAAGGCCAGTCTTCAAATTCTTTGTGTTGAGAAATCCTTCCCCTGCCCTTTTTCATCCTTATCTTTGGCTCCGTAGCAATGGCTGCAGTACAGAGCTCTTCTGCTTTGCAGATCTCCCTACCTCAGTTAATGAAAAAAGTCTTTCAGATCCATGGCTCTCAACCTAACAGTTGTAGTGCCTAGCATCAGCCTTTCTGGTGACAAACTGTTCCCTCCTCTTGAGCGGCTACATGGCACTAGACAGCTGATGGCAATAAAATATTTGTCACAGAAGTGCTATCACCTGACTGTCTGTTTTAGGATTGATGGCATTTTTAAAGGTAGATAAGACTTTGCTCAGCTGTTCCAGTTCTTTGTATGGTGCACAGCTTTCCCCTTTGAATAAATTTTACTTTTGAGATAATAATAACTATACTTTCAGAGTGGTGACAAGGTGTGAATTTTGAAAAAGTTGGTTGTTCCCATTCCATACCAGAGATAAAGACAGCAAATATTTAAATACTTAAACCCTCAGCTCTTCTGGGGGCTTTTGCCAGTGTAGGAGTGCTTTTGAGAATGCCTTGTAAGGTATCTATTGAAACCAAATAATTTTGAAAACCCAGATAATCAGTAGGTAAAATATTCCAATTGTATTGTATAAAAATGGCCATTGCCTAGAGGGCTTTGTGTGCTCAGGGGAGCTCTGCTAGATTGTTTCCTGTTTTTCCCGTCTATAGCACACCCTTCCACCTGATCGAGGTTGTCAGACAGTTTGGTTTGATGGAGTTCTCCTGATTCAATGATGTTGAACAAGACACAAAAAAAGATTGAGCAGTTATTTAGGCTTGTGAGTGCTCTGCAGACATGCACTTTGGATATTTAATGCCTAAAGTACATGTTTAGAGACAGGGTGCAAGAAGTGATTGATCACTATATGCCATATTCTGTTTTTGCAGTACAGACAGTGCAAAAAAGAGAACTTCTTTCCCAATTAGATTTGAAAGTTAGTCATCTGGCCAACTACAAAATTCTCTTATATATTGGCTAGAGTTGACTTCTCTGTGAAGAGCATTAACTCACCTGTCTTCAGTTCAGAGGTCTAAATTTTCTTCTGGCTACTAGCAAGGCTTCTTGGTAATCATAAAATGAGGCAGGAAAGATTGTAGAGATTAGACTTGAGTTTTACCCTTGTCTCTGTGACAGTGTTGCTGCCCTCATTTTATTGATGGATGCCACACAATTTAGCAAACCTACTATTTTCACTTAGCTAATTATTGCGTTAGTTCATGTAGTCATAGGAAAAAGTAAGGTTTTTCTAATAATTTCCATAGAATTTTAAATGTTTGCCTGTATGAATTGTTTTTTCATTAGTGATTAATGGATTTGAGCAACGAGACCTGAGCTACCTTACTCTGTAAATAGTTGGTTACTTTTCTGATCCAGCCTCTTAGCCCCCTAAGAACATTGCTTCATCCTCTAACTCCTACTTTGACAGAGTGGGCAAAAGATCCTTTTTGCCCAGCAAATAAATCTGTTCTGTGACTGCTTGTTTTAAGACTTAGGCTGAGCTTTGTCCCTGAAGTATGGAGTGTACTGAATGGAGAAATCTTCCTGCACTGCCAAAGCTTTCATTTTGTGACCATAATAAATTTAGACACTGCTGTAAGTAAGAAGTCTGTCACTTCCCCTCCTGCAGTCATAGTAAGTTCCATATTAAACTTCAAGCCCAGTGAAGTGTTGTGTAAAGCAGGCAGGGGTGCAGGCTCAACATCTGTGGGAATAATCTAGGTAAGCATCCTATAATTTTGAAAAAAACATAGTAGTTTGATGGATATTCACTGTGACTAGGCAAAACCCACATTTTGTTAGTGTCTTCTACAGTGCAGGCTGCATGCGGCTTGTGAGGTGCCGAGCCGCTGGGAGCCCTGTTGAAGTCTCCTGTGGATCAAGTGAAGGACAGCCCTTGGCCCTGGCAGAACGGCACCGCACACGGAGCTCCTGTGCTTAATGCGCAGAGATCAAAGGTGCACAAGATCAAAAGACTCCTGGGTCTTCGTCCTGTTTATCAGCCACCTTGGGTTGGCCTCTTGATGAGGGCTTCTCAGAGATGCTCTGCCTGCATGGTGCTGGAGGGGTGGCCTAGAACCTGATCTTAAGTGGCCAGTGTGGTTAGCCAAGGGCCAGCTGTTGCCAGCCAGCTCGGCCTCTGCCCTGACCCCACGGAGGCTCTTTAATCTGTCAGGCTGTCATCTGCAATGGCATCAGCCAGGAGCCCTTTGCCAGCCTGCTTGCTGCTGATTCTCTCCTAGCAACTGTATCAAATTTTATTCTGCCAAAGAAGGTTCTTTAATGATGTTGTTTATGCAGACAAATAGTTAAAATTTCACATCTAAAAGATTAAATATTGTAATCGCATAATTAGAAAAAATGTTATGTGATTTAACATAGCATTTTTCTATTTATGTAAGTGACAACTAATGGTTTCTTTTTTCTCCTAGCTTTAGGAAAGATTCTTCAACTTTGTAATTTTAAAACATTTTCTCCTACACATGTCATTGTTCTTTTTAATAGGATCTGCCAGAACAACTCTGAGCAAAAGCTCTGCATTTTCACATTATTATCTCATTGTCTATCCCTAGTGTTATAGCCTTACTGTGACTTCCTAACTAATCAGCTATTTCAACTTTCATTCCATAAGCTTTATGTCTGAGTGTAATTAAATGAGCATTAAGTCCTTTTTTTACTAGCAAAGCCTGAAAGTTCTGATATTACAGTAATAAGTGTGAAGTGAATTTTGAATGGCATTTATATCCTTTCATGGGCTCTAAATGTTTGATTTGCATAACTAGTTAAAATGATATCAGAGCAGCATATTGATTTAATTCCATCTCAGAAAACTGTTAATTAATAATGATAATAAATGTGTCAGTCCTTTATTATCTGCTTTGAATTGGTGATGATGTCTATATTAATACTACTTCAGTAATAGACCTCTGCTGGCTATTGTTGGCAAAGCTTTGACGGCTTGAATAACTAGCAATCAGAATTTATAAAATTTATTGCAGATCAGATTTTAAAAAAATAGTCATTTTATCATGTGTGATTTCATTAACACCTACTACTTAACATTTTTTTAAAAATAAATCACTAAGAACAGAAACTGGCAAGGCTTTTGAACAAAGAAGAGGTTTGAATTTCTTAAAATTTTTTTGTCCTTGCAAGTTAGAGTGTAAAGCGTGAACATACTCCCTTCATGTAAAGGAGATAATGGAAAGAACTATACACATTTCAGGTTCCTTAACATTTTTAAAGCAATATCTTTAAAAAAATCCCTATATATGCTAGATGTATTATGTGGAAAAGAAATGCTGGGTCAGTAGAGGTTTTTTTTATTGCTATTGTTTTGTTATATGTTTTTAATAATTTTGTGGTATGTGTTACTTTGACGACTCCTTATTTCAGAATGAAATCAGGTTATCAGCTATGTTTTTGCTATCATGTTTAGTGTTAAAACAACTGTTTTAAGATCTTACTTACTTTTTCCCTTTTGGACGCTGGCAAAAGAGTGCTTGGGCTGTGCTATTTAAGACTGGATTTTGGTTCCTTTTTCAGCAAGGAACATTAACTGTCCTAATATTCAGCACCACGCTGCCTTACGAAACTGCGTTACAAGTGTCTAGAAAGGAAAGCACTCAGCTTTTGTCAGCAGATAATGTTCTGTACAATCCCTTTTAGATGAGGAAATATTTAGGAAACTGACTTTAGAGGCACTGGATTTAGTTTGTATGCACCCTTAATGTAGGTTTTGAATAAATTTCTTTTTTTTAAAGTATCTTCTCTAATGTTGTTTACCTTCCCTGAAGCTGAATACTTGGGTTCTTGACTTGTTATATATATGTTGTTTGTGCTAAAAACTAAAGCAGCAATTCAGCTGCTGATAAAACTTCATGTTAGCAGTACTCAATTGAAGATTTGCCTGCCAATTTAATGCTCTGATGGCAATTTTAATTTTAAAAAAAAGTTCTTAAGTGTCCAAAATGCTTGTTTTCTTACAACCCCTTGGAAAAATCAGGCCCTTAAAATTAATGGCCATTTCCTGTAGAGAAATACTGCTGATTAATATGACTAGCTCTAAGGACAGAAAAGAAGGGAGTGACAAAATACTGTCATGCTTCTTGTTTTCTAAGCACAATGCTTCTCTAAGTTACCTTTGTGCAGCATTGCGTGGACAGCAGTGAACTTGTTTGACCTGATGTGAACAAACACCATATAAAAATGGCTCCATAGCACCAAACCTGAGCTTAGAAATTCTGTTAGGTGGGAGTTAAAAGCACAGTAAAGAGAAACAAACCTGAATTTTACAAGTTGGGTGGTTTTTTTTTGGTTTGGTTTTGTGGTGTTTTTGTTTTTGTTTTTTTTTTTTTTTTTTTTTTTTTNAAAATTTTGAATTCAACCAGTGAGACTCTTTGTTTCTGGGAAAACACTACTAGAAGTGCATTGCTTTCTGCCAGTTCAGTTGCTTATCAATTGAGCTACGTTTAGCAAAATTTTGTTCTGATTTTACACAATGGTTAGAATAAGGCTCTACCTCACACTTGTGCTATGATCTTTAACCAGCACTGTGGTGCATGGTGATGATGACTCAAATGGAAATACTGGCTCTCTCTTTGGACGGATGGGCAGGAAAGTACAGTTTGAATGGTGAGTGTTATAAGTGCTACTATTAAGTGCATATTTTAGGAAAGATCCACCAGTCCTGACACTGTTTCCAGTATTGAGATCCAAATGTGTTCCCACGTCGGTGTGGACAGACAGTGAGCACACCTTGCTTGGAGTCATGTTCTCCCTCCTGAGAAGGTCTGAGCTGCTCTCTGGAGCTCCAGGAGGGCGATCCCGTGTGTTCAGCTTTGTCAGGCCCATACACTGCTGAGGCAAAGCTCCTCGCTCCCCAGACAATAGGAATTTGGTCCACTTCACTAAGTGTGCTTTGGCCACCTGGTTTGCATGGAGTTGGTAATTTTAATTTATTTCCTTTTCTGAAAGCCTCCTTCAAAAGTTTGTTAGCCTTTGAAGCTGGGAGAGAGACAGTGTGGAAGTCCTAAGAATAGAGGCAAAATGTTGTATTATGTTTCCTTTGTCAGTGGGTTGCCCTTTTATGTGTCTTCTGAAGTTCCTGACGAGATGATGCATGTTGAGATTAATAGCTATCAGTTAAATTCAAAAATGCCTTTTCTCTTTCTGTAGTGATTTGCTAAACGACTGTGATCTTAAGCTATAGCAGGGTACCCATATAGAAATTTTAACTAGTTTTTCAGTATTCATCTTTGCTATATTTGTTTTGAGACAATGTTAAGCACAGACAATTGCAGCAGCCTGTTAACACACTGACAGCATTACTGGTCCTTGAAACTTCATAAAGGGAATAGAGGGAGGTTAACTGTCCCTGCTGGAGTTAACTTGGGAGTTAAAATCCTTACTGGTGGTTTGGTTTGGTTTGGTTTGCTTGTTTTGTTGCAGGATTTCTTTGTGGTTTTCTTTGTTTTGCTTTTTAAATGCCAGTATTACACATAGATACAAGCATCAAAAATCTTGATTTATTGAATTAGGTTTGGGGTTTTTTTGGTTTTTGCCTTTTTTTTCCCTGTGCTAGTGACTCCACTCTCACAATGTTGGGTGAAGAGGTGTAAGAGGACAATGCTGGTAAATGATTTTAACTTGCACTTTAAAAATAGAAAAGCTGCATAAAATACATTCACCCCTAATCCCTCTGCCCCATGTCCCCCTCCGACCCCCAAGTTGTCTTCTGTCCCATCCCCCCCCAAACCCCCATTTTATGTGAACATGGAAATATATTTATGGCTTTCTCCACTGGCATAAATCAGATGTAGGTGACAATATATCCAAATAACCTCTTTGATGCATGGTTTTTGTTAATAATTATGTGCTGCTAATAATTAACAGGTGTGTGAAGAAATGAATTAGTAATGAGGAGAGAGTTTGTAAGCCGTCTGTTATCATCCCTTGACAAATGCAAGCAAGGGCATAAGCTGAATACAAAGGCCCTTGATTATAGTTTAATGGTATTTGATAAGTTAACCCCTTTTGTCATGTAACGATGCTGAGCTTTTATTGTGGGAAGTTTGCTGTCTTATAGTGGCAACATGTTTTTCTTTAAACCAGCATTTTTAGCAAGAAAGTAGTCAATAAAAAATGCAGGGTATCTAGACTTAAGATTTTGAACTCCTTTTTCAAAGTAACTTGACAAGTTTTAAAAGTTTTATTCAGTATTTGTTCAGTGGTTATTGAAAAAGAAGCTTTCATGGGCTCTTCCTCAAATTACGGGAGCAAGTGGATTTATAAACTGTCCATCTTCCCTGAATTTCAGTTCTTCAGACAAGGAACACTTTGAGCCATCTGCAAGAGAGTCTGTTGTGCCAGGGAAGCACAAGATTTCACAAGTGGCAGTTTTGGTCTCTTAAGCATGAAAAATATGCTTAATGATTTCCATGAAAGAAAGTGAGATTTTGATTCTGGTGTGGTCTCCTAAAAATGTCCAGAAAAGTCTTGCTGTCAAAAACTGAGGTCCTGGTTTAACTGTATGCTTCTAACCAGTTGCTGTTTGTGGATAAAGGTAACAGACAAATGATTTCAAATTTGTCTCTGAAAAGAAAAAAAAAAACTGGTTTTGCCCAGATAACTTTGTCAGACCTTTATATTATTATGGTTTATCTGGTATTTGGAATTTATTTTTGATTGATTTATAATGGTTTAGTCCACTTTTTTCCCTGAGGTCCTTTTCTTTCTGTTATATTTTCATTTCATTTTCAGAAGTCCTCTTTGTCTTTAAGTGTGTAGTGTATGTCTGTTCATAGCTATTAGACTTCTAGAACTTGAAATTAAGATACTGAAGTTATGAGTGAAGAATATATGAAAAGACATTATAATGTGCTCATGACCATTGAATAGTTTGAAAAATATAATGTACTTTACCTAAAAAGAGGTCTGGATCTGCAAAGCAGGATGGCTGCAGGCATTTCTGTTTAGTATTTGAAATGTGTTTACTTTTGTGTTGAGAGACAATCAAAAAAAGCTACTGCCTTGTTGCTACCATTCCTATATTGTCATATTTGCTGGCAATAATAGATATGTAAAACACTGGGGATGTGATTTGTTAAGAGAGGAAGGAAAGCTTAGAGGGTTTGGGACTTGTATATGTAGAGACAGCTAAAGTCTGCCAAAACTTCATTTGGTACTGTTGGTTTTGAGACATGACTATAGGAGAGATCAGTCAGTTTTCTGTGCAGGAGCTTTGTGTTGAGTCAATAGTATCTCTCAAGAAGACTGTGGAGAAAAAAATCTTGTATTATTAAATTGTTAAGAAGAAAACTACTCTTGAGACCTCACAAATGCTGATTAATTTTTCAATGTTTCATTGACAGATTTTCCTGTTTCCTTCATAAACTCTAGCAGAAGGTCTCCTGTGGTTTGGAAGACAGACTATGTTTTCGGGTCAGTGGTCATTCATGGCATGGGAGCCAATGGAATATTACTCTTTTATTCTAAAGTATTGTAAAGATACTTAGGTACTGCAGGATATTAGATGGTCATCACAGTACCTGAAATCAGTGCCTGCAGTACTTGAAGGAAGGAGCTGAGACTTGTGCATGAACTCTTGTGAACCTTGGGGAGCCTTGCTAGCTAATGAAGCTCACAGGTTTAGCACTGACCCACCCTTAAATACAGTCTTTGGAATCTTTCTGTAACACACAAGTCATGTTCTTTAATATTTGTTAGTATTCCACTTTTTTTAAATGGATAGCTTTTTTGAAAAGTGAATGTTCTTAAATACTCTGAGATTTGCAAGGATTTCTCCTTTGTTATTTGAAGGTGGGATCTGACTCTCCTGCAATTTGGTGTTCCTACATTCCCATTAGCTAACAGAAGAGAGCTCCCAGCTGCTTAGTTTAAAACTCGTGCATGTTTGTCATCTTTGTTCCTTTTTTGGAGTACTGTTTTCAGTGATCCTTTTGGGGAAGTGGAATTAGCCCAACTAATTTGCTTCACAGAACTGAGAGACATAAGGTTGCCTAAGACTGCCCATGGCGCTGTTGGAACCAGTCACTTGGTCTTTATTTCATTCGAGTGACCTGATCTCCTGGCAGGGATCACAGCTCGTACTCTGACCTTCAGCAGTGCCTGCAGGCCCACCCTGCCCCGTGGGGAGTTCAGTCAGTCCCCACAGTGCCTTACTGCAGACTCACCTCTGGGTCTTTCTGCATCGATCAACCAGTTGGTTTGGTTTTGGTTGCAGCCAGGTGACTGTTTTGGCTGGCAGGTCTATGAGGGGGTCATATTTTACAATTTTGAAATGGAGAAGTTGAGGAAGTGTGTGTTGCTAATCAGTTTGGATGACTCAATGCTCTCTGAGAACTCCCCGTGTAGGTAATGAACCCAACCTGCTCAAACCTACGTGAGATCAGTATCAAAGCAAATGCTTGCAGTTGGTTTGCTGTGTTTGTATACTATACATGGTGAATGACTGGTCTTCAGCCTTTCATTGCCACTGCTTGAGCACAGTGAACCAAAATATCCATCTCCTTATCTTCAATTCTTCATTTCCCTTTTTTGTAAGCGACTTCCCGAAGGGGAGCCTTGGATTTGTTAACTAGTGTTCAGTGACTGGTGCGTCAGCTCAGCTGTGCAACATGCCAACACTAACTGCTCCTAAATAACATCTATTTGCATAGTGCATTGAGAGCTGTGAACTCTCCTCTCATTAAGTGTGCGAGAACTCTCGCTCAACCAGAAACACTAAAAATTGAGCTGCAGTCCTGTGGGATTCTTCTGCTGTGAGCATTTCCAGTGTATTACACCACCGTGACAATTTGTGGGGTGATGTTACAGTGGAGGAAAGGAGTAACATAGAGGGATCGCATGCCTTGGCTTCCCATGTAAACTGTTTCCTAGGCTCTTCTCCCTTTTTCTGCCCTCTTACACATTTCAAGATGTGGGAACTTAATGTTTTTAGTAATATTTCAACAATAGTCTTTTAATGGTGGAATGAGAAGGAAATGAATAATCTATTGAAAACAACCCATTGCCAAATTCAGCACTCTTGAACTTCAGTTGTGCAGTTCTTTGTGTGAAATTATGTAGTGATGTCCAGCAATATTTTATTGCAAGTTATGTTTTGTAATACTTGAGCAATATATAACTGTGATCAATGTTGTGACCTCAGGGAAATTGCTTATATAATTACAGAAAGTTTACAGTAGTAAGACAAGGAATGGGGGAAAATATATCACTGTAAAATATAAATATGTTTAAATTACATTTAGGATTTGGAATAGTTCCTTGCTTGTGTTTTACAGAGTAATCTGTGATTTAAATCAGGTTTAGTTGTGGGGTTTTTTTTCTAAATTGGGTATTATAAATCAAGAGTAGTTGCTGCATATAGCACACAAGAGGATTTCTTATACATTTTAATGTTGCATAAGTAAGAAATACCAGTAGTTCAGCAGTAAAATTGCAAATGTAAGCAAAAGCGAAGATTTTTCTAAATTTAACTAGGTTGCATTTGTTTAGTAAACTCTAGCAATAATTTACTGTTTTATTGCATTTGCTGTTGAGAACTTGCTAGCTTTAAAAAGGGGAGGAGGGATAAAGGAAGGAGCTATGTTATAATTGCTCTGTAACTGGAGGGAGCAGATAGAAGAGGGGAAAATACTAAGCAGTCTGCATGTAATAGGTTAAAGTAGAGAAAATAAATCTTGGAAGATAATGTGTCTGCAGAAGACTAAAGAACTTTTGGTAATGTGCATTTGTATTTGTGGGTTAGAACAATTCCTCATGAACACATCAAGCTCAAGATGTAGTTATGCCTTAAGTCTTTGGAAACATGAAAGATAATAGGCAGCTTTTTTTACTAGTGAATTTCAATATGTAAAAAATAGCAATTCTGGTAGTTATGCTTCAAAACAAAAGAAACACATTTGTTTTGTAAATAAGGAGGTTTAAAACTTGATTTGAATTTGCTCTACAGTTCTGCCTATGCATGCTTTATCTGTGGGTAGATTTCTATATCTTCGGTCTGTTAATATAAAACCCAGCTTAGTTTAACTGTGGTTTGAAAGAAGTGAACAGTGGGATTGGTCTGGATGATGTTGATTAATAGGTGTGTGAGGGTGAAAGACTCCAGGGCCAAGCAGTAGGTCCATCTTGGTGGCATCTGATGTTGATTGGCTTTGTCCTGCGCGGCTGCGCTGGAAGAGCGGACATTAAGATTAAGTGATGCTGTCGTGTTGAGGAGCGCTGCACTGCATCATTCTGGGAAGAGACAGCTGTGGTGGTTAATCCTTCATCACCAAGGGAGTGCTGCCAGCAGAAAGATATACAGCCAAAGATAACCCTCCATAACTTGTGCTAAAGATCAGAAAACTTTGAATTCACATCCATCTGCTTAGTCTGGGGTGAAGATGAAAGATAGGCAGAGTAGGAAATAAAAAAACCTCCTGTGGGATTAATCTTAGACAGGACATGCAGCACACACTGAAAAGGCAGCAGCTAAATTTTTACATGTATCTTGAAAGAAATGGATCATTCCAAATCCAGAAATTTAATTTCGTTTCCACGGCTTTAATTTTACTACTCTTGATACTCATTTCATATGTACACCGCATCCCTCCTGGAAGCAGTTCAAAGATGCCAGGGTTCATAGAGTAAGGTTTAAAAAAAGACAAGCATCTCTGCATTTCTAACTAAGTGATGCACAGGAATGGATGACAATGGAGCTTTTAGCATAATCTGTGGTAGAGAACTTTGTTATTTACTTTTATATTTAGCAGGTCAATTCCAAATTGTTATACATCAGATGAGAATATATTCTGCCTTGAATGGTTGTGAACAGAGCTACATTGTTATGCATAATTTATTCATACAAAGTGAGAACTGTTACAAAGACTTGCTCAAGTAGTCATATTTGAAAATTAATTGATATGAAAGAGTAAGATAGCAAAAGGGAAGCGATATGAATACGTTGCTTTGGAGGAAGTCTTCTAAGCAATAACAAAATTAATAAAACAAGTTCAAAAGTAGTAGTTAGTGGTAATAATTTGATACATTAATCCATTATTTTAATGTCAGTTGTTGTTTTAACATGCATTTTAAACATTTAAGTAACATCTTAAGTTCTTTGCTGTGTAGTGGAGAAAAGGTGGACATGCGCATTTAGTTATTAACATGGTGATAGTTATTGCTGCGAGGAAAATGGAACATTTCTTGTAGCAGGCTGGTGGTTGGCGGGGGTGGAAGTAGAAATGCTCCCTGTTAGAGCCTTGGTGCCTGGGAGTGTAATGCCAGTGACAGGCAGGAGCAGTGCTCACTGAGCCTGGCCTTGGGTCTGCTTCAGCTGGAGTTGGTCAGTGGTTTGGTCAGCCTCACGTTGTCTGTTCACCATCTGGGTGCTACAGGGTGTCTGTAGAAACAACTGAAAGACAAGTTGGTTTTTTGGGTGATGTGAAGGCTTAGTTCCTGCCTTGGATCAAGAAAATCCAGCAAGGAGTGTAAATCTGCTGATGTGTTGTCAAATGTGAAATGAGATGGTGTTGTAGTTTCTGTTTTCTATTGATCTTATTCACTTTCCTGTAATCATGAAAATACCAGTTTAAAGAAATGAGCATTTCATCATTTTCAGAGAAAGTTTCACTTTTAGTTGTATCACTGGTGTCCCTCGAAACAGTTTGAACTTCCTGTTCTCCTGCAATTGTGTGCTCAAATGTAAAAAATCTTGCTCCTGTTACTCTTTTAATTTTTTTTTCTGAAATGCTTGTGTTAATATTAACAATTGGTGTTTCTAGATAAATTAATCCTAAATTTAAATCTTAGGTTATGAAATCTCTCATGTAAAGGTTTAATATCTATTAACATGTCATTTGAATTTAATTAGAAATAATGAACCCTAAAGATACTAGTTGATATCATATGGGACAAGTATTTCTAAGCAGGCTACGTGTGTTAGTGAGTTAATTTAAATTGGCAAAAATTCCAATCACTTAGGTATCTACATTACAGTATTATCTTAGAAATTAAAATGGCATTTTTGACTGCTAAAAGCAAATTGGAAAAAATTCAAATTAGGATAGGTGTTGGGAGGAAGAAGTGTATAAGCCTGCAAATATGTGAAACATGGCCACTGCCTTTTCTTACTAACCAACTAGTCTGTAGAGTCATTAGAGGAAGAATAACAAATAAGGCTCACGGATGGAATATGGACTGAATGTAAGGAGACGTTTTCTCACAGGAAGTACCGTTAAACATGAGAATGGACAAATGAGTGCACCTTCTCACAAGTCTTCTTTTTTCTTTTTTAAATTTTGACTAAAAAATGCATAAGCTTGATTATATCAACAAGTATGGGATGGGTGAGCTGATCTTTGAGCTCTGTTTTAGTCTAGCTTTCCTCTGATTTTAGATTTGGTGATGCTTAACCTTGAATCTTAAAAGTACTGGCAGTTTGGAGGTTAATGAAAATGAGCAGTTCTTTGTATAATCATCTATTTGTCCAAATCCAAATACTTAGTAGAACACAGGTTAAATTGAGCAGACTTGTGAATGATGAACACTAAATGCCAAGTTAGAAAGGAATGGGTTAATATGTTGGCTAATGTTGTAGGTTTATAAGAACTGGCCCTTCCCTTTGTTATTTTTTATCATATACATTTATCATGTTCAACCTGGCAACTGAAGCAAATAGCTATTTAAGTCGTAAAAAATGAATCACAGTGCAATTTCTTGAACTGTATGATATAACCAAGCTTAATAATATTATACAACAGAAGTTGTAAGCCTAGGGATATTTTTCTCTTCTTTAATTTTTTTTTTTTAAATGTGCCATGAGCATTTGCTTCTTTCTATATAGAAAACCAAAGAGCGTTGAGATGTGTTTAACAAAGCTGTAATTTCCTGCCCACTGGTAAGGACTAATGGTGAGTGCTTGCCTTCTGCTGCTACATAAATAAAGTATATTTAGAAATGGTTGAACTGTTGGATTGTGTGAAGATCTGGTATGCAGGCTCTTCAACTTTAAACCTGCTTTAAAAGTGACAGAAAAATAAAAGTGTGAACTTACTCATTAAAAGGAAAAAGATGCTGTGGGAAGAATCTTCCATCCTCTCTGCAATGTAGACCAAAAGGTAAAAATGAATGTGGTTGTTGTGTCAGCATATTTTCACACTGCTGGATGTTGCATGTTTACAGCTGGTTCTGATGCAGCTGTCAGGGTACAATTGATGAGCATCATCATTTAAAGTGTAAAAGAAAATATCTTGGCATAGAGGGACATGATGAAGTGCCATCTACCAGGCATTGTGGACATATGTAGTCACCATTTCCTTTTTCTCCTTGCTCTTTGCAGTTCTTTGCTGCCCTTGCCAGAATGTGCAGAAGCCATTGGGAGCAGCTCAGCCCAGCCTCCAGCCTTCTAATATCACTTTGGTAGTTGTCAGATCATATGAAATGTCAAAATTCATGTGGCCTTCATGAAGAGATATATTTAGTACAGCTGCTGCATACCTACGTAGTATCTCTGACATTGACATATTAGTTATGCTGTCTTTTGCAATCTGATATCTTTAAATTTGCCACCTTGTTAAGTTTTGATTAATGTGATTCCATTTCACTAAAGTAATTGGCTTGGCCTGTTGTAGAAAATAATCAGCCTTTCTACGGAACAAATGCTAGAACATGCTAATGAGGGAGTGAGTTCGTTAAATTGATGGCGTGGAGTGACAGTTATTAATGATTGTTATGATAAACAGACGAGTGCGAATTGGGATGAGTTGGGCAAAAGTGACAGTTTAAAAATAACGTATATTGGAAAGTACTAACGAAGTAATATACTGTTAGGAAAACAATCATGCAAGTTGTCAAGGGAAGAAGTGTAATTATACAGCTGCACGAGCTGCCTGGGAGGACAGGGACCTGGCTGATAATGGACACGTTTTTTGTTGGCAAGGGGAAAATATGTTATGGCAGAGAGGAGTACAGATTGATAAATTAATTGGCCTTTCTCATTGTTCCAAGAGCAAACTTAGCCAGCAATAGCCAAGCAGATTAGGTAAATAAATGAAGTGACCAGCTCTTCCTCTGCATCTGACCCATTCCCTGCCCTTTCTTTTTAATCCACCTATGCATGAACTGCCAAGTCCAACTGCCTGTGGTAGCAGTGTTTGCATAAATATAGCTCTCCTGAAAATATTTATGGATTTAAAAAATGAGATGCTTTGTCTTATGAAGATTTTTGTCTTAAGATGAAGGTTAATTTTAATGCCTTTTGCCTTATGCAATGTGGTATAAAAGTATGCTGGTTTTTAAAGTGAAATGTAAAGAGCTGTCCATCTGAAAGCTTGCAAGGAAAAATAACGATTACTAGTAGGACTGTTTGGGAGGTGGAGGTGTAGTGCTACTTCTGCTTATTGTTGCGTAAGCTTGGTGCTAAATGGCTGGTGTCTGTAGTAGAAAGACCTTTGTATCTTTGAGCCTGACAGAAGTGCCATACATAATTCAGCTATCAGATTGCCCATGTAGTAGACTCAGTGGAAAGGCAGAGGATAAATATGGAATACTTTCATAATAAGTATAAGGAGACACAAAGTAAGCAGGCCATTGTATATTAAAAAAAAAAAAAGAGAAAAATATGTAAGACAGCCATTGGAAAAATTCGGTGTGGACAGTGATACTTGAACTGCTGTGGTTAGTAAGAATACTAGGTAGCACCTTTCGAATCACTGCAGTCTCTGTTCTAGTGCAGAGGACAGGCATGGAACTGAGTGGTCAGTGGTATTGCCCTTCTTCTACTGGCTTGTTCGCATCGCCTTGCGTTTACAATATTTACTTTCCTCCATGGAAACATGAGGAAATTACCATATTTTTCATAAAGATGGAGGAAGTGATTTTGAAAAAGTTGGCTAAGAGAAAGCACTGTTATCACTGTCAAATTCCATCTGCTCAGGACACACCAATGAATAGAAGATGGAGAAGAGCTGAGATTCTATATGACAGCCTACAGCCATACCAGCGCTGAATGGAGCCGGTAAAATGCTTACTTAGCCATTTTGCTAGAAGCTTTACTGGATTCAGCTTGGTCTTGGTCTTGCAAGGGCTCTGATAATCATGTTACCAACTCCTCGTGACAGCCCTCAAGAACAAAATCTGCTCACGAATCTTGCCATGTTTCCTTTGCTGCATAAGCACTACTTTGTATAATCTTAGACTCGTGAACACTGTTTCACTGATACAATAATCAAAATGAGCAAGGATCATTTCCTATTTAATAATTGTCTAAGCCTTTTGCCTAATAGTGCTACGGGTGAAATCCCTCCAGTCCTTGGTTTTCACTGTTAGCAACAGGAAGAAATATGTAAATAAATTTTGGTTTCCACGGAACTTATCATTTTCCTAATAGTGTCATAGATTCAATGTGTCAGGTATAGCTTAAGAAACTGCTAATTAGTAGCTTAATGCAATTTACTTTGCGTAGATTTTATCATATTGAACTTCATTGTTCCATTCAGAACATGCAAACCAGTGACTAAAAAGCCTTTTTTAAAAACAAAAACGTAGCAATTACCAGATTACTTTGTAAGAGTGAAAATAGGCACTAAATTCTGAACTATGCTGTGCTTCTCTGGATGAAGAAGTCCTGTTTTACCATCACATTTTTTCTTGAATGGCTTAATGTATTTAACTGCTACCTAAGCCTAAGTTACATTATAAAAAGCAGCCTTAACAATATCTTAATGTCAGCATGCACAATTTTGGTTCTGCCTCTCCACAAAATCTATTGTTTATACTTGGCTTCCATGGCCAAGCTGTTAATTTAGGTCCATAGCCCTGTCCTGTCCAGAGTGCTAGTATTGCTCCTGTTCTCTCTGACTTGGAGCATGTGTCTGCATTGACCATTTGGTCTGGATTAGGCTTGTGCTTTGGAAGCACCACTTTTGCTCTTCCAAAGACTTTGCAGAGTCTGTATTCTTTTTAATGCAGTTGAAGTGGAGGATGTTCCTCAGAGGTGCATCTAATATGCTCCATCTGCTGCTGAGCATCCAGTCTTTGGGAACAAGTTACATCAAATAGCCATTAAAATCCTCTAAAAAGCATCAGTGTTGGACACTGGGGGTCCTTAGCATTCAGTGTTTTGCTCTGGAGCTCTGCTCAATTTGGACCTCACTGGTTGCTCGTATGGATGTAGTCTTCATAATGCTTTAAATTGAATTTTCATACGCCATTTCTGTTCCTTTACCTTTTTACTTAATCCTATTATTTTCCTTCATTTTCTGCCTTGCTCCTATCTGTCTGGTTCATGGCATGTTACTATTTTACTTCAGGACTGGGGCCTGGCCTTTGTACTGTTTTTAATTGTGCTTCTTAGTTTTTGTTTTTCAATTACTTTTGAGAAATCTCTGTGGTAGTCTTTTGGTAAATCTGACTTGACTTAGCTTTTTTGGACACAGCATTAACAACAGCTCTTTCCCAAAGCAGAGATGTTGAAAGAAAAGAATCTACAGCTGATCTAAAAGTTGTGAAGTGAGAGGCATTTATTTTGACCTTATTCTGAACTGTATTGGTGTAGAAGAGCCTAATTTCTTTTTGTCATGGCATAAGAAGCATTTAGATAGTGAATAGAAGGTGGTTTTGAGCTGTAGAAGGGAATGTTAGGTGGCATATAGTTCCCAAGGTGAATCCAGCCTGTGTCCAAACAATATGGATAAATAATTTACACTTATTAGCAGGATTCACAGATCTTTGAAGAACAGCACATTGCTGCTATGCACAGATTTCTGCTTCTGACTACAGCTTTGCTTTGTGAATATAGACACCTATTGTACTAACTCTTTAAGATGATTATGGTGTACTTCTCTGAGGCTTTTCCTTTTTCCTTATGGGGAAATAAAGCATGTATTTTTAGATTGTTACCTATGGAGACAGATTGCCAGTATATGTGTTTCATAATCTCCCCAGATAACTGCGGGTGAGTAAATTCCTGGGTGGGAGAATGGATGAAGCTGGTGGAGGTGACCAGCTTTGGTCAGCAGGAAGGACCTGCCAGCCTTGTGGCTGTGGGGGGCTGCAGTATGATAACCCTGTGCCACACTGGGGAGAGAATTGGTTCAAAGAACAGGCAGTGTGGAGTCTGGCGGTGTCAAAGAGAGTGAGGCTGAGCTGCAAAGGGAAACCTGCTCCTCTGTGAACACCAGGCAGGCAGGGTATGACTACACAGGAAAACAGAAATGTTTAGTCCAGGTATTTGTAGTAGTCACAGGACTGCAGTGAACCTGTCAGGACATATGGCCTCAAGGGGAACTGCTTCAAAGAAACAAAACATTTTGTGTTCCTCAGCTGTACAGAGAGATGGTCATACTTCCAGTTACCCTGTATCCAGTGTTCTTGTAGTTCTGAATATCTGCTTTAAGTGTAACAAGCGGTAGCTATTGTATGACAAGCCTTCATTAGGCTGGAGGAGAGGCTGCAGTTTGAGAGCTGGGATGGCTCTTGCAGCTTAGCAGCCTAAATTCTACCAAAATAACCACATCAGACACAGTCTTGACCCATCCTCTTTGCCTCAAGACAATCACAGGTGTTTCTACTTGGCATTTTAAAATGAAGGTGCTGGCTGGAATTTGATCACTTGCTCCTCACTGCTCCTCTGATCCACTCATACTGTGATAAGCCATAAGGTTAGCTGTATTTACCAGCTTGGTACTATAATTATCAAAATAATGAGAATTACCTAGAATTAGCTTAATTTTAAATGGTGATAAATACTGTGGAAGAAACAAAAGTCAACCATTCCTCAAAAAGTGACCATACTGACTGTACAGCATAGGAGAAAAGCAAAGGTGGATGTGGCAAAGAAGTGTTATCTTTTTGAGCTCAATGTGTATGTCCTGAATGCCAAAAGACAATCTTGAGAGAAAGCAAATTTCTGAAAGAGATTGTCATTAATCCTTGCTTTTCAGGAGCAAACAAGGGCCTCTTACCCCCATCCCTTGGCCACAGCTGAAATCACTTGAAAAGGATAAAAGATTTTTTTCTGTCCCAGGTGTTTTCAGTTTCTAAGTCTTATATAGCATCCACCTGGGCCTCTCTTATTAAGTTCATGTGTAGAATCCATTTACTACTTTCAGTTGTAAGGACTCGGTGGAGAGAGGAAAGGTTTCTTGCTCTGAAGCTCACCACTTCGAAAAGAGAATTTAGAAAAAATACTTTTAAACCAAAACAGGGATGTTTTGCTGGTAGAAATAATCTTCAGTCCCTTAGAGGAAAGAGGTTTGCTCGTGGGAGCTTGTGACTGTGTGCTGCCACCAAAGGAGGTAATGCTGTGCTTTCTTGCTTTGGTGTTACTCAAGTGTGATTTCTTTTTTCTAGGTATAGCCTTGCTATTTCATTGTACCTAAAAAACACATATTTTGCATCAACCTTATTTGGTAGGAGTGTTGTATTCTGAGTATAAGAGATTGAAGGTTTTTCTTTGCTCTTTTGGATTCTTTTTGGAGACTGAACTTGCATCTGGTTTTCTTGAAGTTTTTAAGCCTTTATGAGGGAGACTACATGGGATTCATTGGTGATGAACTAGTGGTTATTGCATATGATTGAAGTTATTTAAATTGCTGCATGTTTTTTGGGTAATGCTTGCATTATCTGGAGGAAAAAATATTTGGCATATTTGAGAAAATTTGTCTTCCCGTTGAGACTGAGTGTGTGAGAGTTTCAAGTAAAGCTTCTGTAGTTGTGGGCAGTAAGTTTCTTTGAGGCAATAAGGTATCATCTAAGAAAAATGATTCTTTGCTTTTATTAGCTAAGCACATTCCTAACTTCTGTTGATATTTAAAGGTATATAATGGTGTATTTTGTGGAATTGAATAATTTAAGCTTTGTAGAGCACTGAGGTCTCTTAATGAACGAGCCATACTAGTCCCTTTGTTTCATCATACAATAAATGTGGATAAAGTGACTGCAGAATTGTTCATGTCATTGTTTTAAGGATGATATTAATTGATTCTAGAAGTAAGGGTGTTAAGGCTTAAAAGAGAAACCTTCTTTGGGTTGGTGGAGAGGAGGTCCATTTTAGTTGCTAATCTAAGTGCAGATAAAAGAATGAGCTTCCTACTGAACTTGACATGAGTTTAGAATTCAGCAGATTACAGACTGTTTTTCAAGCTTTGCATGGGACAGTGAAGGGAGGAAACCTGCAGTAGTTTCCCAGTGCTTTGTTAGCTGTCCTTGCTGTATCATATAATGCAGGAAATACTAATGGTCAGTTATATCAATTTGATATGAAGAATAAAACTTTGGGGAAAGTTCAATTCTCTTTGTAGCAAATACAAGGGAAAAAAAAAGTGAGCTAAAAATCTTGGTGTTCTCTAGTGATGCTATATGTGAAAAGGAGAGATATCTTACAGAAGTATATGGAGCAGTGATTGGTAATTCTTATTGAATATTTTAATGCAATAATAAAATAAGGTAGTAAATTTAAATATTAAAAGTTTTAACAAAATATTTTATAACAATTACATCCGCTGTAACGTGTAAAATGAACTCCAGTACAGTCACAACTATTTAGCTGATAGAATTTATAATTGTGGTACTGAACCCATCTTTCAATCTTTCATAAAGTGGCATTACTGGTTGCATGGTGTGTTTTAGGAATATGAAGCTTAAACTGTAAATGTAATTTGTGTACTGTTGTCCACTTTTGTTGTTATTTTTGCTATCAGTAGTGAATACTTGTTTCAGAAGTCTGTTTCTATCAGAGCTTCTTAAAACAAATGTGAAATAGCTTGCAGATGCTTGGGACATTAAGGAATATCCCAGTAAGGCTAACGGATACTCCTTAATTTAGACTCAAGAGAATGGAAAACTAGGCATTACAAATTTCAGCAATTGTACATGAAAGGGTTTTGTTGCTTTATTTGCTGTCTCAGCAATTTAACAGATGTGAATATTCCTCTTTTCTAGATTGCAAAGGATTTTGATGAGATGCAATAAAGCCCTTTTTTTTTTTGCTAATAATAATAATAGTGATGATAGTCTCATGGTGTGAATTTGAAATGTAATATTTTCAGAAAAATTTTTTTCTGTGCTTAATCTGCTAATGTTAGATCAAGTGAGTTAGATAAGGAACAGAGAATATGAATGTATGAATTATTCTGTGTGTTACATACATTTTGCTGTTTGCTCATTCATATAAGGTGTGTTACACATATATGGCTTAGAGAGAAAGAAATCCACAATAACACAGATGAAGTCAAGTTTTCCAAGCATGAAAGAAATGCCTACTGAAAGCAAAACAAGGTAGAAAATTATTTTGGTATTGTTAAGTAACACACCTCTGCTCAAGGTAACATGGTATATAATAAAATAGTTTAAAGTTTATCTTGTTTGCAAGATTAATATATTGATATTCACTTGACAACTTTTAGTATTAGAACCTTGCATACATGCATTTTCACTTTGAGAATCTAGGTACTTCAGCAGGTACATGTAACAGATAAATCTTTTTGTAGTTGTCAAAACAACTTTGTACTTTTTCTTTTACAACTAAAAGCACTTTGACAGTCTGAAACCTGGTATATCAATAGGGAAAGCAAACAGACTATTAATTTTAGCACCACATTTCACTGAGTTTTGACATTTTTGAAATATATCACTTCAAAACACCGAGACACAGATGATTAAAGGTTGTTACTGGCAAAAATGTTGTTGGTTATCTGTGTTACTGGTATCACTCAGTTACATCTTTGCGTACTGCTTGAGTCTTGTTTGAAAATCAGGGTGTTTTGACCATATGGACTATACCTGTGTATTTCATTGTAGTCTATGCACTAGTTTCTATGCCTTGAGGGCCCCCCTCCCCCCAAAAAAACAAGGCAACAAAAAACTTAAGCAAACCTGGAGTCTGCTTGGTGACTGTCATCTACCTGTCAGTTCTCAGTTTTGTTGACGTGTGGAGCAGCATTGTCCTGATGTCTGAAGTCACTCACAATTAGTTTGAGCTAGAGATGCTGCCAGGGTAGGACTGGTTTAAAAAGATAGAACAGACTCTCAACAATCTGATATTTGTTTTTCAGTCTGGAGAAATTGTGGTGTGTTTGTCCATAGCGTGCATTGTAGTCTGAAATGGGATCTTTGCAAAAACACTCTGTGGAGCCTATTTCCCCAGTGCACTCATAATGGCTTTTTGTTTTTGATTGTTCCTGTGTTCAGGTGGATAATTTTCTTCTTTTAAGCTGTTGAGAAATCACGGACATTATTGAGGATGTCATTTCAGACACCAAAACTAGATAGAGATATACAGTTGTCCTTTGAAAGTTTCACAGCTGATGCAAGAGCACTCTCCAATGTGGTCTTTCAGAAAATACTTAAAAAATAATGGCATAAGCATGGCTTTTAATAGCATTGTTAATATGGAGCTCAGTCCTTTAAGATAAAATGAATACTCTGCTTTTTCTGCTGGAGAAAGAAACAAACAAGCATAAACTGAGCATAAGGATTGTCTGACTTGAATTTGAGATGCTAAGGAGAAGCAGGGCGTGCTCCGTGTGGAGTCTGGGTACTCTGTCACAGGGACAACTTCTTGACTTGTGTGCATGTAATGTGGTTTTGCTTGTTGTGTGTGCTTGGATTCGTTAATATGGGAGAGTTTAAATCTTTGTCAAATTTCCCTTGAAAGATGCATCATCCTAGGCTTTTCTGGAGTAAAGTTTGGGCTTACTGTTGATTTACTTCTGTTCACATATGAATGTGTATCTGAAAACCTTTTTAAGCAGTAATGAAAATATATTCCCTTTTTTTAAAGAACTTATTTTAAAATTCTGATGTACTTTGATATTTTGGTGACATGTTGGAGCCTTTTAGCTGAAGTATTATGAAACAGTAAAGTTTGTGTATTTATTACATTTTCTCTTTCAGTTTTTGTAATTCCAAGCCTTCTGTGCAGTGTATAAATTGTTCAGTATGCACTGTGGTTTAGGAAAAAAAGTAAATTGGGGAAAATGACTGCTCAGTGTTGAATACATACACTTGTTCTAAGAGATCAGTAATCAGAGGCTGAAGCTCTGGATACGTAGAATGTACTTAGCACAAATTTGTTTACCAGCTTTCTTTCCTGTTTACTTGTCAGCACTGGTGAGTAGCATCCATGCCAGTTCGTCTTAGTTTTTGTTCATACAAAAGACAAAAAAACCCCAGAAATAGAATATGAGAACGAATGATTGATTGTGGGATGGAGCTGCAGTCTGACTCATCTCGTATAAATAAAACAAATACTGATGGACACACATTTCACATGAGCTTGATTTTTTTTTTTTTCCCACCGTGGTTTTTGGGCTCCTGAGACTTGTCCTAACAGTAGTTTTGGGCATAATCAATATTAATTCTTACTGCTTTTGCAACGTGAATTTGAAAATTCTGTGAGACCGGGATGTCTGGAGATGAGTTGCTCTAATTGTTTTCATGCCAAACTCTTGGCAGCTCTATAGGATGGTTTTAAATTAATCCTATTTCTTAGCTATGGGTATCTAGGTCTAGAAGGGTATCCTTAGCAATTACTAGCCTATCACTTGTCATTCTTAACTTACTAATGTTCTCCTTTTAACAACTCCGAAGTTGAAGTATGCTAGCAATGTATATGTTGACTTGGTTATGGAATTTCATGATAACTGCCTGTCTGGGAAGCATTATTTAATGGGTGGTGGTAAAAGTCAGGACTGATACAGGCTTGTCTTACTAGAAATTGAAAGATGTGCTCAGTGAAAAGGGAAAGCAGTTACATACCTTGATGCTTTTTCAGCTGCCAAAATTTACTCACATGGAACTGAAAAATGCTTTTCATCTGTCTGTGGTTAATTGATTGGAAGTTCCCATACTCTTGTATCTCTAGGTGAGTGCCCATCCTCTTCCCTCAATCAGAAATCAGACATGAGGAAAACTTCTAAGTCACTTAGCACTTGAGTACTGTAGTGAGTTTCTAATCAGAATGTGTATTCGAATGTGTTACTTTCTCATAGAGGAAATATTTCTAGATTTGAGTTGCATAAACATCAGGCCCTGCTGCTGAACAATGGGATGATGGTACATTGAGGTCATGGTATAGGGCCTTTTTCATTTCACTTAGCAAGTATTTATTCTCTGCATAGAAGTCCTTGAAAGGATGTTCATTTACGTGGAGGAAAAGGATTATTTGCAAAATAGATGCTGTGTGCCTGTGACTTCTTGTGGGGGTGAAAATGAAGTGCCTAAGAAATCTGTACTTAGTAGAAAACATGCTGGTGTTTAAGATGTCTCCTAACATTATACATAACACAAAAGCAAATTTCCAGTACTGGAATCAGTAACACTACCACCAATGAAGATGAGCTGAGGCTTTACCAGATTATATACTCAAACTCTAAGAGGATTTGTCAATGGGGAATGGGGAGTTGTGGTTTTGGGTTTCTTAAATTTTTTATAAACTAGATGAAGATGAGTTAAAGTTTACCTATGGAGAATAAATATGTTGAAGTGAGAGGAGTTTGAAATGTGCAAAATATTCCTTTTGTAATCGTTTATTATTATTTCTCAGAGATGAGCCTTATAAGTGTAGATACTTCCCAGAGTACTGATTCTGTTGTTTCCACTGTTGCCTTAATATCCATTCCTTTGATGTTGCAATGAGATTTTTTATTTTTCTTCTCTCAGCAAAGTCATTTGTATGTACCAGAGTTTCAGCTCGAGAGACAACCAACCAATATTTTCCTAGCACATAAGGATGTAACTATACATTTAAATTTATTGTAAAACATTATGCTCATCTGTAATTATATTACTTTAAAATAAAGCCTTCATCTTCTCTAAGATCTTTTGATGTCCCTTGCCTGCTGACTCTCTTTTTCTTGTTCTCACTTACGTTAATGTGAAGAGACAGTTGAGTAAAAGCACAATGAACTTCAAAACCTCGTAATTGTTTTTCAGAAAGAATGAAACTTGTGAATTAGATATGGATTGTAAAAGAACACCAGAGCTGATTAGTGTTCGTTCGGTTTGCCTGCTGGACCGTTCTGACACCTGTCTTCCCGCTTTCCCCATAAATGCCATTGCTGATCCCTCTATACTGCCAGTCACATGACAGACGTTAATGTGAAGAGACAGTTGAGTAAAAGCACAATGAACTTCAAAACCTCGTAATTGTTTTTCAGAAAGAATGAAACTTGTGAATTAGATATGGATTGTAAAAGAACACCAGAGCTGATTAGTGTTCGTTCGGTTTGCCTGCTGGACCGTTCTGACACCTGTCTTCCCGCTTTCCCCATAAATGCCATTGCTGATCCCTCTATACTGCCAGTCACATGACAGCCAGGGAGAACTTGTGGGTGGGAGTTAAAAGACTCCCAGTGAACCTTGTCAGGCTTAGCAATTCATGAAACTCGACATAAAAGGCAACGTTAAACAAAGATGAGTTGAATCCATTTACATGCAAACTGTAGTTATCTGTATGAAAAAAGCCAGGAAAGGGGGAATGTTGAAGGGGTTACTATTTCTTTCTTCCCTTTAGGATGTGTAGATAATGAGTTGTGTAAGGCTTAGAGGGGGAAAAATAAGCCAACTTTCAAGGCATTGAAAAATTGCTTTTTAGGAAAAATCCTTTTCATCCTAACCATCTGGTTGCATCTTGTTTACAGCACAGTGTGCCAGTTTGTGCTTATTAATCATGCTTACACAAGTATCTTAATTACTCCCCATGTAGCTGCTCTGTTTTGAACTCAGAAGTTGACCTTTCTCTTTTTATTCCTTTAAACCATTAATCATACATAATCAACACCAATGGGGCAGAGCCATGGAGAAGGCTACCCAGATTCCAAAAGCACATGGTAGTCCCGAGAACCCTGTGTAGACAGGGTTCTGACTGCACTGCTAGCAGTCAGGCATATCTTAATTAATGACTGCTTTGTGAGTGTGCATGCTTACATGGCTGTAACCCAATTCTGTTCCCCGCTTTTGCTGCTGTCGAGATAACAGTTGCCTTATGATGCTGGAGATCATTTTGAATAGTCTCTGTATATAAAAAAACTTTCAGAGGCATCATGTGAATGGAAAGGATCTGCTTCTCTTGTCTGTGTGCTCTCATTGCTTCTGTGATAATTCCAATTTAGAGAGGATGACCAGAAAATGCTCTAGGCTCTAGATTCTTCTAGAATAAATACATTGGAAGACGATGAATTTTCCAAAATATCTGGAGTGACAAATGTGTTCCTCTTCTCCCTTGCCTTCTCTTCTAAAAAAAAAGACAGTGGGAGAGGGAAAAATTGTGTTGAAAAAGCATGGATCTGAGAAGACAGAGTGCAATTTCAGAAACAGCACTTTGGTTTCTGGTGTACTAGGCCCTCTGTAGTATGCAAAAATAATTTAGTCTGCCCTGAAACTCTTCAGTGTGATGAAAATTTTATCAGTAGTGTAAAAAAGACAACTGTCCAGCCCACTCATTTAGTCAGTTTACGTGTTTATACAGAGGAAAGAAGAAAAAATGGATTTGCAAGTATGACTTGAGTTTTCTCCCTACTGCTTTTGTTTTTCTGTTTCTTTTTGCCATAAATAGTGCATTTAGAATTGATGTTGTCTAATCTCAGTTCCACTGGAGATGCAATTTTCGCCTGAAGGACCTTTAACTACAGTTAAGGCTGTCTTAAAAGCCTTATGACCCACTACCATAATAAGCAATTTGTTTATCGCCAACATGGAAAAAGAAAATATTTCCCAACAAACTGCAACAGGAAGACAAAAAGATAAAAAACTGTATTAAAAAACTTCTATCATGAAAATTATTAATATTTAATTCAGGTAAAAGCTTCGCCATTCCAAATCTAGAATGCACTGTTGTGTCTTCTTATGTTTAAAAAATACTTATTAATGAACAGAGTATATGGTGTGCAAGCTGAACTGTTTCATCCAGTCTGGTGAACAATTGTGCTATTTTCCATTAGACAATTTCTTTTATTTGAGCTGAGAATTTTTTCAGCCTTTTTGCGTAGTTTGGGTGTTTGGATGTCTTTGCACTTTTGGTATTTCCTAGAAGGTTCCTTGAGTATTGTTAAACAGTCTAGCACAAACAAGCAAAAATTTATTCAGGAAAATTATTTTGAGAACCTAAAAGGAAACACTTAGATTTTGATTAGGGGAACTCTTGCTGGCCTCAAACTATAGGTTTATAGTTTGTCCACCCTTCCCATGTGGACAGCTAAAGATTATTTCTCAGTACAGGCTGTAGATGCTGTAAAACAGAAGAATGTTGCTGATGAGATGCACTAGTGACCAACTCAGGTGACACAGCAGGGAGAATAGCAGTAACAGACCTAGGCTGGGCTGTGTTGCTCAGGTACCTGGCTGCAGGGTGACCCAGTCTCCCAGTGCCAGAGAGGAGCCCTGGGTAGCTCCTGCCTGCTGATTACACCAGCTGTGTGCCCTTGCCTTTATCTAGGGCTGCAGCAACAAGCTCTGTGTAAGCATCCTTTTATTTGGCAGTAGAAATGAAACATAGAGCTGTTTTCATTGAAGAAAATCTGGTAAGGGCTGAAATGAGCAAAACGGTGTAGCCGTTCTAAGGATGGCACCTGCACAGTGGGCTGTGCCCTCACTGGAGGCCCTGTGCTGCACAGCCTGGGGTTCCCAGCAGCTGAAGGGGTGTAGGATTATCTGTATGATCCTAGTTTGGTTATAGTGTTAGCTCCCATAACTAGTATACTGCTGCACAGAGTCCAAGTGCTTTTGTTTCTGGGATTGTACTGAACCAGCACCTCCCGGTGCAACACGCAAAGCTCTTGACTGCCCCAACTAGCTCAGTGCTGTTTGCTTCCTGCATGGTTCTGTTCTGCTGTTTGCTCATGATACTGCATCTCTCCGTTTTCTTTGAACGTTTAAACTGTAACTCGGTGGACTGAGTCAGAAGATTCTGTGCTGGAGGCGTGCACCTTGAAATGTTTCTTGTACCACAGTGCTTGCAAATGTATTGTGGTGAGAAGATAAATGGGAAGAGGTGTTTGCCTGTGTAAGGAGCAGGCAGAATGACAAGGTGGAGAGAGACTGATGGTGGGGCACAAAAGTTACCTTTCACCAGAAGCAGATTTTAATACCTGAGTATTTTTCTAGTAGAAGCTCTGTTTCAGAAATTCCCATTGGTTCATTTGTCTGTTGAGGGATTTTAATTTCATGTCAGCTGAAATGATGATGTTATTCAGAAGGAATTCCTGTGATTTATATAAATGAAGAAAACATGGAAACAGTTGTTCCCATCAATGACTGTTAAAATGTTATGACCTACAGTACCTCTCATTTTACATCTTTGCTCAGCCTCCTTCTTCTGCTATATAGCTGATAACTTTGTTACAAGCTCTTCATGTACTTTACTGTTTCTCCTCCTCCAGATTATTTTATAGCCTAACATTGGAAATTTATCTCCCTAATCAGGACTAGGGTTGCTTCTTGAATAAATGCCACCATTTTCATCCTACATACTTCTAAGGGAAACATTTTGTTTTGAGTCACTTGTACCATTGAAGACAGTAGTGCTTTAATGCCCTCTTTCCTCTTTAATGTGTTTTAATCATTGCTTTTACTTCATGTTTGTATTTGGCTTTCTACTTATGTAGTTCATTCTTTACTTCTAGTGTCAAGTCCTGGGAAATGCTGTGTATTTTGCCCTCTTGAAGTTGAAATAAATACATGACTATCTCAAGTGAATTTTAATTGTCTTCTGTAAAGCTTTTCATTAGTGTGTTTGATGTGATGAGTCCACAGCAGATTTAAAAGGAGAAAATGCCTATTTGAAACCAACATTATAGAACTAAAATTAATTATAAACAAATTGATAAGAACAAAATAATCCAGGGACATGCTATTTGTTGGAATACAGGCTGCTGAAAAGTAGTCTGTGTGCTCAATTTCAAGTTCTTGGAGCTGTGTATCTGTGGTGACTGTACAACTGTAGTGACAAGTGGGCTTCTGTAAGCGAACACAAGGACATTCTTCTCCTGGGAAGTGGTGTGGGTTTTTTCTCCTTCTGCCAAATACAACCATTTGGATATTCTTACTATGGGAAAAAAGTGACCCTCAGCTTTATGCAAGAGGTTAGTTTAGCTTAGAGAGTTAGGTTATTGTGGAAATGTCTGTTTTGGTGGAGGAAGAATAAACAGAATAATTTTTCTATTAATGTTTAAAGATTTCTTTTAGAGTTAGTTTAATAAACTGTCTGTTTCTATGCTAAATTTTAAGTTTGATATAAACATGGAGCTTCATCTATGAAAGCTGGGTTGCCTGTGCATGCTGTTGCTTCAGAAAGAGATGCTTAAGCCTGAGTTCTCTAAAACTCAGATACAAACTTGGGAAGGTGATGTTTTATGAATAGTTTTCTTGGCAGCAGTATTCATGGAAAATATTTCCTCCATCAGTTCTGACTATTTCTGCCTTTGTGCCACCTCTTTGGCTGTCCTAGTGTGTCTGACAGGCAGTGTGCTGTGCAAGCCGGCCTGAAAACAACTGGAGGGAAGTGGAAAGGTGGGAATGCCATGGACTGGAGGCATGGCTGAGGACAGCATGCCTGCAAGCTGCAGCCTCACTTCTGGGGGATTTCTTATTCTCTTGGTGGGGTAGAAAGGAAGAGATGTTTTGGATATTATGGTTTTTTTTTTCTTCCCAGCTCTTTTGGGCTTTGTGGTAGAAGTAGCCTTTGAGTAGTTAAGTCCGCTTTGTTTCTGTTTTTCCTATGTCTCCCAGAAATGCTCAGTATAAGCTGAGGATTTCTCTGTGTATCCATTTATGTAACACCTGTAGTGAGGGATGAATGAAGGGATAGTGTGTTAGAAAGAAATACAGGATGTTTTGTAGAATTATGTTACAATATGTTTGGAAAATATTGTTTAAAGGCTTGAATTCTAGCCTAAGAAATGATAAGTAAAAGAAAAAAAAAGGATAAAAATATTTTCATGAGCATAAAGGAGTTGCACTACAGCTAGCATTTCATATTGTATGTTGCAATATGGATTGATCTTCAAATGGATTCCTAGTTCTTCATTGTTAAAATATTCTGTTAAGAAAGAACATGTTTTCAAATGTTGTATTGCATTTCTATGTTGCTTTCCACCAATAAGGTCATTAATACATTCCTAGCCCCTTAGAGTTTAAATATGTACAAACCTTTTAAGTCATTGTGAGCATGATGAAAGGGCTATTGTAACAGGTAGTCTAATGAGCTCCTTTTATATTTTGCTTTTTCTTTCTCTTTTTACTGTGCAGGTATTAACTTGTTCATAATATGTATATTGTATTTTTGCCTAGTAGTTGTATGTGTGTCTTTGAGAGGAATAATTATTGACATACTCAGAAATAAGAAAAACAAAACCAGCCCAAAATCCTTACTTGAGTTCTAAATTAGGGATTATAAATATTTGCAGAGTCTATCATTGCTTGATAATATGCTGTTGGCTAGATTATAATCACCTGGGTTTTATTGCTTCACTTGCAGTTGTGTTGTGGTGATCTCTCTAAGCACCTTACTGATTCCTTCCTTGATAGCGTGATATTAATTGGAATAAATTTTTCAGTATGTTTTTAATGAATTGTTAGCATTGCAGAGAATTAATACAAGAGGTCAAATTAATGCTATCCTTTACATAATGTGAAGCTGAATGTAAATCAGCCAGTTATACCTGTTTATATACTCTGAATCATTTTTTGGATTATCTTAAATGTTGATCTGTCCTTGACATCACTTTGGAGCCTGAGCTAAACCCGTGGAGATGATAGTATTAGTGCAGTGTCAGTTTTGTCATTTGGAAGCCTTCCTCAGTCAAATTGCAGCCTGAAGACAGTCCAATATAACTGTACACACATGTCTTTTAAAATTGGCTTTACCCTTCAAAGATGACTGAAGGATAACAGAATAATATTTTTTTTAATTCAAAAATCAATTTAGATATTGATATATTTTTAAGGACAGTTTGAAAGTATAGACTATAGTGGCAAAGTATTTCTGTGGTTGTCAGACACAGCACGGTTCCTATTTCTCTCTCCTTTACGTTATGGTACCTAATTTAAGTATTGCAGATGAAAATATCTTGTTAGGACTCACTTGATACCATCATTAAGCAGCACAATATTTTCAAAATAAAACATAACCACTTTTTTGCGCTTAGGATCACTTAACGTCAAACAGTATTTCATTAATTTAGTGTGTCTGCTTCTAGAATTAGGAAAATATTCTCTTCTTGATCAAGCAGTACTATAGTGTAATTTTCTGACAGTGAAAATTTTTTGCAGTGGAAAAATTGTGATAATGATTCAGGAGAAGGAAAACATTGAAATGACTATACAGTATAACCTAGTTTTAGTGTTAATTTTTGAAAAGCTGAAGCATTCTTTGGACCAAAACTCCAGCCTGTGTTCGTTTGGCTATCAGATAAGGTATATTCTGGATCCTGAAACTGTTAATTTAGCATGAGAATTCTTTCTTTTCTGTAATCCCTCCCTTGCTCCTCCCTCCCTAATTTGTTAGCAGGGACCTTTTTAAAGATGAAATGATCACAAATAGTTACTGTACAGCCAGCCCTTTAACCGGCTGTTAATGGCAGTATTTTTGCTGTGATTAATACAGTGAAGCCAAGTCATTGAAGGGGGGAAACCTGCCTTCTCCAGTCTCCTTATCCTGCCTCCACCTAGGGTACTGGGATCATCTGGTTTGATGACATATTGAGTGAAATAATAGTGGATTTGTAAAAATATGTTTCAGTGGTAAACTATGCATTCATTCTTATGACCAGCACCAGATGGACTTCTATATTTCTGTTCCCAGTTGTACTGAACAACATCATCATGCTGGTTGACTGTGCAAGTGCCAAAGCAAAACTTCTCAAAGCTTTGAAAGAAACGCTACTATATTTTTTTTATCATTTTCTCCTCTTAATCAAAACAAAAAAGGATTGTTTCTTACTGCCAAGGGTATTTGCATTAAACAGAAGAATTAAGAAGAGGAAGGAGAGGTAGAAAGGAACAAGATAACTTTGGAATGATAATATGGAGATGTGTTATTTCTGATTAAGTCTCAGAAAAAAATTCTTGTTTAGATCCTTGCTAAACTGAGAAATTTCAGTGCATGAAATTAGCATGTTTATTCTGCTATGGCCTGCAAAGGATGAAAGAGGATAGAGGGTTAGCATTTAAAACTTCCCATTTGCTACAGCATAGTCAAGTTTCATGGGAAAAGTCTGAGTTGCACTATTCTGTGACATCAGTTCTTGGTTTTATTCTGTTTAACAACACAGCAGAAAAGGCCACACATATTAATCTAGAAGGTAATTAATGTAATCAGTCACTATTGATGTATTGTTGACTCTGCAAAATCTGTGAGAAGGTTTAACATGCAGACAGCATGATTTGCTTTAGTTAAGCCATGCAATGCCTGGTACATGTACTGTTATTTTTTGCTAGATTCTTTGCTGAATACAAACTGCTGTTATAAAATTAAAGCACAAAAAAAATAGCTGTGTGCTTGGACTTGTCTCTTGGCCCTGCACAGCCTTGCTGGAAATCCTTACTTTGAAATGACCTTGCCTATTGCTGGCTCTGAATGGTGCCTCCATGAGCTCTTCAGTTAAAGGGATATTCACATAGATCAGCAGTTCTGTTCTCTCGTCTTCTGTTTGAGGGTATCTGTTCTTGCCTCCCATTGTCCACACTGTAAGCCAAGACTACACCATGGTTTGTGGCACAGAGTGGGAGGAAAGCAAATAGAGAATGGGACTAGGCAGAACTGTGGTTCCAATTCTAGTTCATTAATTTATTGTAGGCTTTTATATTTCTTTGCAGCAATGCTTCTGTAGTTGGGCTTCCCTTTGTTGTGCTGAGTATTTAGCTGTACTTTTATGGGTTTGCCTTTGGGAATAAGAATCATTAAAGTACAGAGATTCCAAAAAGGACTGACCATCTGGTTTTCTTACAAAGATTTTTTTTCCTTGCTCTCGTGTTAATAGGAGTTGTTTTCGTTTTTTCCTTGAACTTGTAAAATATTTAGCTTATTCTAAAATAGACATTGGTGGTACTTAATGTTCTAAAACTCGTAGCTGTGGCTTTCGTTATGTCACTGAAGGTCTATGGCAGCCCAAGCTTGACTTTATTAAGAGCAGAAAAATGATATGCTACAGAGCCATTTCACCTCCATGCTGTCTCCTCTGATACATATATCTATGGAATTGTGGTAATTAAAGACTCTTTATGTTTTATGATTTCAGTTGCATGAGTTGTCTTAGCCTAATTGTTTAATGAACAGCTGGAAAGTTTTCTTGATCTTAAGCCATTACTGTAGGCTGACCTAATTTTGAGAAAGACCAGTTCACATTCTGTTTTGTGTAGTTGACACTTTAGAAGTATGTGGCAGAAATATATGGTGCAGGGCTGCCCTACTCCTGATATGCCTGTCCTGAGAACAGAAAGCAATGTTTTTTAGGTTGTTGAGTGATTTCATTTACTATTACCTCAGCTGGCATCTCTACTATATCACAAGGATGATCCACCTGCATTTAATTGATGCTGTGTCTTCAGCCCTTGCTGGAAGTAGCAGTCTCTTCATATTCAAGAAAAGAACAAGCTTGAGTAGTACTTAGTAAGAAATAAAATCCACGTCAAATTTATGTGAGTTCATATAATGATAAAACAATTTCTTTCTTAATGAGTTGCTTGTAAAATGATGAGTTTGCTTTTTAACATGCGGAATTTTGAAGCATCAGCTCGATAGCAAGAATTGATCTGTTCTGAGAAATAACTTTGAACATCTCTGGGTTCTTAAAATAAGGCATTGTTAAAAAGAATTTTTTTTTTTTCTTAATGAAAATGGGACCTTACATAAACTTGTGGAAGAGGAATCTGAAATTCTTTTTTTTGGTCATATGTTGCGTAGCTTTCCATGTGCTTTCTGATTTTTTTCTTCTGCACAATACATTATTCAGTACATGGTTATTAACAATATTCTTGTAACTGAGATGACTTCAGAGAGTCTGAAGTACTGGCTGTTACGTAATGGGTGGGGCAATTCTTAAGTGGGCTATTTTCTTGTGATTTAAAATGCTTCCTGTTTGCCCAGTGCCAGCTTAGTTCTTTGCTCCCTAGGAAGCAGCTTTCTCCTTTGATGTGCTTGCCTAATAAACAGTCGCATTAAACAGCACATGATGGTTTCTGGTTGGAGTTCAGGTCATATTTTAGTGTACATGGTGCAGTTCCCAGGCTGTGGGGTGCTGTGTAAGGAACTGCTGACGTGGCAGCCCTGCTTCCTTCTCAGCTTTGCCCCATGGTGGGACCCCTGGGGTCCTCCAGCTCCTGAATTCTCTACCTCTCATCTTTAAAAAAGATTGAAAAGGTATTACTTTTCTCATGAGTTTTGCCCAGTCATAAACAGTACAATATATGACTTTCAGGTTCAAGAAGATTGACCCCTCCCTGTCTGTCTGAACCAATTATGTGAATGCAAGTAAGTTTTACCCTGGGTGGCTACCCAGCTTCTCTGGGACTGACTGGTTTTATGTAAATGTTTAGACAACCTGTAAAGATTTTTTTGTTATGTGAAAGATTTGAATTCTGATGACGTTATTGAGATTGGTACTCTGGGATTATTCAGATACAGTTTGGCAGTTTATGATGCAGTGCTTGAGATAGTACTTGGCTTCAGAGGAACCTACCTGAGCTTTATTTAAAAAAGGTGTATATATCCCCAGTCCTCACTTGAGACCTGCTGATTTAGGTTCCCAGGGGCTCACTAGGCCCCAGTTGCATGTGTTGTCTCTGAACTCTTCCCATGGGTATGGGAAGAGAGGATATTAAATGTGTGGCACCTTGTATAATGTACATGCCTGGAGTAAAATATAAAAACTGAGTTTTCGTTTTACAAGTTAATCTCTTTGCTTTATTGTCTTAAAATGAATTTTCCAAACCCCATGATTGCTTAGCTGAGTTATTATAATGAAGAATAATGAAAAGTTGAAAGCATCCTATATGCTGTTACTGTAAAGTGAAAGTTGCTGTTAATACTTTGTTAATCCATAATTCAGTTATTTGGAATACCTCCCATTTACAAGAGAGATATCCTCCCATATCCTCCTTTGATATAGAGTGTGATTGTAAGTATACTTTCCTAGTAGTATTAATAAATATTTGTTTGACATTTAATCTCATTGATCTTTAATCAGTTCTTAGTAGTTGTGATAACTGAAGTTACAAAGTTGAAATAACTTCCTTTCTGTATAAAAACAGGAATGCTGGTTTCTTTTATTTGTGTATGTTTTAAAGATACTATGTCATGTCATTTATTTCATTTGACTTAATCATTAGAGAAGGTGAAAGGTGGCTTATTTCTTAGACATATGCTTAACAAAGAAGGATTTTACAAACATCTGTGTAAAAACATACAACATCTTCCTGCTTCCTTATCAGTAAATGCAGCTGTTCCTGTTTTTAAAAATCAGATGTGTGATAATGTGGAGTAGCAATGTTTGAAGGCTTCATTTTCTGATATCTAAGACATGTTTCTTTTTCCTGAGCTTGGACAGGTATAAATAAGAAAGATGAATTTGCAGCTAATGTTGATTTTATTTTTTTTTCCATTTCCCCCTGCCCCCAACTCTATCAGAAACTGTTGCCAATGTCATCTGCTAAGTGAATTGCAGGTTCTTATCACATGTGTGCTGGGTTAAGGATAATTAGTCTATACACGGAATAGTGATAAATTATGCACAGTAATACAGCTTTTATATGGTTTAAATTTTCTATCAAATTTATAAATTAAAACGAAATTGCTGATAAAAGAATGCAAGTAACTTAAGTCCTTCACATGAGGGACTCTATCAAAAAATCCAAACCCAAGTTGTCTTTTTAGTGGCTTTATTCTTAGTTTAAAAGTATGGTTTGCTGTTTGTATTGACAGATCCATACAAGTGGATCAGAATGGGTGAACGTAGTCAAGCAGAACAGCCACAAACCATGTTTCATGGAAATTTCTCTCTGGCCAGAACCCCATGAAAACCTACAATGTACTCCTTTTCATCTAGAAACCCTTTCATATGTGTTGGTTGTAAAATATAGTAGGGCATCTTAGTAGTAGGGCAGAATATTAACTGAGTTGTGTGTTCCTCATCACCATACCCATGAGTACTTTGTTGTATGATTTTTTTTTTCTTTTTTTTTACTTAAAGCTTCATAAAACTTTTGGGGATCACAGATGAACACTGCTTTTTAGAGCCACTCTTTTTCAGGACGTACTGAGGTGTTGAATTGCTTCTGTTGTTCTGTTAATGACAGTATAGAGCAGTCTTCATGGTTTCTGGGTTCCCTTATTTGTTTATTGCTTAGGTCTCTCACTGAAGTCTCAGGTAAATCTGATCCTGCTTAGTGTGAGATCTGGTTGGATCACACCTGGCAATTTGTCACCTGTAAATTTGACATCTCTAAATGGCCAATGAAATTTTCACAATCAGATAGTGTTATAAAGAAATCTGGGAAATCTCAAACTGAAAACTGAGAAAGAAAACATGTGTGCACACTTGTCTTTATTTAAAAAAAAAAAAAAAGTGCTTCACAGGCTTTGTTTTACTAGTTGGAAGCATCTTTAAATAGCTGTTGCCAAACCATGAGTAGATGATCTTAGTGGAGGAGAAGTTTATTTTAGTCTGAGTTGGTTAGGAAATTGACCTAAGCTGAATCGGTTTGCATTGCCTTTAAATGAAGTAAGAATGTAAGTACGGATGTTTGATTATTTTAGATAAATGGATGCAAAACCTCATATAATTTTGGTGGTGTAGCAGTGAGACGTTTGTTTAAGCTCAGTCTCTTTCTTCAGCCCCTGAAATTACTATTTAGAGAACTTCAGGTGTTCTAACAACAGGCAGTAACTACCACATCCTGCAATTGCAGGAAGTCTGTTTTACAAATATGGTGATATTAATCACAAGATATAACATATCCTTCTTGCTTCCTTCTAGGATATTTTATATGATCTCCTCTATTGTTTCTTGTAGGAGCTCATTGTTTTAATTTTATATCTTGGAAAAACAATGTCATACTCTGGTGATTCACCTTGAGGTTTGATGAGAAGCAGGCTAACTGCTTCTTTTCTATCACCCATGAATTCTTCCTTTACAAAAGTCTGCTTGGTACCACGGGTCCGAAATAAGGGGCAAAATGAACAAGTGCATTAAAAGACAAAGAGTTCTGATTTTAGCAACTTTCTGGCTGCCATGTCAGATTCCATCAGTGTTAAAATATTACTGAAAGATGGGATTTGCCTTCCTATTCCACAAAACAGATTTAACTCTTGGTTGTGTAGCGGGACTTCAGTGTATGAAAGTGAAGACACTTTTCTTCTAGTCTTCAGAAGAGCTATAATCAGATTTTTCAAAGCTATTATGCTTTTCAATACAAAATGAAATAATTTTCTGTTTTGCTTAATCTTGGGTTATTTAGTGGCAGGTGTGTTTTCATGGTTTGCATAGAACTTAGTCCTGTAACACAGATGAAAATCCTAAATAGAATAGCTGTATTTCAGGTTTTCCTTTAGAGTAGGGTGTTTTATGCAAAACCTGTAAAGCTGGATGTAAACTGGAATAAGCTAACCTAAGACTCTAAGGAAATGTTCAGTTTTTCCTGCAGGGAGAGAGAGAGAAGGAAGGCATACGCTTTTGTCAGCACCTGTAAACTGACAGCTAAATAAAAATAGAGTGACAATACATGTGCAAGAAGGGAGATGAAAATTGCCTCAGTCAAAATGTCTTTACAGCCAATCCTTGAGATGCCTTTTCGCAAAAAGTATGCAACGCTGGAAACTGAACAAGCTCCTCCTTCAGGAGCTAGAATGATTTGAACTACTGCTGGATCACTAAAATACGTAAAGAATAGAACTTGTTTATATATAGGAAGCAAAATATTTGATAAGTCATAATTTGGTTGTGCTTTCTAAGGCTTCCTATGTTGTTGGTTCATAAATAGTAATTCTAAATTAAGTAAATGCTGTATACTATGATAATTATGGAATTACTGAAGAGGCCTACATTCTGTTTTTTAGCAGTGTTTTCTATGGATGTGTTTTGCCAGTACTAATATGTTTACTTATATCAGTTTATTTCAGAAGTCCTTGTTGTTTATCTTACTTTTATGAAGTAATTTTATTATTATTAATAAAAGTAATAGGAGATTTTGACAACTGGATACGCAACGGATGTGCTGTCTATTTTCTCTCTTCGTTTATTTTTCTCTTGTTAAAGTCATCAAAATGTTGACAGCTGCATAACTCTCTTTAAAGCTTTCATATCTTGACAGATATTACAGATATTTGTCATTTTACTTACAGTAAGTGACAGCTAAATTAGCTTTATGCTGTATTGGAGGATATCTCAGATGTAGTGAGTCCAGTCAAATTTATATTCCATTTCTTTAATGTGCAGCTGATTTTCGAGTGGTTATTAAAGAGTGAACAGTGAAGTGATACATGAAGAATGTGAAAATCTTGAGCTAGCAGATATTCAAGGTTAACAGATGAGAAATGCCTTCCCCTTTTATTACTTCCATCACGTTGGATAGTCTAATTTTTCCTTCATTTTCACTTCTTATTTCAGCTAGATGTGGGGTTGAAGATCTATACATTAATCCTGCTTTAATAGATACCCCCTTCCCAGCTGAGTGTTTAAGGCTGCCAGAGGACACTGTGGGTGTTTGTAGGTCGCAGTGGAAGATACTCAGTGGAACAACCTTGGTTCAGCATCACTGCAGCTCCCCACTGTGTATTTTGTTAAGTACAGTTCATTCATTGTCTGACTGCCTTGCAGATGTATTTCAGACTGTATAGATAGATTTATTTTCAAAAGTTTGGGCCAGATTAAGGATGGGAAGGGAATAAACAAAGATACTGAATGGAAAAAATCTTTTTTTGCTGTCAAGTACCTTATTCAGTAACGTCACTGTATTTGTATTCATGCATGGCGCAAAAAAAAGCACAATTTTAAAAAATTGCAGTGGATCTTTACATTAGTAAACTGAGAATGTCTGCAAAAAATGTACTTGACAGGAGGGGGGAGATGAAGGAAAAATAAAAAGGAAAAAACTTGTGGTCCTTTATCCAGATAGCTTTACACAATTGAGTGTTTTTTGCAGTTATCTGTTTAAATTGCTGTCAGAAATGGAAAACTCCATAGTAGGATATTTTCTCATTTTAGTTTGTTCAATGTATTGCTAATGATAGCCAGCCTTTCAAATTACTATAAATGTAAAAAGATTAGTTACATATATTTAGTGTTTTAGTCTACTCTTTTCTGATACTGCTGTCTTACTCTTGGGAGTCCCTCTAGCATTTGGACAATTAGTATTTGGAACAAGCCATTATAATATTAGCTCAGTGTTGCTCAAATCAAAGTAGAGGAAGTGAGACAAGCCATCTGAATTGTAAGAGAACTGATTTTCTGCAATGTACTTCAAATAACTCTTCTTAAAAACTTTAGAAATTTTGGAAGCCTGGAAACTGGTATAATTGTGTCTTGATGTTTTTTTCCCAGTCTTGTTTGAAGTGGGTTTTGCTTATTTGTTTAGGGTTTTCTTGGGGTGGGATTGTTTTTTTTGCATTTTTTGAAAAAAATTTTTTTTTTTTCAAAAATTTCAGGTGCAGCCTTCTCTGAAAATAATTTATGCTGAGATGGGCTGAAGTTTAAGTTAAGCATGACAGTTTCTCCTAGAGGACCACCAAAGCAGGGGCACTGTGTGAATTTGTGTGTTAGGATGTCAATGTACCACTTTGCATTCTGAGGAGAGCAAACCCAAGAGTGTTGAGTGAAAAATTATTTTTGGGGATTACTTTGGATACAGGCCTGAATCAGGCACAGAGTTAGATCTGTTCTAACTGCAACTGATGCTAAAACACCTACTGACCTCTCAGAAGAGAGGAAGGTTTACAGCAGTGTTACAGAGAATCATGGCTTAAGTGGAACATTGCCTTATATTGTGCTTAAACATATTTTCTTTTCTTTCAGTACTACTGACATAGCAGATACGTGGCAGGGAGTAATATTTATTGGTAGAGAATTTCTTGAGAAAGTCTCTAAAGTGGAAAAAGTGCAACAAATTGCAGAAGCTGGAATAGAGCTTTCACATTCTCCCTGAAAAGAATGTTTGCTTTATGGAAAAAAAAAAAAGGCATAAGAATTTTGAAGAGATGAACATATGTAAATGTTTATCTGGTTTACTTCACAGCACTGAAGCTGGGTATTTCACATGTTCCTGAAGGCCAGTAAATACAGCCAGTGATCCTAACTGTCGGTACATTCTAGGATTTGGTCAGTGTTTATATTCTTGTTCTTGAATGAGAGTTTTCCACGGTCCAGAAAAATTTTACAGCTTGTATAGAGCTCTCTAAAACCATTAATTGTCCTATTCAGATTTTATCTCTAACTTTACCAGTAGTGCTCAACACAAAGTAATGCTGCCATAAACCCTGTTTCCTAGGCTTTAGTGAAAGGATAAATATTGCCCAGGAGCACGGCCGCTGAATGTGCTGATTGTTTAGCCTGGGTTAAACACACCTATCTGAAACATAACCATATTAATGCTACATCTTTCAGATTTGTCAGGCACCTTAAGAGTGTAGTATTTCAGCAGTGGTTTTATAGAAACTTGCTGCAGAACTGGACGGGATTAATAATGTATGAGATATATCACTCTTAGTACAGTATTAAATTCTAGCAGTGGAAGGATACAAACCAATTCCTAACCTTACAAGAACATTGTGTTGTACAGTAATCTTGATAATAGTATACAGTCAAATTAACAGTGAATAAATTCTAAACTCTGCTTTCTGTTAGAAATGGTACTCATGCAGTCTCTTGTCAGTCTTTGTGCATGCTATCCTGAGCAGCTCACCGGAAAAAAACATAAGATAAAAAGATGTAATGAATTATTCTGGCTGCGTAACACATTGTAAAGAAGATGCTAAGGATCTTAGTAAGGATGGGAAATTTTGCATGTTTCCGTTTTTGGATAAGCAGCCATGTGTTTATATAAAACTGCAGAAGTACCTCCCTCCAGATCTCATATTAATCAAACTTATATTAGAATAGAAGGTTGGAATAAGTCTTACTCTTAGATAGTAAGCAATTGATTCAGTATAATCTTATTAGTCCATATGTGACAGAGGAGGCAAGACCCTAGGGACAGACCTTATGGCTATAGCTTTTACCCTAAAACACATATGGGAACTATCAATCAGTAGATTTCTCTGTGCATCCTGTGCTTTTTCTGTAGTTTTACACTGCTTTATTGGGGATTTCTGTCACCGTTTTTCAATTGGGTGGATACTGTCAGTCCCCACCTTCTTTTATTCCAAGGGTTGCCAGCATCCCTTCTGAGGAACCCATATCACCTTCTTTTAAGGTGTTTGGTGATGCATTTGGAATAGATGGCTCTCCTCTTTCTATATAAACTAATAGGTCTTCTGTCACTTCCAATTTAAACTGCTGGGGCATCAGAAACTGTTACTTTACATTTTCTTTCCTGGAAAACAAAACAAAAATGACTGGGACTTTCAAGCTGCAGTGGAATGAATTTTGAAATTTAGAACACATACTTTTTGCTGACTAAAAGGTTGTAATAAAAGACTTTGACCGATGAAACTGCTGTACTTGAGGAGCAGGGGTTAAAGTCTTAAAAAGCTTACCATAGAGCCTGCATCATTACAGTACTTCATCTTAGATAATTTTTTTTGAGAGGACAGAAGGAAGCAACCCATAAGCACAGGGAACAGTGTGTTTTTCTGTATTTGTAGATGTGCAGATGTGGATAGCTTGTGCAGCATACTTGTAGGTAAAATGTCTACAAACTAGCCCTGCTTTGGCCTTGGAAAGCCTTCCTTATAAGGCTGGCTGAAGTAAGGACAAAATGTGTCTTTTTGGATATTCAATCTGAGGCCAGGTGAACCAAATGCTGTAAAATCTTGATGTCCAGAGGACTGATGTGTATGGTTTTTCAATTCAGTCATTTCTGTAAGGAAATCTATTTGGTTTTGAAAAGTAGATCAGCCTTCTTAGAGTGGAAAAATGATTTGAATAATGTAATGATTCTCAAACACTGCATCTATTTGTACCTAATTGCTGTCTCAAAGAGGAGGTTTTGTGCTTTAGATTCCCAAGATGGGACTGTGTGACAGGGACAAGGAGGTGAAATAGACTTTAAAACAAGGGAACCTCCTGTAGGGTGGAAAGGATTTGTTACTGTTTCCCTCTTGCAGTGGGAATCCAAAACTGAGAAGAAAGGTGTGTCCTCAAAGGTTGATATTAGGAGGGGGAAAACAAAAATGTTGGAGTACAAGTTTTAGCTTATTGCATTTCCTCCTTGATCAAAATGCAGACCAAGCTAGTAAATGCTGGAAATATGGTTGTTAGAGGCTCGTCTGAACTTTTACTAGGCATTATGAAATATTTGTTTTAACTTTGAAGAGTGCATCAATTAAAAAGAGATGGTGCCTCAGAGAAATGTTTACAATAAATGGCAAATGACTGAGCTGGCCTCTTCTTATTTGACGTTCTGAGGCCATGTAATACAGTATTTTGATGAGGAAATGGACAAAAAGAATTGTTTAATTCCTGCTGTCTTTGCAGGTAAAAGAGTTACTTGCAGATTGTTGCAGATCCCAGTCAAGCTTAAAATAAAGTTTTAGGAAACACTGTATATACTAAAAATATACCTTTCTGAAAGTGATGCATAATTGGAACGATAAGTAAAATCCAGGGAAGGTATCACCATTTTCAATGTACATGGAGAAAATTAGTCAGTTATGGGTTTTCCCAGCATTTTGAGATGCTGCCTGGACCCTGGCTTTTGTTCCCAAACTGCTTCTCAGCAGAGAAAGAATAATGCGTTTTTCTTGAGAGACCAAGTTTTCTCCTTGTTTCTATTAATTCAAAACAGATCTGAATTTCATGGAAAGAAAAGGATCTTTTTGTATATATATATATGCACACACACGTATAAATATATGTGTAAAATGGCAACATTCATTTTTGTTTGTCTCTATGGTCTGAAAACCTTTAATGACTCAACTACTCCAGGAAATTGAGAAACTACTTAGAACAGTCTTGTTTACCAAAATTTACCTCTTTACCTGGTCTCATCCCCACAACACTTTTTTGGTTTTAAAGCTATGGTAGCTTCGCAAGTCAAGTTGCTAAAATATGTCTTTTTATACTCAAATACTCTGAGACTAAATGCATGTGTTTGTATGGGTTTTTTTGTGTTAATAATGAGGCTGTGTTTTGTAACCAGTAACCAATGAGACCTCACTGATATCCACATGGAGTGATTGCCCTTGATAGTTTTTCTCCAAAGCAAATCTAAAACATGATTGGGATCTTTACACTTCATCATATCTGTCATGTTTAGTATTTGTGTTCTTAAATGTTTTTATGCCGTAGATTTTGTATTAGTTTATTATGTTTTTTCTTTTTTTATTTTTTCACACTAGTTAGGCTAGCCACTTCAATTTTATTCTTTATAGTCTCCTAGAGTTAAAAATAATGCATACTTATCTAGCTAAAAACTAGTTCAGCCCTGCCCTACTTCTGGGATCATTTCTGTACACATAATGATACCAATAAATATAAGGAAATCCTCAGACACTTTTTGCTCCCGGCTAAAGACGAATCTGCATGAAAGCATTTCTGGAGTCTATATTTTTCTTGTCAGAAGATGTAAAACCTTTCATGTTTGCTAGTTGGTTTGTATTAAGGGAGAGGCTCTTAATTCATGGGACATGAATCATGGGACTTCTTTTGTCTTGATAACTGAGGGTGTTAAGGCAAATCCCAAGTTCACACTCGAGGCGCTGGCTCTTGTTTTGGCATGCTGGCAGTGGCAAAGCTTTCTTTGCTACTGGGGATATGGGGGGAACTGGGTGAGCTCAGGAGCTCCGTGGCTGGAACTGCAATTCTTTGAGGGAGATTCACCTGATGATAGGTCTTGTGCCATGTCTGTATTAAAAAGAATATATCTGAAAAAATTTTGCAGAACTGGAAAAAGAGGAGAGAATAAAGGCATCTTACAGAAACAGGAGTATGATGGTTTGAGTTGAGATAATTTTTAGCAGAAGTCAAAACAAGGGAAGAAGTTCTTGATAGAACTTAGTTCTTAATAGAACCTAATAGTTTTTAATCCTTCCTATTGTGGGACTGTTCTGTTGCTTGTATTCAAATTACTAATAGTAAATAGGTCTAGTAGTAGTGTTCTGAAATTATTATGGTGTGCTTCTATAATGGAGAAGGCAAATCAGAACCATGGAATTGAATGCAGAGTTCCTGCTCCCAGTGTCCTGGATATGTGCTGTGAGACACCAGGTCAGAGATGGATTCTGGATGACCATTTACACTCTGGTGCACAGGGGGAAGACAGGGGTGGAAACCAATGAAATGGAGAAAATGTAATGCAATATCTTAATATTCATGCTGTCTAATTTATTATGATCAATACTTGCAAAATACTTGCAAAAATAAGCTTTCAGATCTTGGCAAATGGATGCATGTGCAACTTTGTGTACTTCCAGCTTCCACACTGAACATTTGCAGGCAAAGCCCCTGCTATTCTGAAGAAATAATTTTATCCCCTTGGACAACCTGCTGCTTTCATCCTCACCTATTTTAGCATGTAAAGTCTTCTGGATGGAAGTGGCTGTGTCTGTCATCTGTTTATTTATTTTTTTATTTTTTGTTGACTTGTATGATGCCCTTCCAAGTTTCCAGAAAGTCCTTTGTCCACAGGTCTTTATGTGATTAGGGAATAGTCTGGTCTTGAAGGTTTGTACTTGCTGTAAAATTTAAATACACAGTAAGAGAGTTTTGAGAAACAGATTGGGGTACATGAAAGGAATTGCTGAAGGGCACTGTTTTAGACTTGTAGAAAAAAACTTTGGGAGGCAAGTTAATGATCAAAGATATTTGGCAACTAAAACTTACTGTGACATTTTACTCATGAACACTTGTTGACTCAGGTTGAGAGCTATTTGTCTAAAGATAGTGGCGTATTCTGTGGTTTCTCTGCATGGACAGTGGGATCTCTTAGTTTTCCCAGCTCCAAATAATTTACCTGGAAATATTTGGTAGGGTAATTCCAGTACATTTGATTTTAGCTGACTGCAGTAAATCTCTTTGGATAACTGTATCACACTGTGATCTGTATTGTGTATTATATGCAAGGAGAATGCATAGCTTTTCACACCACAGACTTTTAAAATATTCTATTTCATGTGAAATATAAATAAGCAACACAACTGCCACTGGTGACAGTGGGGTAGAACAAATTCTTCATAAATTTTCAGTGTTAAAAATTATTGCATTAAGGTTTTGCTGATTATATTAATTTGGAGCAAGTGTGTGGCTTGTTTTGTGGGTATTTTGTTTCCCAAGTGGCTTTATTCTCCTTTCAGAGGAGTGTAAAGAGCATGAAATTTGCTGTGAACTTTGGAAATCCATTTCTATTGTTGCTTTATGTTGGTTGGTTGGTTTGCTGGCTCTGCATGAGAAATCTTCTTTCTCCTCCTGTGTTTTTTGTTTGTTATTGTTTTGTTTTGTTTTTTTTTCTTCTCTGTGCTGATGCTTTGACACCTTACTGCTTTGAGGAGCTATAATTCTTCCTGTTTCTGAAGTGGGGAGGGCTTTTCTTTCTTTCTAGGCAAAAATAACTACATGTTAAACAGTACTACACATGAAATTAGTAAAATTTGGAATTTTTCTAGCAAGGGTACCAGAGTGAAAGCAAATTAGGTTTTCCAAACTGTTTTAAAGGAAAGTGCTGCTGCCTATCTGCAAGTGTCTTTTGTCTTCAAATGCATTTTTAACAATGACAGAAAAATGTCTAGGTATTTGTAAAGAAAATGCAACATGTAGAATTCTGACTTCATGCTTTTGGGTTTTTTTTTGTGGGTGTGTTTTTTTTTTTCGTATTTATCATTATCGGGGGTTTTTTTCCCTTCCTGTTATTTTGTGCTGTTCTAACTTGTTTGTTTTACCATTTTTGTAGTTTTGCTTAACCTATGAATGTCTGGGGACCGTAGGCAGTGAACTTAACATGAAAAAAAAAAAGTCAAAGTAAACCAGGCTGAATTAAGTACTTTAGACTGTGCATTTGGATTTCAGCTGCCAATTATCCAGAAAGCTTACCATTGTTGCATCCAACTTGCATTTCATATGCTTGACTCTTCTAATGATGATAGTGCCCTCAATCTTAAATTCCAATGTGTCAAAAGGATTATCTCTTTGTCTTCATATTATTAATGACTTTAGTTTTGTACTTTATATAGGCATACACAGCTGTATGTTGCTTTAGTGCAAAACTTGCCATCTAAAAAAATAGTTGTTCTGTTCTGCCACAAGAGTTGCTCCTAAAATATCTCTTAGGCTTGGATATAGATTTACTTAAATTAATTAGGAAAAAGCAGTTCTATTTTTTGTAAGGGCTGTTTTTTATCACAATAACATATCATTGCAAAGGTGATGGTATTCATAATTTTCTTCCATAAGTTACAGTTAGAGATCTCTTGCAATTGCTCATTCTATATAGATCTGAATTATCTACCATTCTGTCAGTCCAGCTATTTCCATATGAATATCTAAGCTCATTAGAATAATATCCAAAGCATGGCACACTGCATTGTTGTGCTGTTTAATAAGTGTCTCGCCTGCTTCTCCCAGCACTGCTATGGGCTGGTTTTCTCTTTCTTTGCAGATCACTGCCATTGTTTGCTGAGTGCCCATGAGGGAGCACTTTTTGTGATCTAGTGCTTTTGCTTGTATAATACTGATTCAGAAAAACAGCCTGCTTAGAGAGAAACATTAATTAGGTGCAAAGGTGGCGTTATTCCACGGTTTGGGGGTGGGGGGGAGTACAGCAAATAAATTATCTCCTATTTGTACAATGTTTTATGGTTGTCAGCTGTCTGTTGCTAAAGAACCCTGGTGGAGTTAAATGCTTGTGACACCTTGCCCAGTAAAGGTAAGGTAAAAGCCTGTTATGGAACCTGCTCTGTGACAACCTGTGCTAGTTTATATTAGCTTAACCAATCACTTTTTTCTGTGCTTGGCAAAATTTGTTAAATTAATTCAGTTGCAATTAGCAGATTTATGGGAAAGTACCCTGTTATCCTTTAATTGGAGAGCATAAAACTACAAACTGAATCTGCTGGTTCTATTTGTGTAATAGGCAATCTATCTACGACAAGGTTTGATCGATGGAGTCATATGATGCCCTTGCCTTGTTTTATATTGGCTGTCAGCTCTTAACTGGGACTGAAGTATCTGGGTAACAAAAATTGATATAATGACTTAATGCGCCTTATTCTCTTTGAGCTACATCAGTTTAGAGCACTTCTGAGAGAAAAATGTCTGGAAAATATCAGGGAGTCATTTATCAACCTGTTTTCATTAGCATACTGCCTAGCACTGGCAAGGATTTGAATAAAAAAAAAGCAGGATGGTACAATTTATTTCAGGTCTCATATTTCTTGGATGAAAGGAGACTTCTAATAAATGGAAAATATAGAAAGATGCATTTCTTGCTGATTTTTCCTAAATAAAAGCTGTGTAAAAACATATCTTCAGCTTGATTGATAATAGCACAGGAAGCATAAATGTATGAACATAATCCAAAAATTAACAGAACTACCCTCCCTTACTGTATCTGGCTCATTTATTTGAGGTACACCACAGAATAAACCCCATGTGTTATATGTGTACATAGGAAAATTTGTGTGGGTGTGTAGTAGGGGGTTGTCACCATAGAGGACTTTAGAGAAAATGTGAGATCTGATCTCTTTAAAGATAGAGCTGTTAAGCTATTGAAGAGTCTGCCGAAAGTGAAGTGAAATAGGTACCAATCAAAATGTTTGTATAGTGGGCAAAATGTGTTCACTGCATCAAGTCATTTGTCCTACCTACTCTGTGATGGTAACCAGAAGAGGTAATAATAACTGAAAAGTAGTTGTGTGCAAGTAAGTATTTTTTTTTTGCATGAAATTTTTATGCATCAGTCAGACTGCATACAGTGTGCCTAATGTATAAAATAAATTGGTGTATAAATCCGATTATGAGCAGGATGTAGGCAAGTCTCCATTTGCACACAGGAATCAAATCTAGACGTGGGAATTTCCCATTTTAACTTGTGGCATTTATCAGGGCTTTATCAGGAGGCAGTTCATGCTTAATTTTCTAATAATAAAAAATTAAAAAAATAAACAAAACGGTTCTTCCATTCCCAGCAAAACATGAGTGCAATGGATTACTGAAAAGCCTGAAAATAAAGGGCTTGTGGACATACACAGCATTATCTTGTGACCCATTCTATAGCTTCTAATTATGTCAAAAATTTGGAATGCCAATCAATAAAAAGTGATTTATGATTGGTATAAGCAATTGCACGTAGCTTCACATTGATCAGTATGTAGATTCCTTGACATAAGAAGTTATTATCTATGACAGATACTTGTCTAACTGCTAATTGAATTGCACATTTTTCCTTCAGTGTTATCAAACTACCACCAAATATAGACCATAACGTTTTTGCTCTTTGCATGTGAAAATAAAAGTATGATGAACAGCAAGTGTCAGTGTATAGGTTGTCTGACAGTAACCACTATTTATTGATGCAACTTGTGCTGGCTATCAGATAACAATATTGCCCCGTGTTGCCATGACAATCACAATGAGTGTTGGGTCCAGCATCTTTTCTACAACTTGGTAGAAAAATCTATTCAATCTAAGTTATCTGCTGCTTATTACCTGGTAGGCATCCACAAGAATGCAGTACTAGTGTTCTAGTGAGGAAGGGTTTGTACCACACAGGTGTTTCTCTTGACTCCTGGTAATTTTTTTTTAAATCATTCTGATTAAATGGTCTAACAGCAGGAGTAGTTTTATGCAATGTGCTTTTATCTTTCCAGGAGGTTTTCCCCTAAATTAAAATTAGTCTGGTGTCCACTTGGTCAAATGGTCAGTGGAGTTGTGACCCGTTTCAGTGTTCAGAAATGCTAACTAAATAGCTAAAACCTATTTTACTGCACACTGCCTTATTTAGTCACAGGATCAGCCTAATTTATACTGATCCTATGACTTACCTACCTGTTGGTGCTTTCCCTAATGAACCATGAGATCATTGAACAGGAGATATTCAATACTGAGTTTAGCAAAGCCTTTTGCTTTATTGGTGCTCATAGGAGAATGTACTTCACTCGTGGTTTCTGTACTTTCCTGTCGTCATGTATTCTGATCTATTATCCCAAACAGAGGACTATTTTGGGGTTTATCTACATCAAGCCACTGTGCTTAAGAATAGCAGCTCTGTTCTGCAGTTTATCTGAATGTGTTCAGTAGTTCCATTTCCTTGTAAAACTATATAATGTCCTTATAACAGAAAAGTACAGAACTGTGCAACCCTCAGGATAATTCTGTTTAACACCCAAGCTTGTTGTGGACAAACAGTGCAGACCCTGGCACGACTGCAGGAAGAAAATTTGCAATATCCTGCAGAAGACAACCCCCAAGAAACAGCAGATCTGCTGTGGACTGCAGTCAGTGGGGTCACAGTCTCGCTGCTGCCCCACTCCCACCCCGTTTGGCCTTGGGGAACAGGGGGAGAATCCTGAAAAATAAAAATGTGGGAAAATCTAATGATTTGTACATGGCGCTTTCAAAAACTCTCAACCTAAACTTTCAGGATTCTTTAAATATAATTTGGTACAGGCTTTAGTGCTGTCAGTGTTGAATAATGTCTTATGTTATGCAGTTATTTTCTTTTTAAGAGTTGTTACAGCCCTAAAGAAATTTTACTTAGTTTTGAAACTCACATATCCATCATGTTTTAATGAAGTTTGTAGTCACTCGCAGGATGAAATAGCAAATGAAATGTACCATTGAGTGTGAAATTTCAATAATTTTCTATCCAATTGCTCTACTGTATAAACAATCATTTTATAAATATATAATTTCTATAATGTGAGCACATACTCTGTCTGTCGTATCACATGCAATTTTTTTGTTTTTAATTAAAAAACTTATTACCATTTTCTAGATAATGTGACAACAAATTAAAGTGGAGAAGACTTTTAGATGTCTCAGAATAACAGCAATTAGAATCAGAGTTTTTGTGTACTTGGTCTTTTTGCACATGAGCAGCTAATTAAACAAGGGAGACTGGCCTTTGGTATACAGCAAAAAATATCCTTGTGTGCTCTGAGAGGAAGTCAGGACGATGTACTTTGGATGTCATCTGGTGCATAGATGTTTAGCTACATGGTGTGCAGAACATCATGTTTTTCATTGAAATAATTTCTTGCTCAAAACTTCTTTAGTTAAACCCCTCAAAAATCCAACCCAAACAGTACATGCCTGCCCCAAAACTACCAACTAATCAAATAAAAAAACCTACACCAGCCTTTTTTTTTTCTTTTTTCTTGTTTTTGAATCAGCAAGTATTTTCTAAAGCTTCTAGTAAACCACAAGCCATGTTTAGGTGGGGTTTTTATGGGGTTTTTTTTGGGTTTTTTTTTTTTTTTTTGTCATTCTGACTGGCAATATCTCAATAGTAGGCTCAGCACAAAGGATTGTATACCTAAAATTAATGTAATTTTGTATGAAGGTTATGGAGTGCATAAAGATGGGACAAAATGCAAGAAACATGCATAGGGGAATTGCTCTTCAGATTTAATGAAGCACTTCTGATCTGAAATTTTTCAAGTGAATGATGGATTAAGCTTTCAGACAACCTACCAGTTAGTGGAAATTATTATTGCACTTTATTTTCCCACTCCCCCTGAACAAACTAATGTATTGAAGTAAAAGACAGAGTAGAGATGTAGTTCAGAGGTGCTGACTTTAGGTTAGGTATCAGTTACTGGGGTATCACTTATTGTCATGGTGTCTGGTTTTAAATCTGAACTTCTCTGCACAGTTTCCAAGTATGAAGACCTAATCTAATTTATAAATATATTCTTTAGTTGATGTATGCATCTTCTTATTTGTTAAGCACATGTATTATGTGAAGAGAAATGGTGAAAACAACCTTTTTTTTAAAAATGGAAATTTAAGGGGTAGAAAGGATTTTTGTTCTAACCATTACTAGTATGCTCTGTGTTGAGCATTGCAGAGAGAGTGTTTTGAGAACTCAATCTGTTGAGGATTTTCTTTCTCCAGAGCATCTTTTGTCTTTTTATCAGATTGAATGTTCCCCCTTGCCAAGGGATATATGTACTGGACATAGGAACATGCGAGGCTCTGCTTGTCGTGATCAAGGACTGAGCATTGTTGAGTATACAATTTCCAAAAGTGAAGACAGTTGGGATTCCTACCGTCTGAAACAATGTAGAAAAGCTTTTTTATTTCTTTATTTTTGCAGAATGCTTGTAGTTAAGTTTTTAAAAACAACCATCCTAACATAGGCATCCGTAATCTAAGAATAAATGTTACTTCCCAAAATACAGTTTCTATTGGCACATGTTAAAACATTGTACTGCATTTTTAATCAAAGATATTGAGTTTCTTTCCAATGTTATGGTGTGATTTCCCTTTTTTTTTTTTACATGTCAACAATTGAATACAATAGGAAAGCTGAGAGTACTCAATCTCTGAATATAGAATTGGTAAATAAGATAAAACATTTCTACTTGGAAAGGTTGCTTTTTTGGGGGGGGTGGTGAAGAAAAATGCTCAGGTATTTTAAAGGTGGGTGTCTCTTGTGAAGTGCATGTGAGTTTGCTGCAGTGTATTCTTGACAACTAAATCCATGAGGAGCACGAAGCCTGGTGTGGATGAGCAGAGGGGTTCAAAAGCCATAAGCACTGTTCTTTCTGCATATTCTTTTTTGAGAAAAGGGAATAGGTGTAATTAGTTAGCAGGTCCTTCAAATAAATTTAAAAAGGGATCAGGTGAGCACAGTGAGGATATAATGGGAGAGTCTGTTAGGCCTCATGCAGGGTGGAGAGCAATGGCAAGAGGGCTGGGATGGCACATCACAGACATCCTAGGGCAGAGCTGGTTTGAAGAACGTGTTAACGTGTCCTGGCTGTGAGAAAACACTCATTCCATTTACTCTTGGAACTGAAAATGGAACATGGGAAAGTAGCATGACATTAGGAGCAGATACCAGTTGCACAGAGTTTATCTTCGCAGTGGAGTAATTTTGAATGATTTTCATTAATAAACATACTTTTAGCTGAGCAGTATGCCAGGACATATGGTGAAACAAAATTCACTGTGAAACAAAATTTCAAACCAGTTTGCATTAAAACACAAAGATGTTCAAACTGAAACATGTTTCATATCTATTAAGACACTTATTAGTGTCTAGATGCAAAAGCTGTGCAGTAAACTTTGCAAATCTTCAAAGAATTCTGATAAAACATCTGATGAATGGCATAAAAGAATTACCACTGCTCAATAGTTTATAAAAACACGAGGGGGGAACCTATTGACATGATTATTGAAATTAATACTAGTGGTTTAGCAACTACACAAATGTCTCAAATTTTTTCCATTTTCTTTTATTGGCCGACTTCACCTGCACAAAATCTCTTATCTCTCTGAAAAATATATACACACTAGTGAGAGTATAAACACATCATTACACTTTCATGGCAGATCAGCTTGCTCTGTTGGAGTGTAAACTCATTTTTCTTTAGGTGACCTTTAAATAGTGTTGTGCTATTGGATGGGATTTAAATCAATAATTTTGTCAAAACAAAATACAGTGTTGGGGTTTTTTCTTTGTCATTTAAGCAGTTCTTTAAACTATCAAGGAATAATGGATTTCCATGGGTTATAATCTATGAAAAAAAAACTTAGTAGAATTCATTTAACTAGTTTAAAAATATGCCATTTTTCTCTGCTGTTGATAGTATTTTGTTTTATCCTGAAAAAAATGTTCAAACAGCAGGGCAACATACAGTGTTACTATAATTAGTGACTTAATGCCTTTTCTGCATTCACATTGTAAAACAACAGTGTCCCAGGTGTGAGAAGGTTAAAATGAGAAGTACCCAGTAGTTATGAAGCAGCAATAATGAGTTTCCTTCTACTTACCATGGATTTGTGTGATATACAACTTGCAATTAAGCATGGCTTGGTGATTCAGTGATTAATGTATATACGACTCCTAAAGGAGCAGCACAGGCCTCCCGTCACATCCTTCATGATGTTTACAGCTGGGTACCTATTAACAGGAAGATGGAAAGGGCCATTTACAATTCAGTAACCTTTATGACAGTGAACTCTTTAATCAGCATTTTATTTCCTTTGTAACACTTTAGTCATCTACAAATGTCAGAATAAAATAGGGCTATGAAATATTTAGGATCGGCATGTGGAAATTGACTTCCTTGATTTGAGCTGCTGTGTCTTTTCATTTTGTTGTTTTGGGAGCTTTTACTTTTATTGAAAGACAATTTATAACTAAATGCTCCCAATAGTGACTGGCATTAGGGCCAGAAAAATTACAGAAATCTGTGTTCTCGTTCTGTAAAATGTTGATGGTTTCTGTGTTGGGTAATAATTTATTCAAATAAAAACATTAGCAGTGGGGTTCACTTTTCAGAATACTGCTTCTTTACAAATACAGCAGCCTCAGTGAGTTTATGACAAAATATCCCAGTGTACTCTCATAGAAGTAATTAAGTATAAAGTATATCCTAAAATAAGATGTCACTTATGTGTATTTGTGTCTGTGAAATATGTGAAGTGTTTTGTTATATTTTTCAAATAATTCTGAGGCTCTCCAACTTCCATAGCAATTGTCTTATGCTTTGTCTGATGACAATCATCGCTTTCTATCACCAGGAAGAAGTACTGTCCCTGCCTCAGTGCACTGCAGAGGAAATACAAATCCTTCCAACCAAGTATATTTCTTTATACATATGTATGCAGTTTGTGTATAAATTAGTATTTATCAAAATCGTGACATAATATTTAATTGATGACCTCTACAGTATTTAAAGTATGAATTAGGCATTTTCCAATTGGTAACACAACAGCTTTAGAATCATCAAGAGGGAAGGGGCTTCTTCTGTCGCAAGGGCAGTGCTTTGTCCTCCTGGGGATATTGGGAACTTTTGACCTAGTCCTGAACTGTATTTAAACCGTAATTAAACCATTGCAATAATGCTGCTTGGGTTTGCAGTGTTAAGCCCAGCAGAGTTTTACTTCAGCTGCCTGCTGCTGTGTTGTAAAATACTGACCCAGGTGACTGGAGCTGTGCTTAAGAGGTTATTTGTAATTTTGTATCACAGCTGCAGGTTGGTAACAAGGAAGGTAACTTCCTGTTTCACAGGTGGTAATAAGGTTTATTGCATTTGGGAGATCAAGATTTCATTTGCTGCTCTGTGTGCAGGAGTTAGGTACTGGCCAAAGTGATCTGCTTTATCTGCTACCTATTATATTGGTTGTGTTTTTGTATGTTATGGTTTATTTAAAAAAATGATAGGGCCTCTTAAAAATATCAAAGATTTGGAAGACTTATGCAGGCCAATAATGGGCACCATTTTCAATGCACAGCTGTTCTCACTGAAGTACATTGCTTGGAGGAAGTGTTTGGTGATAGAAGAAGGACTTGTGATCCCCAAAACTTAATCCTCTTCTCCATGGGATCTATTGATCTAGGAACAGGCATTATCTCTAATAAGAGGCCTTATCTCTCAAGTGTGCATTCAAACTCTAGAATCAAGTTATTCAAGCTATGAATGTTTGGGGTTTCAGGTGCTTTGCCGTTAGAAACTGTGTAGCTGTTTCTCAGTTAACCTCTTGTTTGGTCCCTTTACTTTAGAACCTATTGAAGTCCCATAAACTTACAGATGTCATTATGAAATATGCTGATGTTCAGGCCTGGTTTATCTATCTTGATCTTGATCTTTGTTTCTTAACCTCAGAATGTTTAGGTAACATGGACAATGAGCCAAATAGATGTTTTGTATGAATGTTATGAGGTATTTTTGTACTGATACATAGATAAAGCAAGGGTTGTCTTGGCATAGCTTTTTAAAAAATGTATTTTAAAGGTGTATTTTAAGACTTGATATTGTATATGCAGTATTTAGAAAGAGCTAATACAGAGCTAGTAAACAAATGTAATTGGTAAAATTAGAAAGGAAGAGAAAGAAGTGCCTAAAATTGGTGTTCCAAGGAAGGCACTAGCCATTGGATGGGCAGTGTACAAATAAGATATGGGCAAACTATTAATTGTTCAGTATCCGTGGCTACCCTATTAAATAGGAATGTGTCTGAAAAAGTACAAAAAAGTTGACAGTGATCAGAGAAAAGGCACAAAGTAGCTCCTGGTCATCGTCATCAAGGAGGGTGCTTCATTCAGCACAGATAGTCAATGTAAGTTGATATTTTTTGATGCATTTTTGATGATGTTGTACTGCTCTAATATATTTTGTAGACTACTACTTGCTGTATTGACCAGATTTTGTTGAGGGATGTTAATTTAAAAGTGGACTAAAGAGTGAGCAGGGTATTTACCTTAAGAGCCAAAAGCGTTTACAGGTGACAACAATGAGCCTGAGAACTGGATTGGATTAATTCAGTGCTGTCTGTATTGCTTGAAAATACAACTGCAACTTTAAATGATAAAAGAGGCATGAAGTGGACAAAACATACTCTGTTGTTATGAGTATTTAAAAAATAAATATGTTTATCCAGACTGCAACATTCTACTCGACTCTACAGAAAATCCATGTTTAATTTGAAGAAGAAAATCTGTGTCATGTTTGGTGATGGTCTCAGGGCACCTTGTATGCATCTGTGTTTATAATGAGACCTCTCTGTGGTAATAGTTGATCCTGACTTTTTTTTTTTTCCCTACTGTCTTTTGAATGGATGACTCAAAGATATCCTAAATGTTAAGAGCATTCGAAGTTAAGTACTGGGGGGAAAAAATTAAAAAGGGAGAACTAGGGGTTCCTTTTAAAAGATTGGGTGTTTGCCTTTAGGGGATGGGGCAGTGGTTTTGCTGGCTGACATCCATTTTGGTTGTACAGCTACTCTACTTGGGGATAATGGAGGGAGCAAACAAATACATGGGCATGTGCCCCAATGTGTAATGGGAGAACAGAAACTCTGGGACTTAATGCTACCAGTCTCAGCTCTTTGGGGCCTTGACTTGAGAGGCTTGGAGATTTTACAAATCCCTTGCAGTTTCACAGCTGTGAAATGTTGCCATCCTTTTGCTGGGATTATTTAAATATTTATCCTTTCCTGCTACTTGACCTTTCCTGCTTGGTTTTAGTTCCTGTGGCCAGCTTGCTTTGTGTTTCATGAGCTCAGTAAACCGTGGCCTTCAATTCCCTTGTTCTAGTATTTTCACTTAAGACCAGGAGTGATGAGCAAAAGGTTTCAGGCTCAATCCTTGAGCAAAGGGCCGCTGTGACAGGGATTATTATTTATTTGTCATCTTGGATGTAATAAGCTGTAGGTACAGCATCGAGAGCCCTTGATTTATTGCGCTGTCGACTGCCACTAGCAGGACGTCTGCTGTACCATGCAGGATGAATACCACACTGTCAGCTCTGTCGATCTGTCTCTGCCACTGCGCTCTCTCTCATAACACATTCCCATTTCATGCCAGAATACATAAACAATCTTTCATTATTTTGATGCCTTTTTCATATTTGTTCTTTACAGAACATAAAGTTTGAATTTATGGGTTTCCTTTACATTATTTCAACACACTCCACCATTTTCCGGGTTTGTGGTTTAACTCTCAGAAATTGGCTGCCAGGTGATTTAGTTATTTTGGCTTTCTAGTTTTATAGTTATTTAATATCACAGTGCCAGATACTGAGAAAACGTAGTGTATAGCAGGTATGGGATTTGCAGTCAGACTCTGTCATCAGCAAAACATGGCCATGGGGACACAATGTGGAAATTAAAAACTAGGCATGCAGAGCAGGAAATACTCCCTCCAACCTTCGTTTTTAATTTATTTAAATACTTTTCCAAAATATTTTTCCTTAGATGCTGTTACAAATGTAATGGAAAGCTGTTTAATTGGAAAAGAACATGTGAATAGTGAGCAAGCCATTTCCCTTGAATAATTGCAATTAAGGGAATTTCTAACTTGTTGGCAGAAACATTGCTCTGATTATTCTCCCATATTTATTGTAGGTGGGGAAAGGGGAGGAAATAATGTCCAGAAATTTGTGTCATTTGCACTACGCATTCTTCATAGTTTACAGTGGTCCACATCTGTTTATATCCTCTAATTTTGTTTACCTAAGGGTTTTTTTTCTTTAATACTCTGAAGCACATTATTCATCGAACTCTGAGGAACTGAAAGTCATTGCTCGAATGAGTGAACTTAAATGTCACTATAAATACAGCAAGTCAAATATGAGTATATGTCAAAATAGTTAAAAATGTGTTATAAAAAAGGCTTATGAGTAGTATTAAAAAAATTATTGCAAACTGTGCAGAGCATGAACCAGAAAATGTAGTGTTCCTGCCAATGTAACATGCATATATAACTTGGGTTGTGTGAGCAGGCTCTCACTCCATGGGTGGTCCAGCAGTGGACAGTCAAGTCTTTAGGAGGGGCGTGAGGGGGCGGAAGGGGCCATGTCACCTGTTCTGTGCCCGGGGTGCAGCAGGGCAGGGAGGGGTCTGTGCTGCCTGGGGCTTCAGGTGCTGCAAATGACCGACCGTGATCAGTAACGCTCCTTCAAATTACTCGTGCATGCACACGTTTTCAAGGTAGTGAGGCATAATTATTTTGTGATATTACCCTGTGTTTTCTCATCAGCACGTATTAAGGTCTGATGAAGACTTGTTCGTATCTGTGTTTGTGTGCAGAGGTTGCAAAGTTTTTGTGCTCAAGAGGCAGGTGAATAATCACTCCTAAATTTTCTTCTGTTGAATAAAGTAGGGCTGCTTTTCCATCTTCAATAAAAGCATCTGAGTGTTTTTCATACTCAGTTTTATTTTTTTTTCCCTGAAAGGAGAGAGAAAGCATGGCTTTGCCACTGAAACTATATCTGATAAAAAGAAGCTTGTTTTAATTGGCTGTGAAAATAGGCATATTTCTCTAGGATGTTAGCAAATGTGGATTTCACTCTATAAAAGCAAGATAATAATTGTCAGTTCTTCCTCCTCAGTGCAGCCTACATTAGGACAGCTGGGAATATGCATAGCTCATGTTACATAGCAAAGATTTGTTCTAGCTACAAAGAAACCGGAGTTAATTAATATGAGAAATTTGTTTTGTGTCCGGGGTAAAAAAGGCTGTGCAGGTTGGTGTTGTCAGCAAAAGCTGCTTGTCACTTTGACCTGCTCTGTTAAGTGTTTGATGTGTTTTCTCAGAGTAATCTGTGAATAACATTACACCCAACCAGCAGAGAAGCAGAGGGAGCAATAGCAGAATTAATATCTGGAAGCGTTGATAATTATATATCAGAATCTAATTTTTAGCACAGAAAATGTGTTAATGACAGAGAAGAAAACAAAAACCACTAGCTTCTCCCAGCAGGATCCAAAGTGTCATTTATTATTTCTCAGCTGGATATCTATCAAGTTTATGGGTTAATTTTTCTGTAGACTGTTATTTATGGGTTTTTGTTTGTTTTCAGCCATCATTACTAACAATACGGTTAATAGCAATCATTTGTTATCCGGCACCAGCGGTGATGCTTCAGATGCGAGCAGTGAACTGAGAATACTCATTTGGTAGCTGAATAAGGCTTTGACAGGGCCCATTTATAACAAGCTCATTCCATAATGTCCAGCCTATTAATAAAATTTTGTTGCTGTCTAATTAGAGATGTCTGATGTGTATAGTAGCACAGCAAAGAAGACTTTCTTCTGCTGCTTTTCAGTTCTACTGTATCATACATTCCTGAGACCAGTGGCTCAGGGAATGAAACTGGGGTGATCTGGGGTTTTGTCTCCCCTTGAAATGCAATCAAATACAGGTTGTATGGCAGGAAGGCCCATGTTGCATACACATGCATGTTGAGGGAAGGTCTTTATTTTCATTAGCTCAGATCACCCTCAAGTGTCTCGTTTTTTCTTCTTACATGTGTTTTCTTTTATTGGCTTAATGTTCAAGTTTTAGCTAAAAAAACCGAATAAAGTAAAACATATCTGTGATATCACAATTGAATGTATACATGTAGACAGAATGTAATTCTTGGGTGTGTCAGTATATCTTTGAGAAAAGAACAGTTTGATACCTGAGGGAAGGGGTGTGATGAGAGAAAGCCTGGGCCTGATCATTACATTTATTTTTTTTCCCTCCTTCTATGTCTTTGAGGAGTGAGGAATCAGCAGGATTTACTGAACTCAGCAGTAAGGGGATAGTTAGTAGCATAACCAGGACCAAAAGCAGAGCCTTTTGCTGCCCAGCAAGTCCCAGAGTACTTGAAGTACTTTGTACAGCTCATAGAATCCTGTGTTTTTGCTGATGGGATCTTTCACCCAAACGTATCATTTTTTTTTTTTAAAATGGTGAATAGTGTGTTCACCAAGTTGATATGAGTGAGCAGTTTGTAAACTGAAGCACAATTAGGCAAAAAGATTTATACCAGGACATAAAAGTTGTTTGTGGGAAGGTTTTAGTTCTTTAGTAAGTGATTTCATGGAAGTGATTTCTGTTCCTGAAATGACCTGTCAGAAACATTCCTGTTCCATTTTGTTTTTACAGGTAGAGTCAAGTATATGATAATGATGAAAATGAGTTAATTTCCACTTCATAAACTGCTTTTGCTCATGTAACTGCTGATTTAGTGATAACATGGACCCTTCTACCCTGCTTCAACTTTGCAGTGCACAAATAGAATTTTTGAAGAACTTTGGTCGTTTGTAGCTAATGCTGAGGTGATTATATTACCTTTTTCTAAGAAGCAGCACCATGTTTTTGCAAGTACCTAGCTTCTAATTAAAAGAAGAATATTAATAGTAGTTATTTTGTACTTAGAATATTGCACTGCTGAACTGAGGAAAAGGAACGAGAAAAACACAGTCATTTAATATAATTTCATTGCTAGGTAACAATTTGTTTCTTTAGTCATCTTTTATGTTTTTCCAGTTGAAATATAAATCTTCATAAATTACCTTTTGAATGAAGCCATGTCTGGTTTTGGTGTGTTATTTTCCCAGAATGTTACTTCTAAGGCAGCATATTTTATGCAAGAAAATGATATGAGATTTTAACTTCAAGTTGCCATGAAGCTGCTGCATGGATTTCAGCTGGCAAAGAATCTCTATATGCTGGTGAAGTGTTTTTTTTTCCTCCTAAACTGCTCTTGACGTAGAGCTTATCAACCCTTAATTAGTGATACATTTTCTCCTTGTGATTTCTATTGATGTTTTGTAGAGCTGAAGATGAATTGAGCCTCAACCTGACTAGCGGACGAATTGTTTTAGAAAATTCAGCAAACATCTCTCTCTCTCCCCTTCTCTGTCTGTCTGTCTCTTTCTCTGTTCCTCCCGATAGGAGAGGTGAAAAGCTGCACGATAGAAATCAGGTTCAGTATTAGTGGTTTTGCTTGCCTGTGCAATAGAAAACGACAAGCGGCAGGGCCTCAGTCAGCAGATCAGGAGACGCAGATGGGAGGCGAAAAGCTCCCTCGTGGCAGCAGCCTTGCCTGGATGTGATTGTGAGAGCCAGGATGAAGTCAGCACTGACAAAGTGTGTGGATTGATGGATGGACAAAGCTGGGAACTGGATGTGAGAATGGATGAGGGCAGAGGGGGAATTTAACACAGACAAACAGAATGAAAGACAGAGAGGAATTGCCTGCTAAAGTATTCCAGCACTCAGAGCCCACAGCAATTTACTTACTGCTAACCGAACACAGGAGGATTCTTTGCATCTTTGCAGATTTTCTGAAAATATATGAAGAAACCAAGCAGAGAAGGAGCTAACAAATTCCTGTTAGTGCCTTTTATTGCCATCTCTTTCTCCTTTTCTCAAGATTCACTCACACTCAGTTAATTCAAACTGAGTACTTGATTATTTTCAATAAGTTCACACAGTATGCTAGAGAAAAATAAATTCTTTCCACAGCTGTTATTTTAATGTTTCCACTAAATTTACTTTAATCAGTTATTGTTGCTTTTGCTATCATGAATAAAAATATTTTTTTTATCTTACAAACTGTTAGAGGCAGGCATTTGGATACTGCGTTCAGATGCGTGGTAATAATAAGCCCATTATGTGCATTTTATTTTACTGAAGAAAAATCAGATGTTTTCCCACTGATGTAGCTTTTTGGTACCACAATATTATTGTCTGTTTCTTAAGGGAAACAGACCTGTAGCTTTCAACTACCAGATTTTATTTACATGAGAGGATTACAAGATGTTTTTTGTTATTTATCTGCTTATATAGAAATAGAAAAATAGGAATTAGCCTACTGGAGCAAATCATAGGTCTTAATTTTATCCACTGCTTTAGTTTTAGAAATGCAATATGATTTCAGTGCAGAATGCAAATAGAAATGAAGGTTTATATACGGCATACTGAGCAAAATATCTTCTGGCAGCATGAGGTGGTTGTGTTGTAATCCCTTGGATTCACACAGGCATTTTGAAGAACATGGGTTGGCCCAAGCTGTTACTTCTCCTTCCTCTCAACAGATTATCGAAAACCAGAATGCACAGTGCTAACAAGGCATTTCTGTGTAGTGCCCTGATGTGCTTTCAACTGGAGAAAAATGCAAGTCATCAGAGTAAAGAGAAACTGTTCCTCAGTTGCTGGCTTCAGTTGTATGTGGGAAGCTGCTATTTACATAGTAATATAATGTGTTTAATTGAATTTTAAGAAAGGCGATTTAGTCTTATGCATGTCAATGAATAAATTGCTATGAAGATAATTATAGTGTAGTGTTTTTACTGATGAGCTTTCCAGAGTGTCCATGAAACACACATAGGTGTCTTTGAACTGTAGAACTTGTCTTGATTAATAGAGTCTCTACACATTTCCAGGGAATTATTTTGGGCTTGGAAAGATGCATAGAAATGATATGGGAAAAACTGATGATGTTAACACTGTATAATGTATTTGCTAATCTGTTTTTGAAGCCTGGTCATGTACACTGGTTTCAGGATGTGGACACTGAATGCATTCAGAGTGTCTTTGGAAGGTATGGGAATTGCTGGTGTGAGCCGTTTCTGCCATCTGCTGCTCTCCTCTGTGGTCTCTCCTTGAGGACTGGGGACAGTCAGGTGGAACAATTCTGGTCACTCTGATGGAAGATGATGTTATATAGTCCTTATGCAGAGTATACTCACTGTTACTTACAAGCTGCTCCCTATCATGAAGGAAAGGAATAATTTCTCTTTTAGAACTTTTTGGTTAGGAACAGTATGATTATGAAATATGACAAATATGGGTGCTGTTTTTAATGTAAGCAGTACCTGGTTTCTTAGGGCATAAGAGATTTTGATTTACCTCGCATATTTTGCATTTCCTTTGTTTTTAAAAGTATTAGCTAACATCAGGAGGTGATTTGCTGCGGAAAGTTACCCTAGGAAAAGAGATTTAAACTTGTTTTGGCTTGAAGTAGAATTCGATGGGAGAAAAACCAAAACTGCTGATCCGTAATTTCTCCACTTGTAATCTTCCGTTTTCCTAATTCTTTAGAATTGAGAGTAAAAGTGAAAATGAAGATTGTGTAGTTCCATGTCACATGTCCTGGCTGTTTAGATGTGTGATTTATTTATTTATAGAAGTAGTTTTAGCTATAAACTAGAACAGTACAATCCTTGCTACTCTGAGCAAGTTCTTTTGGGAGTGTTGTGTCAAATATTACTGTACCTACAACTGTATTCAGCCCCGATATAAGCCACTTATGCCTTGTCAGGAGTAGTCCCTGGGGTCTATATATGAGAACAGTAATTAATTTCCTAGTTTACATTTCTGATGAATGTGTAAATAAAAAGTGCTGTCATTCATTTGCATAGCTAAGTGTGATTAGAGACCTGTCCTCAGTGTAACTGTGTTTTTGAGGGTCTACTTGAGTTATTTCATTGAGATGAATTTTTTTGTGATGGCTCTTTAATGTAGATTGAAGAGTCAGTAATTTATGTGTTGAATGTGGATGCATATACCACATCTGATATTTGCAGCAAATTTTTGACATCTTGCATTATTTTTCTGTATTTCTGCAAATACAGGGATAGGGGTATTTTTTTTTTTTTTTGGTCAGAGCTATTGATGAAAAGTACTACATAGAATTTTGTTGGCCCTGCATTCAGTCAAATCTTAAGTCACCTTTTTTTTTGGTAGTCATTTAGCATTAACTGCTAAAGCTAAACTAATTAACTAAAGAGATACTAATTAACTAAAGAAAAATGTCCATTTCTTTTATAAAAATAGATAATTTGACAGCTTGAGAATAAGTACTGAAATGCTTTGTTCATATTATAGAAAGATCTTAAGTAGATCTTAATAAGCTTTTCTTTAGTAAAATCATTATAGTCCTGGAAAATTGGTGTAGTGATGTGCTGTGGTCATTCATAGGCAATGTGAAAAGACAGCTTCATTCTCTTCTGTACTGTCTTAGAATTTCCATGCCAAACACTAAAGTACACTGCTGATTTAGACATCTTCAAAATAGGCTTTTGGATGGAAAGTGAAAGACTCTTGGTGTTTGACTGCCTTTTTGACAAATCTGTAGCTATTTTGGAGGTAACTCATTAATTCTTCACCGTTAGTTCCTGATCTACAATAACAAAATACCACTCTTCTTTCTAAGGGGGAATTTACATATGGCCAAATCACTTGGCTTTGTTAGCATGCTGCAAATGATCCCTTGGAGTTGATGGGTGACTTTCAGGCCTGAGTTTCTAGGTGGGCGTGCACTCATTCATAGTTGTTACATATATGAATTTGCAGGGAACTTTGCTTTATTACTGTGGCATTTATGCCCCAGGTTTGAAATTTCAATTAAAGTCTAAGAAAGGAAGGGGGGAAAAGGAAGAGGCATGCTAGTACTTGATTTGGTAGCAGTGATAATTTTCATGTTATATGTTGGAAATTTTTGTTGTCTTGTTGATGATTAAAAAAAATATCAGGTACTGCAAATAAGTAGAGAAAAAGTACTCCCTTTTTACTGAAATTTTTACATTTATTATTTATCCATTCTCATGGCCTCTACCGCTTACCTTAATTTTTATAAACAGTAATGTCAGTAATATATTTCCTCCACGTATGAAGAAAGCAGAAGTGTTTATAATAAATCTTAGTGTGGTATGTAGCTATCATTTCCTTCATTTGACCTTGGTGGAGCAGGCTGATGGGGCAGTGAAAAGTATGATATGAAAAATGAGTGAACAGAGCGAGGTGAGCAGTGAATCAGTCTTGTGTGTGATTAGCTGTGAAAATCTCACAAACATGACTCTGAGTCACTTTTCTTCTTTCTTCCTCGCCTGTTTCTCTCAAAGGTGTTTCTTTTCTGTGTGTATTAGTCATTTAGAAGCTAACTAACAGAACAGAGGCTCTGTTTTATTACTAGTTGTGGGTTAGTGGTTTTAGGTGATGAGGAGAACGGTAAGTGCAGCATGTCTGAGGATTGGCTATAGAAAAATCACGGTCCATTTAAATTTGTATAGATCTGTTGCTAAACAGTAGTAGTAGTCATTGCATCTCGTTTAGGAATGTGAATGTGACACTGATTTCCACCTGGCACTGTAAATCTGCAATTATAACTGTAGCTTCAGTGACTCATCATTGAGATCTTATTTGGTCATGTCAAATACCGTAAAAATAGAAGTCCATTACAATTAAAGAAATCTCATTTGAGGTATGAATATAGGCTATGCAAATCTTTGACTTCATTCTTGCTAGTACTCCTCCTCACGTGGTGATAGCACTGGGGAAGGTGCCAGTGTCATTCAGGTCTGTGTGATCCCCTCGGAGGAGCTGGTTACACATTAAACCATTAGAAGTACGTCTGACAATGTGAGGGGTATTTTGGGTGTGGTGAGGCTAAGAGCACCCTTCTTTCCAAGTTTTTTGAGTAGTTTTTAAAGATGGTGATCCATACCCAACAAAATCTGGTTTTACTCTTAGGTGTAATGCCCTTTGTAGAAAAGCACTGACAAACCATAAAGGAGGTGGCCATTTTAATAAGGGTGTTATAAGCTGTAAGTGATAACTGACTTGATTTTATAACATGTAGTGACTGCTGAATCCATTCAGTGAATGGGAATATTTTACCTTCTTGATATCTTGATACCAGAAACATGCAAATTCAAAAAAGAAATTGTGCAGTCTGAGCTTGATCGCTCTGTGGTTATATCCAGGAAACCACTGTATCTCTTGAATTTCCTCAAAATGGAGGAGTTGTAATGGAGCTCTTTGCCATTAATGTTGCTGAATACATAGGAATGACCTGGAGAACTGAGGTTTCTTTTATGCTGGTAGCTGTTCCTCTGTATAACATCTTCCTTGTTGGAGTATTAATGTATGTGTTTTTTCCTATTGCAAAACAACTTTTTTTAGTTTGTGTGTATGCACAGTGAACACGAACACATTTTTTATATTAGTTTGAATTTCAGCCTGATGTATCACCTCATTAGTAGCTCCTGTTTTAGAAAATATTGAAATACCTGTCTTGGGGGGCACAAAAATTAATTTTTCAGCCATTAACCTGCATTATTAGCAGTCTGAAACAGGTCCATAAGTGAAGTTATTTATAAATTATACTTTGATTGAAGTATAACACTTTTCATTCTTTTGGCACAACTCGAGTGTAGTAGTGAATATAATTTGTTATTTTCTGGTAACTCAAGTAGGTGGAAGTATATTCGAAGAAGGCAGGGTATTTTCACGGAGGTCTTATACTAAAAATAAAGGACTTTTCCTTTCCTTCTCATCTTTCTCCCCACCCTCCCACCCCTCTTCCACCTAAAATCCCACCTGTCCCTTGTGAAGGCTTTTTTGGCATCTCTGCTAATGAGCGGATACTGTCAAATTAATCTCTTTTTTTTTTTTTTCTTTTAAAGAGATTCAGAATCTGTTCTCCTGAGGTGAAATATAAGGGCTTTCAGACTGTATTCTTCTTGTAAAATATAACCTAGATCCTTTATGATGAAATAGGCACTTTAGAGGCACCTGGGCTTATCTTTCAGTTTTTCTGCTCAGCTCTGTTATGCACAAAGGTCTTTTTCTAGGTGACATATCATGTTGTATTCCAAAGTACACTTTCTTTTAATTTACAACTTAATTTTCAACCTAATTCAGAAGATTGATACTATAATGCTATTTGCAGAAGTATTGAAATGTCAGTAAGTTTTATTGTAGTAATAAAGAGAATTCCATATATCATGCACTCTATAGGGATCCTTGCTTTTTGCATAGATCTTCATAGCAACAACCAGTGGCTAAATGCTGGCAATCATTAATTTTTAAAGAAGACATGGTTATGATGAGTTGAGAAATTAAGACCATCGTGAAGAATGAACTTTAATTTTTGACACTTTTTGTTAGAGTCTAAGAGGAGACAGAGGTAGACTGGGGGGAGGGCAGAGGGGAACAGGAAGAAAAAAATTGCCCAAATCCCAGGTTCCTAATACTTAAAATGCTGTCTGCTCGTAAAAGATTTCAGTCAGAGAGAGGCCATCTTCGAGCTTCTCTTAACAAATGGATATCAGTGGTCCATGAAATAATCAATGTCGATAATCCATCCTAGGGTCTGCCAATATGTTAATGGCTCTGCCGCATCGTTACTGCTACAAGGCCATAAATCATTTCCGTACCAGAATGCTTAGCAGTCGAGGACTCAAACCCCTAGCCTGGAATAAAATGCTGTCTCTTAACAATTAATGTCTAAACATTTTGCAGCTTTGTGCCTTGATTGTTTTCAGATGCTAAAAATGTAAGTAGGACAGATTGTAAATCAATAAAACAATAAGACAAAGTGTTTTAATAATAGAAAGGCTTGAAGTAAATCATAGTTCTGTGTTTATTATTGCTTCAGAGGTTATAAATAAATAGTACCAACTGGTAAAGGTTTAGTTAACAAGGAAAAATAAGTCTGGTATTGACGTTTTGGGCATACATTACATTTTCACTCCATAAGGTGAGGGAGATGAGGGTTAGATTTATTATTTTCATTTTTAAAATGTGACAATAGGAGGTAAGACATGTTGTATCTTTGAATTGTCATCCAATAGAAAGGTGATTTTTCTCTGCTCTGGCCAGTAATACATTAATGATCTGGCTCTGCATCTGGAGGACACCAGCACACAGTCACTGGTACAAGTGGCTGTGCTGAACTGTTGGCAATCATAAGGGCGTGATGGAAAATGGAGCTGGATCTAACTGGTTGAACTTATGTTAGTTTATGTGAGTTGGTTTGCTATTAAAGGCAGCCTAAAACGTGGTATTAAGTGATTACCTCTGTATCATACAGACACAGCTTGTTTGTGCTGATTGTTGTGCTCCTTCTTCAGTTGTGCACTGGGCTGAGCTTGGGCACGTGGGTAACCCACCAACAGCAGTGAGTGTGAGCATTTCTGTGCAAAGGGAGGAAGGCTGCCCTTGTCTCTACTTCTGCTCTAGCTATGTGTTAATACGAGGAATTATGGCCTTTCTATTCCAAACATTAATACTGTTTGTTTGTTCATTTTTAAGTAATGAAAGAAACTCAATGTACAGTTATTTGACAACAAATTATTAATTATCAAAAGTATGCTGAGTTTATGTAGTATAACATTAATGACTACCCATCAGGTGGTGAGCTGTTTTCAGTTGCAGCTAAAACTAGTATTTATAAAAAAACACTTAATGAGCTGAATGTAGTTTTTCAGTGTGGATCTGTTCAGATCCCAGCATCTCATTTCACACCATACAGAGTTAGTTCCTTGTATGTGTATGTGAGGTTAACGCGGTATCTTCATGTGAGAAAAGCTTGACTAAAGAAAGGTGCATTTATCTTGAGGATTGAGAGAAGCCTTTTCAACCTCATTTTTTGGTAATTCTTTAGTTTGATGTTTTTTTGCCAGGAATGGGATTTCGGCTGAAGTGGAGGTTTTGAAATTAGTGTGTTGTATGGTAATACTGATCTAACCAATGCAAGGGGTTGAATTTACATAATGTTTTGTCAGTCTGGGTCAGACCTAGTTTGTTACTTTTAAAGCACACACATCCCCCCTCCCACCCCCACTTCCCCAACTTTGTTTAGGTGAATGCAAGGAAGAAGACTAATAACAGTGGAAATGACAAGTGAGCTCATGGGTTTCTTTCTTTCAAGAGCTGTGATTTGCCTAGAATTAAGCAATTTGATATGGTCATAGTTTATTTTGGTGGTCAGGATGTAAGGGCAGGAAGAAGACAGAGAAACAGTGGCTCAGTATAGACAAAAAGACAATTAAAACTGATCTGTCTCTTACTGAAGTGGCAACATCAGCCAGGATGGAAGTAATTTATTCAAAAAATTGTCCAAATGCATAAACTGCATTGATATATGCTATGGTGGTGGGACAGTGGAAAATGTGATAGTTGTTTCCGTTGTGTGAATTACTCAGGCAGGATGCCTTTGTGAAGTAAGGGGGTTTGTTTAATGTTCTGACAACAATTTAGATCCTGTTATGGTTATTGTAGTGTAATGCAGTAGTAAAAATTGAACATGACACACCAGCAATTTATTATTTGTGTGTTTTTTAACCTTGAGTATCAGATTGTTTGTCCAAGCATATCCTTTGATTTGCGATGAAATTTATTGTTGATAAAAACAATCAGATTTCCATTAGAAGCAAAAAATTCATTTTTTTCCCCATGAACCATAGATTTAGAAAAAATTCAAGCTCGGCTGCAGGACTTATGACAGGTAGGCTTATGACATTATATGGTAATTCAGCATGAAAGAATAATTGTGACACTCTACTTGGTGCTGGAGTATAATCGTGCTGTGAGGTTCAATTCACTGAAAGGCCAAATTATCTTCAACTGCATTAGTCTGACAACCTATAATGCTTTGCAGAGGCAATTTGTAGATGTTTCACAGAATGCCAGCAAACATGGCTTACCATTATGTTCCCCATTAACAAATTTGTGTAGAGGGAAAAAAGCAACTTTTCCATTTTCTTAACTGTTTTTGAACTCTGGCATACAATAAATGTATACTGGGTAATAATAGTGTGTGTTTTGCTATTTGGTGCTGGTTTTTAAACCTACAAGGGACATTACAGTATAGATTAATTTTTTGAAGGGTGCTTTTCCAGAAATATTTGTATTTCTTTTCCGTTTGAACAGCAATGTCGTACCTTCTTTTGAAAGAATAACATGGAATCCAAATGAAGGTAAAAAAGCATGGCATACTTTTGCTATAAACAGTAAGCAGTAGTGAACAACTTGGAAATACTGCCGTGCTGTAGCTTGGAGAAACTTGGGGCGTGTGTGTGCTTTTTGTCTCTTGGTCAAATGGGAGCTGTGGCGGTGAGAAGATGGCACGGCCTTGACTATCTTATGTGCACATCATCCATCTTCTGCCATCCTGATTTTCTGAGCAGCTGTAGAAAGGCATCTTTTGTTTGGAAGTTTTGCTTCCTTTTGAGTCATTGTATTTCCAAACTTCTCATTGAAGCTGATTACAGGTTGAATGCTGCTCTACTACCCAAGAGTGGAGTTTAGTGTGGCAGTTGAAGGGTCAGAATTTTGGGATCTTCATCAGGATTTTATTCCACTGCAGAAATGGATTATCTTTTTCAAAGTAGAAATGATGGAAAATGTATACACATCGGTGTTTGTTAGGTAGTATTTGAGTTGCTTAGCATTTGTCATCCATGTCTTGCAGTAGGAAGGATTCCCAGACATGAGCTGTGCAGGTGTATTGATGAGCCTGCAGTGGGAGGTGGTGGAACACTGACCTATTTGGCTGCCTAGTAAAGCAAAACGGTCACCAGATAGTCTATAACTCAAAGACCAATATGAATACAATGCAGTAGTTTTTGTCTATTTCCCTCAAATATAATTTAAGGAATAGGCTTAAGGTTAGGGTTAAAAACTATATGAGGAAGCTGATATGAATTTGCTTTTGGTTAAACTCTGAGGTGTTGCTCTCTTGGTATTGCCTATTTGCCCTCTTAAGAACTATTTCTATGTCCTTGAGGTATTCCAAATATTTTAATCATTTTATAGGTGAAAGGAGCTGGTTTGTTTTCATTGTTTGTTTGCTGTTTTTTTTTTTTTATTTTGGTGGCAAAATGAGGATGGAAAAAAAAGCTGTTTCTGCAGGAGAGTATCTAAGTCATGTTTAAACTGAGAGGGGATAGAAGAGTTGTTTGGTACTTTGTATCACTGAAGTGAACTTAATTGTAAAATACCAACTGTCTGCACAAGTTGTCCTGGAGAAATATTTTAGACTCAAGTCTGAAAACTGATTTTCACCCTTTGTCATCCTCATAGTAAAATATAACCATATGTCTGCCTCCACCACCTGCAGATAATTCTAGGAACTAATTTGACAGCATTTATAATTGCAGACTGAGTTTTAGGACTGCTCATAACTAAGCTACTGGACGAGTTTAGCTATTGAACTCAATGCTGACAAAATCATGTGTCTCATATTGCTTCCTAAGTTTGCTGGATGCTGTTCTCCTTAGCATTTGCTGTGAAGGAATTAATCCTGGAAGGCAACTGAAAAAATTGACAAGTCTTTGATTTTGATTTTGAAACAGTGTCAGACAACTGTGCGTTTTGGAGTTTCCAAGAAGGTGACATACTCTTTTCCTCTTGCTAGTAGTTAATAGCAAAGTGCATTCAGCGCCACAATACCCAAAGGGAAGTGTTTGAGTGACTGCACAGGGAGCGTGGATTGTTATCATTCCAGTCACAGGGCACTGCATGCAATCACAGGCTCTGTGCTCTTCAGTGCTGCCACTCGAACATAGCAGCCACTGTTCCTCCTACACTGCTTGTATGGTACATGTTATAATATTTTATTTGATAGTCCTGGTTCCCACGGTATGTGAGGTTTTGGATTTTTTAAAGTACTAAGCTCCAAATCTTTTGTTCAGGCAGTGGAAGCAGTCAGGTGAATTTAAAAAATATGTTCTCTTAGAAAGTTTTTCACAGAAAAGTGGGGCTTGATAGAAAACTGTGTCAGTATGTTGGGTCCTTGGATGTTTAGAAAAGACACTCTGTTAAAAGAGGAGGAATTGGCCCTGAACTCAAGGTAGTTGCTTTTAATTTTTATGGGACAGACTTGAAGGAATAATGGAACATCAGGTAAGAGGGGCATTGCATAATTTTATAATGGGAAAAGGCTTTTACATAGGAAAAAAGATCACGTCACATTATTTTGCAGACTATGGAGTCCCAGTTGTATAGTTAAGGACATGCTGCAGCATTAATGTTTACGCATAATGCTTTGCAAGTAATTTAGACTGAACTGCCACTGACTTACTTAACATTTATAGGTCAGCCACCTGCAGAAAGGGCATGTAGGTAGATTATTGTTGACTTTATGGTTATGGAAGGTACCTAATCAGTGAGCATGCTGGGAAATAACTTGTTATGCCTGGATAACTCGAACACCAGGCCCTACAATTTCTTATGGGCACGAGGTAGCACAGTAATTTCTCATGACCAAGGCCCCTGCTGAGGGGGGAGATGGCATGTGGTGGGGATAACAGGTTTAAAAAGGGGGAGGAAGGGTGACTGTAAGATTTCAGAAGTAGAGTACAAGTGCAAAATCAAATAACTTAATCTTCCTTTGCCAAACATACCATAGCATATGCAGTGAAGTTGTTGACTCAAAAAGCAAATGTACTAATTGTGTATTGGGAGAACAGAGCATTCAACTTCTGGCTGCTGCATGCTTTGCAGTTATTCACTAGAGCCTTATGAGATACCTGTTCTTGCCTGTACTGACACAAATATTTTTTTCTCCTTGATCATGAAACACAGAATCACTCTGGCTTTAAAAAATTTTGTAGCAAAGTATTTGAAGACTAATTGTTTTCTGCTTTGCTCCTGCTTTTTTCCCCTGTTACTTGTCTCTGTGCAGGTACACGAACTCCCTTGTGTGGCAATTGACAACTTTTACCTTTTTAAGTTCACAGTAAGAGTCATAGACTAGAATGCATAATGAATCAATTTGTTTAATTTGGTTTGGGCCCTTGGGTTGTAGTGCAGACATCACTGCTAGTATTCATGTAGCTAACATAATTCTGATGTTCCTTGTATCAGAGCTGGGGAGAGTTGAGGTGCTTTGTTTATTTAAGAACAGAGCCCCCAGCTGAAGTCTAGAGCATCCAAATGCACCTGTCCACCTTTAGTCCTGTGCACTGGGCCTGGGGATTCATCTCTCATAGATGCAAATATCTAAAAGCCTTCAGTTACTGTTGATCAGTAATTATAGCTTTTTTCACCTTGATTGTTCTCTGATTTTCAGATCTGCATGTTTGCTCATGTATTTACCTATAAATAAACACAGCACACACACAGAGTAAACTTGAACATATCTTAAAGCTTTTGTGTTTATTACATTTGAAAGCATGAAAAATTAATCTTTCCTTCTCTTCAGCTCTGTTCACACACAGTATATTTTGCATACAGCTGTACATGTGTGTGCTAATAAATGTAGTATATTCTTTTATAGGAAAAATGCTTTGTCAGCGTAAGAGTAGAGGGAAAATATTAAACAGGATTGCAGTCAATTATTTACATATCAAAGAGTGGTAAACCGTAGGAGATATACTTTTCACAGTTAGTTTCTTTCATGTTTATACTGTATTGGCTTTGAAAAGGATACTTGGATGAGTAGTGTAAAGCAGTATAATTTAATGAGATTTTTTTCGAAACTCTCACATTTTCTCACTGATGGTGTCACATTATCAAAAACATTGTGAATATTTTAATGAACAAATTTGTTTTCTGGAATTTCAGATTCTTATTTTTTCTGTGGAGAGAAAATAGGCTCAGAGTCCTAATGCTTGGCATACTATGCTTAGAGTCCTCTAACAATGAAATGCAAGTGTATAACTTTTCATGTGTCAAAATGTAAAAAGCAAACTAAGTGGGTTGGTCTGACATAAAATGACTGACAAGCAAGACAGAGGACATCCCCACAGCTGTAGGGTTGCTGACAGTGGAAGATGACCACAACTATATGGTTACTGAACAATACCTTACTGGATAAGGTTGTGGAAACACCACTGAGACTCCTGTTAAGACTCCAGTGTTTTGGGATAATTTAATCATCAAGTGCTCTGAATTACAGTTCTGAAATTAATGATATTCTCCAGTAGAATTTTGAGGTGCTTTATTGCCAAGAAGAAATCAGGGTATCTTAAGCACTGATAAAAGCATTACAGTTGGGAGCCAAGTCCCAAGAAAATGTTGTTGTCATTGTGTAATTCCTATCAAGAGCTGTTCTGACTTTCTAGCAAGTTTTACTTCCGGGTGGCTTCCTCTACTTGACTTGTTTCACTTAAAGGATTGAGTAACAAAGGAGTTATTTAAATTTTAGACTAAAATAATCAATATCTTGGAATATTAAGGAGGTTATTTGAATTTTTTCATCTTTTAAACGTTCAGTAAAAAAGAAAAGTAAACAGATTAATTAAGAACTCTCATTTTGTTTTGGTACTGTTGAGGGGTAGGTAGGCCAAGTTGTGTTTCTGTACGAATTTTCAATCTACTCTGATGGGATTTGCTCATTACAAGCCAACATTGCTACTACAGAGTGCGTTGGTGCTCCTGTTGATGGCCTTTCCAAGTACCTCTTTGTACATTTACATGAGCAGGATGGAGCAGCCTTGGGAATAAGAATGCTCTTCAAGTAGGGATATCTGTATAGAAATTGGAAGTATGAGGCCAGTCATTCCCAAAACATGTTAAGTGTTTTTAGTGATTTTATTTAGAATATTTGAAAACTGGTAGGGTAAGCCCTAAAGGCCACACTTGAACAAGTTCTTGGTTGGCGCTTTTTAGCCAAGACTAAATCCATGTGATTAATCTGATAAACTGGGCTACCCAAAGGCATGATGTCTATCTTTTTTGTTTTGTTTCTAATTTCTGGTTTTGATTTCTGTCTTAAATACAAATGAAAAGTTTTGTGCTAATTTTTGCTTTCCTTTTTGGTCAGATGCAGGGTTGATTTGTGGCTTGACTGAGAGGTGAAACAAAAGCTAAGCCCAAAATACTGACCTCTGTTCACGTTAATCTATATTTTTAACTTTTATTTCTGAGGGAGTGATTTATTTACAGTGACAGCTTGTTGCTTGTGGTAGCTGCTGCCAGCTTCTGAAGTAATCTTGATAACGTCAAATTGTGAAGGGAAGCTATATGCTTTCCCTTGAATGACTTGCTATAAATCATGTTCATAGCTGGTGTGTATGAGGATGCTTGGGTTGATACTGATAGAAATACAAATCAAATATAACATATGCTAACCCAGTTCAGAGCCAGAGATTCTGGATTATGTCTATTGGGTTCGTATTTTTAAGTGAAATGAATCAGGCACCCCTGCTTTTATATCAAAGCTTTAAACTTGGGGATGATATGCCAACTTAAAGGCCAAAAAAGAAGGAAGAGAATATGCAGAAAAGAGTTAATACTGAATGACAGACAAATTTTGAACATACAGTGAAAAGAAACGCATATGTAATGGACAAAGCTGCCTCAAGAGCTCATGGACAGTCGCACAAATTGACGGCCAAGGAGTGAGTTCAAAGTCACCAACAACTGTGGGTTATGGCTGCCATGGAGAAAAACATCAGTGTAGAATAAAAATTGTGCCAGTATTCTCATCCGGCTGTCACAGCTTTTGTATCCACAGCTAATACTAAAATTAGTTGTGCTGTTTTTGGTTTTGTTAGGTGTAAATTTGTTTGATTTATGGGCTTCCTGAAGAGGGAAAACCAAAGAGGAAGATATAAAGAGCAAATAATCCTTAGCTGTGTAGCAAAGACAACAGTTGTGTTACATTAGATAAACCCATCTCAGACTTTTATTTGCAGTAGCTGCACTTAACAGTGTGACATCTTCGGTGACAACCAAAGTGAAGGCCACCAAGTGTCATGTGCCTCATGAGGAATTCATATTTGGAACCTCCTTTTTCCCCACCTCCTTGAAGATGAAGCTATTCTTGTGCCTTCAACTTAGAGTATGGAAACAAGATGTTCTATTCTGCAGATACATGTAATTAATTTTAGCGAAGTAGGATGTTTCAGAAATGTTCAGGAAAACTGTGCTTTACTGACTGGACTGATAAGTCCACATTTTTCAAGTGGGTCCATTGAGAAGGAGAAGCTGCCTTCACAGTTCACAGCTGGTGTTTATTAACACTGCTGGCTGGGAAAAGGGCTTGGTGCGAGCCCTTTGTTGCAGTTCATAGTTAGCTCTGCCTAACCAAAAAATATCTAATTCGTGTTGTGCCTCTTCCATTCAACTGGCATAAATTGGACTTTTTTTCTTTAAAAACTATCAGCATTTCAGACCAGAGTTGAGCTTGTGCTTACCTTTTTCTTCATGGACTATTTCTGTCTTTTTCTCAAGTTCTTCTGTCCCTTTTCTGCTACATGCTTGCAACTGTGTCCAGATATGTCATAACATGATGTTTTTTTCAAGTGTGGTCCACCATCAGCTCATCAGAAACAGATGCAAATTACTGCAGAATAATTTAGCAATTTTTTTTTGGGCGGGTGGGGTACAATTAATGAAGAAATCATCCTTTTGTTTAAAAAAAATTAATAATGCCACATCTTGTCAGTGGTAGTGATAATTGGTAATTAATACCACAGCATTTTATATCTCGTGATAGCTAGATAAACTAGTTACTAAAATAAGTAAAATAAAATTACTTTCTGACTACAAGGTAAAACTTAAATGGTGCTGGCACTGACAAACTGTGAAAGGAAGGGAGAACTCCCTTGTGAGAAGATGAGTTTATTATACAGATAAGATTTCCATAATAAGGGATAGTGATTATGGGGAAAGGCTGAAACTCCATTAACTGAAACAAATTACTGTGACAAAGCCAGAGGGAGCGCTTTGCCAAACTTACAACTCCTTTCATAATATTCAAATGTCTGTTGGTGTGCAGCTACCAGCATCTGGACCTGCGGGTGAGGGTCTGGCTCCCTCGGCGCCTCACCGCTGACACAGCTATAGTTCATACAGGAAGGGAGTCCTTTTATTCGGGTGTTTGGAGGATGGACCTTGTTTTAATGTATCAGTGGGGCATTTTGTGTTTTCCCTATAGAAGTAAGTTGCCCCTCTAATGCCTGTTTTTCTGTTAAGTTAATCTTAATTGTCAGAGACATGTATGAGATGGATATGCGCTAAGGAAACGTGGTGAACTTGGGATTTATCTGGCCATCACAATATAGTATTCTGACAGGGATTTATATTTCTTGCTTTGGCTAAAAGAAAAGACCAAAGAAGACTGATTCCATTTCAAGATGTACCACTTTCTGTGTACGCACCTCTTTCCGGAAGTGGCTCACATATTCTGCATGTATGAACGCAGACAGAACTATGGTAGTTGTTCTCTCTGTGTGCAGATAAATGTGCAATACATTTACAGGGTGCTCGTGGCTCTCCAGTTTTGTATTATTTGTGTAAAATATGGCAAAGGGACTTATTTAAATATAAAACTTGTCATCTTTGTACTAATTTTTGTGTAAAAAATAACACTGTAGTTAAGGATCTTATGTAAAAACTGTTAGAGTTTGCAGTTACAGCTCTGGTAAGAACAGCAGGCAAGACTATAATCTTTAATTTATGTTGTGCTTTGGACATTTTTCAGAAACTATTTACCCATTACCTCTTAGGTCAGTGGCCTAATAATGCAACAAAGCACTTTTTGAAATTGCAGATAATTTTCAGTGCTCAGATCTCTATGTAGTATTGATGGGGAGGAAAGCTGATTAGGATCTTGGGAATTGCGCTTGATGGGAACAATCTGGAAGGAGTGAAAAATTATTAAACACACACAGCGGGAGTTGTAGGATTTACCATTGTCGTGCAGTGCTATTAATTCTCATTGCATCGTACAGCAGCTTGATTGCACACTGTGAATACTGTTTATTGGAGAACGGGTACAATTTTGCTGCAGTTGTTGTAATGTAATACTAAATGCTAATTAGGCTTCTAACAATAATTAGAACCTCTTGCTAGACTTAGAAATAGGAGCACGATTGAATTTACAGAAACAAAGACCTTTAAGCTATGGTAGGAGCAGTGTCTGTAGCAGCAGTACCAACTTTGTAAAGTTGCGGGGGTTTTTGTTTGTGTGTGGGTTCTTAGTTGGATTTTTCTTTCCTTCCCCTGCTTTATATATTTCATTTACAGGATTTCAAACCTATTTTAACAGTGAACATTATGATCTCATTATGTTCTCAATAAGGCTTTTTTCATAATGAAAAGGTAGGAAAAAAAGTAAATATTAGAAAGACAACTGAAGATAAATTTGTCATGAAAAAGTGGGAAGACAGAGTTGTAAAATGGTTGGTATTACCAAGTATAATGTACTATTTCTTTTAATTATTTTGCAATTTGAAAAGGAAATAACAAAAGCCAAATCCATCAAAAGCTACATTTTTAAGTCTTTCCCCATAAAATCTGGTACTATTTTCCTTCCTCAGTGGATCTTTAAAGCTGTATGCAACTATTTTTGAATGTGACAATAAAGATGAGCTATAGTTCGGAATAATTTAGTTGTTTGCAATGTAAACTTTCTCTACATTTTGGAGGTAAATGTGATTTTTATCTTCAGTGGGTATTTTGTTGGAAACAGTCGTGTGAGGACACTAACAAATTCAATTGCCAGGGAAAGTGCATGGCATACACATTTTGCTCCTATTTGCTGATAATTTTGTTGTTACTAGATATCAATATATTTGCAAGGGTAAATGTACATAAGATAAAGGCCTTTAACCTGTATCACTGCTTAAAAACAAAAGTCTATTTTCCATCTAAACCACTGGTTTATTGTGGATATGTTGGGAAGATACTGAGCTTGGGTTCCTGTTTGGAAAACCTCTTTTGTAGTAATGAATACAGAACTTAAGATTCTTGTTCAATCCTTGCTTTTAAAGGACTAACTTAGATATGCTGAGTTTTAGTAGTGTTTCACCATTTTCTGAATAGGAAAATAAGCAGCCTTTGGAAAAACACTGGCAATGGTTTTGGCATTGAAATACTGGAAGAATCTTAGCTGCAGGGCTGTTGGTGTGACCCAGTGCTCAGCCACACCATAAGCGGGTTGCTATCCAGTACAGGGGCTCTAGTTGGATTGAGCGTTTTTGCCACACTTGTGGCAGTTGTTATGCTTCCTTGTGTTCATTGTTAAACAGTTCATCAAAATATATACCCCAAAATAGTCCCAGCCTGCTCTTGCTGTTTCGCTGATTCCTCTGAGACTTTCACCCTTGTGAAGCTACCTAGTGCCACGGACACTGGTAAGCATCTTTCCTCTGCAGTGACTTTGTGCCACACCTTGTCAAAGTTTAGGTTTTTTTAGCAAGGTTTAACAAATGAAATGAAGCTTCCCAGAACTTTCCAAGGATGGAAAAACACTCAAGAGCAAACCTGTGGTTTAGTATTTTCAGTGACATGCCTTTGGCATTTGCATGCTCCTTTTGAATTTATGGGTACATTTTCATGCTGCAGTTTTCCCTTAATCCCAAGCCATGTGTGAGCACTGCACAGTGCAAGTTTAGTTGTGTGCTTTTTTTCCCTTAAAATAAAAAATCAAATCTAAGACTTATTGATCATTCATTGGGTTAAATAATTAATGAGTGGTTTGTAGTTCATCACAAATTATTACAGTGCTTTGAGTTACGGCTATTTACCTGTACAGTTCTGGCCTCTGTTCATGGTTACAAATTCTATTCTTCAACTTTTGACAATGTCTGTTTATAGAAATTTGAACCTTAGCTAATGAGATTTTCTTAAATGTGCCTTCATTATGACATCTTACTATCTTTGGAGTAGCCTGTGTTTTTCTTTAAGGCTTTAGCAGTCATCTGGAAAAGATTTAACTTGAGCAAGACAGATTATTCTGTTTAATTTTCCATTAGCGTTTTTCCTTGCACAAGTCAATGTCACCTGCAAAGAGAAGGTTTGCTGAGACAGGACACCCTGCTATAAGCAAGTTCCCCTCCCCTCAGATGCTGACCATTACCTTCCCGTTATGTTATCGGTGTGTTCATGCTCGGGAGGCAATCGGGGTCAATCCGGTATGGCTGACACGTTATATGTTTGCCTTGTAGCATGTCACATGTACAGTCTGAGACAAACTGCTGCTGTATGACCTGGTAGTCTTGGGTCAGAGTGAGAGAAATTGGTGTTGTACAGAGATGTATGTTAATACATATATTATTTATATAGGCATTAGTGAATGCTATTGTTGTCTCAGCACAAATCAAGGTCCAGGCCATGGCCTTGGGGCTTTCAGGGGCTCGCTTTATCTTGTGTTGTGATTTTTTTTTTCCTTTTTTCTTTTTCTCCTACTTATGAATAATTAAAAACTTAAATTACTTGCCATGTTCAAAATTCATATGCTGGGGAAAATAGCTACATGAAAATTAATTTTCTGTTCTGTGAGACTGATGGGAAATCAATTAATCTTGATGTATTATTTTATGCAGAACAGAGTGCAGGAACCAGCAGAGAGAATGGCTACAGCTGTTCTTGTTGGTCGGGCCATATATTATTGTTGGCGGGTTTGACAGCTTCTGAAGGAAATGGCTGAAGGGTATCAGGCAGGTGAATCAACTGTAAAAATTTATTGGAGGATACAAACTGTTTCCAGGGGACTGATATAAAACTCACACTTGAGAACTGAAGTATTGAATGTTTTTGTGACTGAAGCAGCTTGTTGTCAATATTTATAGCTTTTTTCTTTGTTATATGTCCTATTTGTTTGATTAACTAGTCAGATGTTAGTGTCTGTTTGTAATTTATTTGTTGTGCCTTCTGTAGCATTTTTGATACATAAAGATTTACCACTAGGTAAATAAAGCAGCTCATGCAATGCAATATGCTAAGTAAAATGACAGAGCTGTTTACAGCGTGTTACAAGTTTTATAACTTGCTGGGTAGATCAGTAACTTTTGTTTTCCTGTGTCACTGTTAAGCTGAAACATGTCGCAGTTTATTAAGTGCTGTGAGGTAAACAGGTCTTCTTTTAAATAACTGGAGATTATAATCAATATGCACCTTAATGGTAAATCATTTCAGTCTATAAAGCTCTCAGTGTAAACTTGTACATAATGCACACATTTCCAAAATAAAATGAAATACCTTCATCCTCTTTAGAATGAGTTTTGTATTCACCTCCCTTTCCAATGATTGTGCACTAGGACTCTTTATAAATAATGGAAGGGAGAGACACTAAAGAAGCCACTACAACAAACTGTTAAATGTGGATCCCAGTTTGGATGTGAGGCTCTAAAGCAAAGCTGAATCTCACAGAGGCCTCTTACTGTAATGAACTGTTAGAGAAAGAGGCTGGGGCTCCCTGGCATCCCTTGATGGGTTGGGAGCAGGGTTCTCTGAATTCCCTTAAAGATCACAGCTATTACTGGGCCAGGGAAGGAGTGTGGCTGTAGCACAGCAGAATCTATACAGTGGGATCTCTGTAGGCATGGGAAAGAGAGATGAGTTCCCACCTATCCTTATCAAAGCTTCCTCTCTGGTCCTCTGAAACAGAAGTGTGTAGCAACATGCTATTAAAATGGCACTTAGTGGAATGTGGTTATGATACAGTGAAAACCAAGGATTCTTGCTGGAGAAAGAAATAAGAAATGACAATATTACTAAACCTGTAAAAAAATCATTAAGAGCAGGTCTCCTGCCAGTTATTTCATGTATTTCCTTCAAAAAGGCTACAGCAAGATATGTGGAGTTTGTGGTGAGGGAAAAAAAAAGTTGATTTTTGTAGAGTTAATTGATAATAAATTAATTAATTTTGTAGGGATAATGTGGGCAATGCTGAGACTATCAGCGATGTCTTCTCGCATCTATTTTCAAATTACTGAGGTTTTTTTATCTTCAAAAGAGATTCTGTATGTTTGCCTTTCAATCACACTCTCCTGTATTTATACTATTACTCAAAGATCCTTTCTTTCCTTTTTCCCATGAGCTATGCACATGTAAGAATTTGTTATGCTCGTTTAAGGAGTAGGTAGTCACACACCTTACAGCGCTGAACCTGCACCAAAATTCAATCCCTAGAATTCCTCCATCCTGGAGTCCCATGGGGTTCTGCTCTCCAGGTTCCCACTGAGGTGTCCAAGGCCATAGTGAAAATCTTTGGTTTAGAGCTCAATTGCAAATTTAAAGCTTTACCATATGCTAAAGCTATGAAGGTGGTAGAAAAATTCAACACTCTGAATAGAGTTTTCAAGATACAATAGTTCATGATTATAGAATTACCATATGGCAATAAGGAATTTTGCAAGTAAATTATAAATATGGTGTGAAAATTGTAGATGGGTTGGGGGAAAGCAGGAAAGCAAAGTAGAAGGAAGTAAAAGCTGGGAGATTGTGACCCCATTCTGAAAATATGCTGAACTCTTAAGACCTAATCAGAAGATTTGTTTCCCTGTCTTAAAGTAATGGGTGAACTAAATGAGATCAAAATTTTGGGGGAAGGAAAAGAAACTTCCAAAAGTTTATATATGTACTAAAGATTAATATTATATGAGTTTGGAATCAACTTAATAGTTTAACTAAGGTGAACTTTACATGTCCTTCCGGAATTAAAAAGCTATAAAGAAAACTGAAGTTTAAGGTAATTGTTAATGAAAGCTGGCCAGCATGACCTCTTGAAAATATGAGCATTTGTTGGTCCAATTTTCACAGATGTTAAACATTTGGTGATGTTACTTGGGGCTGCTTGAACCACATTAAAGTCCAGCCACTAGAGTGTTGAAACAGTTGGGCGCTATAATAAAATATACATAAAAAGAAATTGTGAGACATTAGGTGTTGCTTGGTGATGACATTTAGGAAATTACAATTTTTCCATACATCGTATTCACGTCTACATAAGTTGTTTAGGTATTTAAAACAAAAGTGGTATATATATCATTTGTAATTGCTACTACAGTTCTGGCAGGTGCACATAATCTAACAATATGTCAAATATGACAAATTATTGTTGAGTTACAATATAGCCTTAATAAGAGCACATCTGTTCCCACTATACAGTATAGTGGATGCCTGATTTAAAGAGTTTACTTACTGATATTGTATTGTTGTTTAAATATTTAACAGGATCTTAGACACGAATCATAAAAAATACACAGTAGTGTATAAAAATGAAGGATCTTACTTGCAGTAATGTTTTTGCTACTGTTAAATCTATTCATCCCATCAGGAAAGGAAAGGTTCCTACATTCCTTAAGCTGTCATCTGCAGATGCACATATCATGGGGGTGTCTATGCAGAGAGAGACTTAGGAACAAAACCCAACATCACAGAAACACCAACACTCTTGGTGTAAAATGTGGGAAATCTTAAAGAGCATATACGAGTCCTGGAGTAGTGCTTAGGCTGAAAACTGGAAATTGCTATGACAGCTTTAACCTCAAGGCAAATACATGCATGACTTTTGCCTTCCTTACTAACCTGTCTTTATCTCAGCCCATGAGTTTTCTGGCTTTTCCCATTCCGGTTCCCTCCCCAGTTCCGCCAGTGGAGAAGTGAGCGAGTGGAGGTGTGGGGCTTGACTGCTGGCTGGGGTTAAACCACAACACAAATTTACTTTTCTCTCCCCTGTGTTTTTGCCCCTTTACACCCTTGCTCCAGGGCCCTGCTTCCCATTTCACTTATAAACTCCAGCTATACAGAAGTAATGCTGCTGTTAAAGAAAATCATCTTTGGGAGCCATTTTAAAAGATGCATGGGAGAGGACAGTCCAAAGAGAGGTGGTCCATGGTAAGGGACCTAGAGAACCCCTCGATAAAACAGAGTTGTTTCAAAATGCCAGACTGAGTTTATCTAGGTGTATAGGCTGTAGAGAATAATGTTTCTTCAGCTGCTTCTGAATGCATTTGGGTTTTTTCTTAATTTAATTTTTGCTGGCATTTTGAGGTGAGACGAATGAGTGCTCTGTGTTCGTGGTGTGAGCCTTGTGCTGCCTGTTGCTTGCCTTGCTTGTCCCACTGAGTGTGCCCTAAATGCTGCTCGGAAGGGAGCTGCATGCATGCCTCACTTTTGTGAGGGAAAAATATCCTCACTGGGTGGTTGTTCCTGTCAGCTTTGGAGTTCAACCCAGATCTAATGCACGTGACAAACAAGTTTGTGTTCACAGCTCAAGCTTGCTGCACTTTTTGCCTAGAACCATAGCATGTGCTGAGCTGGGGGGACACACCAGGATCATGGAATGCAACTCCTGGCCATGCACAGGACACCCCAGGAACCCACCCTGTGCCTGAGAGCATTGAACTTGTCTAACAAAAATACATCTTCATGAAACAAGGTGGAATTTAGGTTTATAAGGAAATAGTTTCTTTTGCACTTCAACACAAGTGAAAAATGGTTGGTTAGTATATTTTCCATGAAATTTCTAAAGTGGTTGCTCTTTCTTTTTTTCTTAGTTAAAAGTTACTTTTGCTAGCTTTTAGTGAGTTGTTAATGTTGAGAGTAAAACTATTTGGGGAATTCGTAGCTGTCAGAATCAACTGGTTCTTTTAGTTATGTAATTGTCAAATATTGAAGGGCCTAAATGACATAAGAGATATTTGCAGTAATTATTTTAATTATTCCATAAATCACTAAGGAAAAGATGGTTATGCTTGCTAGTGCTACTGATTTACAGCTTTTCTCATTTCTCAAGTAATAGTAGTATTTTTAAAATTCGCTTTTGAAATGTGGTTATTAATTGTTTGAAGAAAATTCTCTTTTTTTGCTGTTGCTCTTAATTTTTTCATTGAACATAAAGTACTGCATGCCTCTCTCAGGAGCAGAGTGGCTCATAACTGTATGCCCTTCATACTTTATTATTCGATTTAGTTTTTCATTTTTCTTTTATTTATTAGCAATAAAATTACTTCAGGAAAAAAACAATTCAATTAAGAGGATAAAACCACTATTAAGATGAAAATTTAAGTTAATTACAGTAAGTTTTCTGTTTTTGTAAGATGGATTTAGTTTTGGTATTGGCTCAATTTTGAATACTTAAAGGAACCTCCTCTGTTTTTCCCAAGGCTTAACAACCTTCAGAATTCCTAGAAAATATAATTTTCTTGTTTGATAACAATTTTTGGAATCACCTGAGAAAAATTTTTAATGTGAGAGATCAACTAGTGTGTTCTGTAACTTTTTAGTAGAATTTTTCACCAGATAATACATCCATTTGCTTATTCTTTCTGAGTTAATAATTTTTAAGATTTAATAGATAAATTTAGAGCAATTATTCAGTGGCTTGAATAAATAGCTTCTTTGGATGTTATTTTATATTTTAATCAGACCAGCTTCACTCTCATGGGCTTCTTTTAAGCTTTGCCTTGTGACTAGGAGAAATCTGACCTTGCTCATTCTGAAAATTAGAGTATTGCAATATTCCTAAACATATGAAACATGAAGTTTATCAGAAAAAGTATATTAAAATTGGCTGATAACCTTGTATGGAAAAAAAATAATAGGAGTAGGCTCAAACTCATGTCAAGTAAAATTAACTAAAAATAAATCATAGTTGGTTCATGATGGTTTTTCTTACTTTAAGTGCAAGTTAATCGAGGCAGTTGAAGATTCTCTTATTAGTCACTGATTTGAAAGGTAAAACAACATTTTCATAAAGCTACTTCACATTTTGTCATACCTTGTTTTTCAAGGAAAAACCCCTCTAGTCTCAGTGTTTATTCTTGTTAGATACATTACATAATTTGAAAAACACTCTATAGCCTACTAGGTTTGAGGAGTTACTGGACACAGTAATCACTAGTATCTAAATTTATTTCACAAAATTTAAAACACAAAACACAAAAAAGGTTTTAAATACCTTAATTAAATAAAGATTTTTTAAAAAAATTTTTGGGTCTGAGTGAGGCTAATACTCTAAAAATATTAATAAATAAATTCTGTGTTGTTCAAGACATTGCAAGTGTAGTTTCAGTAGTTTTTGCCTAGAGATAGTGGTGTTTGTCCGATGCTTCATTTTTGTAAGGATTGTTCTAATAGTGATAAAACCTGTGTGTTATTGATGTGGAAAAATAATACAGCAAAGCAGTTTAGTGGTATCCTCCTTCTTGGTTCCATGACATTTCACTGCATCACCTGCATGAAGATTGAATTACCTGATAGAACAGCCGACATGGATAATGGATACAGGAAACCTGAACTGGGGTCCCTTATATATTTAGGAGATGAAACTTGAAGTTATGGTATCCAAGGATGATGTAGTATTGGAACATTAGTGCATTTATCTGAAAGGCCACATTAATTATAATACCCACAGGTATCAATCCAAAGCATTAAACAAGTGCCTATGACTTCATGCTTTAAAAAGGACACGTTTTCTTTTTTTCTTGTAAAAGTTGGGTATGAGGAAAAGTTCTTGCTATTTTTTTCAGCTCCAAACATGTAATGGAGCTTGTCTTTGAACAGATAGTAAGCCTTAAGTGCTTTTTGATCTAAAACATTGAATGTGTTCTCTTTCAGCCTAACTGCATAGAACAGCTATTTTATTTTTTTATGGGCTTTTTTGGTTTTGCTTGGGACAGCTACTGATATTAGTTCACTAGTAAATAATGACTTCTTTTTATTAAGACAGACAGATGACTTATTACACATCATGAGTGATCAGAAATCTTTTCAGAGTCATATTTTTAATGCAAGCATTCCCTTTGATGTTTTTTCTTTTCTGTTTGCTTTGTGTGTCCAATGAGATATGCAGCCAAGTCCAATAGGTTAACTCATTCATCAGCTGTGATTTGACACTGACAGCTCAGTTCTTTTTTCTTTCCCTATAGAACTCTTGACCAACTTAAATGGAAGCCCACCCACACCTGTGATGAATATTAGTTGCATGCAAAGATGCATCATTTAAGTCATTGCTCCTTGTGTTGTAAATGGTGCTGGCTACTCCTGAAGGGTTCTGAGTAAAGAAACAATTGAATGCCGTGGTTCTTGATGGGATCTCAGCACAGTGATGAGCCTCCTCCTGTTTCACAGCATGCAGACCAGCACTTGCCCATACTGGGTTTGCATTCTGGTACCTAGCTCTGAGCTGTTCCACAGGCAGAAGGTTGTTCCTGGAGATGCGATTGGCAAAATAATCCCTCCAGAAGAACAAACCAAACCAGCCGGAAAAACCACCATGCACATTGATAAGAGAAACATTGGCATTTCCTGTGAACATTGTTGCTGCTTCTCAGCTTTTTTGTCAATATTAAAACCAAAGAAAATATGTTACCATCTATGTTAGTATACGTCCCTAGTTCAGAGCATTAGAAATTGAATGGATAATGATCCATTACACCAACGGGTTGTACAGTCCAGTAAATTATATGATCAATAATGCACATACTGCTTATCTATAATATCTTTTAACAGCTTCTAATAATTTATTAATGCTTTATCCAATTTATCCAGTATTTTATCTTTTTAGGCTAATAAAACGGATGATAGTGATGATTTTCTATCTGGCCTTGTAGTCCTGGGTTTCAGGAGTTCCCACAATTGGAAGCGTTGCTTTACACCATTGAAATATGACTCTTAAAGCTTTTGCGGGGGATTTTCGGTTTTGTCTCTTTGTGAAATGGACATTATCAAGATAGGTCTCTGGCTAATCATCTAAACCATTGTTATATTTAAACTGTGTTTGCATATTTCTAATCTCTGCCCTAGCACTTGTGTTCTCCCTTGACAAAAGACTGCAACCCCCTGCCATGCACATTGGTTTTGAATGCAGGTAGATCTGATATGGGATTCAGGGGAGAGCATGTGCTTTACAAGACTGCTCAGACAGGGCTGATGAAGGTGATAGGGAAAACAATATGATCAAAGAATTCTCTAGACAGGTTCTTGTGTTGTATGTTATGGCCTGCTATGGCAACCTGCTGCTTTGCATTAAGATTTTTATAATGATAATCAATTTTAGATTGCTGAGGTTAAATATTAGCATGAAAACTATTAGAATTTGCAATATATTGTTTATCTAGTTGATGAAGTTGAAAAACAGTAAGTTCGGAAAGCCTGCAAAGCTTGCTATTTTATTTTTTGCAGTTTTATCAGCTGGCCTGATAAAAGGTATAAAATACACTTTGCATTTATTTGTATGTAATTTCCTTTGATAAACCAGTGTCCTCTGGTGGCAAATTTACCTATTGAAAGTGTACGGGAAAGCTGTATGAATTTATATATAGGCCTAGAATGCATGCGTAAGTTACTGTATCCTCTCTTCAAAGTTCTGGGAAGGAAGTGAGCAATGCCATGTGAGTACTCACTGGGTTAATGACACTTTTTCGCTTTTCCTCATGGATGCTGCTGCTTTTTGTTGTGGATTGTGGTGCTCTGATTAGCAATACTTGTGTTCCTGTGTAACGTGAGACTCCATCCCTTAGCAGTTTGTTGTGCTTGCTTCAGGAGGGGTCTCAGTGCCTTTCCTGTGAGAGGAAAACAAAACTATTTTGTAAGAAATCCATTTAAAGCAATATCCTGCTTTAGGTATATGCCTTCCATCTTTGGTAGCTGCTTAGTGTAACGATACATTTTTTTAGTGTTTGTTCTCCTGGGGTCTGATCCTCTTTTCTCACATTTTTGTGCCTTAGGCAGTGGCTTTTGAATCAGTAGAAGTGTAGGTTTTGCATCTTTTTAAAGCCTTATCATTCTATGAAATGACACATTCCCCTGAGGATGAAATTTTAAGACTGCTGCCCCATTCTTACAGAAGGGGACACATCTGGCAATCTAGAGCCATGAGTCCTGCTGCCTGCCTGTGTCCACTCCAGCCCCCTCGTGATCATGCAGCTGCAGCATCTGGAGATCTCCCAGCACCATGGTTCATAGCTGCTCACTATGAGCATGTTTGCCAAAGACCTGTTCTTGCAACCCCAGTGTTATGGTAGAGCATTTATCCAGATTGTGTCCTATATGTTATATAGGAAATGGGCAGAAATGGATTAAGGTAACGAAGTTGAGGTTGATGGATATAAAGATGTCTGTTGCTGTGAGGACTGAAAAGTGAGTTCTGCACTGAGTTATTAAGGGGTAGGATGTTAAGTTGGATCCCACAGTTACATACTTGATTGCAGATGGTGACTTCTGCAGTTGGTAATGTTTGGTTTTATGCCTCTCTAGTACTGCCTCTCTTACAGCTACTGGCTCTTTTAATTCATGCTGATTTGAAGAAATATTTGAGATAAAATTGGTGTGCCATCATATATTGTTAACTTTAGCCGGCGTTGGGGCTGTAATGTTAGCATGGCGTTTCTGAGTATGACTTCTTTTGAACTTCCAATATATTTATATTTTATTTTTAAATGAACTTAAGCTTCTTAAATTAATTCCAAAGCCAAATGCCATCAAGTCTCATCGCCAGTCACTTAGATTCCTAATTAACTTATACTCCACAGACCCATTTCTTTGCTTATATTTCTTTCAAGTTTCTCTGATGTGCTGTGAGTTACACTGGAAGGAACAATAAGATTTAAAGGAAGAATTAATTTAGAAAGTTGGGAATAGAACAGATAAGAGAAAATGAGAAAAAGCAGCTTAGTATTTTGTCTTGTAAATGGCCTTGCTCTGGTAGACCCAAGAACCCATTTATTCAAAGAAAGGAGGAGTGTTAATGAAATAGATCATGAGCATAGCTATTACGGTAATGAATTTTAACACTCACTTTGTTATATGATATTTTATTTATGAGCTTCCTGATTATTCAGATAAAGACAAGAAGTTTATAGCACTAGATTGTCTTGTTTTCATAAACATATTCAGTAGTTTAATAAACATAATTTATTTTTTCTCCTTAAAAATCAGGAGAATTTATGAGAGATTATCTTAGGGTTAATGAAGTCTAACATTAAGGAAATATTACCCTATAATATTGGAGCCTTCAGTGCTAGAGTTGTAATTGCTTAATGTTTTTTTCTACAGGCTATTTTTATATAGTACATGCTTTGTGCCATTAATCCTATTTTAACATGTTACTCTTAAGCCAATTCGTTAGAAAATACATATCAATGTTTATATTTTTCACTCACTGCCTTCATTCGAAGATATAATACAATTTTGATAAAAGAGTTTTATAAGAAGTGCAGCATGTCTCTTTTCAAGTGCATTGTTATATTGGGAGGTTACTATCCTGTCTTTAAAAACATCGGAATATTTAGGAACTCCTGTAGTTAAATTTCTTTGAGATCCTGTCAGTAACCACTTACAAATTTACACTTACAATGTAATTTACAGTAGAAAAAAATTCCCAAGCATATATAAAGTCTCAGAGATGGTGTGTCAATCTTGCTAATTAGCAGCACAGTATTTATCTTAATGACATCTTCAAAATGTAAGATTGAAGGTATACGCAGAAGAGAGAGCACCCCACAGATGTATTTCTTCAAAGAACCCTCCTAAGGAAAAAGTGCAACATATTTTTTTATTTAACGTAATGAAAATACTTCTTGTGAACAGTTTAACCTTTGAAAGGAGTTAATATTTTGATATATTCATGATTTTTATATGTAAAAAATATATCTTTTAATTTTTAAGAAGAAAACAGCATATGCAACATACTGACTAATCCTACTGTATGGATTAGCGTGGCAGAATTGTTTGTTGAGTTGAATCGTAATGCATTACATGAATTGCAGTTATTACATATGACTCAGAGCAATAATTTAGGGTGATCTGAGCAGATAGTTCATCCTCTGGTTTTTAAATAGATAGATTTTTCAGGCTACAATATGATGAAAAGTATATTTTACAATTTGAATCAGTTATGAAGGTAAATATTAAGTTAGTATATTTCGATAAATTACGTCAGTGTCCACTGAATGACAATTTAATTTGCTCTGACTGGTAACCTTGTTCTTTCATGCCTTGTGTGGCATGTTAGGGAGAAGGTACACAAAGGAATAGTGGAAAGTTGGGAAGCAACTGGCAGGTAGGTTTGCATTTTTTCAGGTTAATTCACTTGATGAAAAGCTGCTGTATGTGATGTGTCATATATCAAAGGCAGGGCATCAGTAATCTTTGCTCAAGGGCACGGGTAACAGACAGAAAGACATGTGAATGAGATGGAAAAAAGCAACTCATCCTTTTCTGCTAACACCACGAAGGAGATAAAGGAAGATTTATGAGTCATCTTGGACCACATACCAGCCAGAAGCATACAGTATTTTTCACATGTTCCAAAAATTGGTGGTAGAAGGTAATCAGACTGTCACGATGTCCATCAGGTACTTTAAGAAGAAATTGGGTCCTTTGGGCTTTTGATTGCATACTCAGCTTTTTCTTTATGCTGCAGTAGTTGTATTTTTTCTTTTTCTGAGACAAGTAATTTTTAAATAAAAGAATGCTACTTTTGTGTTTAAATGTTTTTAATTGTTAGCATTACTAATGCCAACCAAAATAGTGACAAGCCAAAGATCTGCTATGGGCTGATGTTTTGCTTTAGCTTCAGACTCTGAGATAACCTAGCTCACAGAACCATACATTATGGGGATTTCTCAGTGTACAAAAATATATCCAAAAGTAGTTTTAGCTAATAGGAGGGAAATATTTTCATACTGAGAAAGCTGGAAAGTCATCTAATGCTTTCACATAAGGCTGAATATTGATGTGAGGTGTTTTGTTAATAATTAATATATTCTAAAAAAGAAAACGAGAAAAGCAGCATGGATGGAAAACTTGTTTTTCTTTTTATTATTTCACAATAAAGGATGCCAATGTGATATTTAATACTTGGCCATCAGGACTTGATAGCTAAAAATATAATCTTGTTAAAACTGATTGCAAACTCCTTCCTGACTACTGATCCTGTACATTACACAGGTCTGAGTCAAGCAGCTGGACTATTTTTGCAGAGGAACAAAAGGGGAGTGGGATTGTACTGACAAGCCAACACTTTGCATATGCAGATTTTAAAATGCAGATATTAATTTGCATTCAGCTTTCAATTAAGCAGTATTTTGCACTATTTCACTTTTTTCTAATGACTTCTCCATGCTTCTGTGTTGTTTTTTTCCCCCCATTTCTGACGAATTTGTCATTTCTGAGTAACTATTAGCGTTCTTGTCATTATTCACGTACCTCCCATTTCAATTTGAAGTGACTTGCATGGTTTCAGCTGTTTATCCACTTTGCGCGGTTTGGTGGGTGCTGTGAGCCCCTGCAGAAGCTGTTTGCTCTGGTGGAGCTCACGCCCTGCCCTTCCCACTGCACTGGGTGCTCCTGGGGGTGCCCACAGCCTTTCCTTGTCCGCCTGCCCCGCACCCGGTGGGTGGGAGCTGAGCTGGGTTAGAAGCCCTACAATGGACAGCCTTCTGCGCTGTCTGGCCTAGCAACTGACCTCTGGGACCACTGCCAGCCCTTTCTGCTCTCCTGCAGCTGGAACACAGCCTTCCCAGAACTGCAGCTGTTCTTGGTGCTCTGGGTCAATAGTTAACTCCTCAGAGGTAGATGTTAATAGAAACGAGCGGACAAACTTCGCACGGTACTGTAGAACATGATTGCTCCCTAATTAGTGATGTTGGAGGTGGGTTTCTAGACAAAATTATGGTCAATACAAATTTATGTACTTCAACCCCATAAATGCTAATTTAGGCTTAGAACAGTGACTTCTGGAAAACTGGAATTCAATTAACAGTTTTCCTTCAGCTTCTTGAGTCAGTTTTTTTTCCTGGTCTGGTCCCACAGTCATGATAGACATGGTAGTCAATTCTCACAAAAAGCTCCTCTGTGTTTTGGGTTTTCTTTCCCTCTTCTTCAAAATGAAGAAAAGCCCTTTAAGTTTGTCCTTCCTTAAATCATGTCACTTCATTTAGGTGATGAAGTGAGGGACTATTTCCTCTTTATGGTATTGTGGGAAAGGAGGTGGGCCTCCAGCTCCATCCATCTCTCTTGTTATCCCTTTTGTTTTGTCACTGTACAACTTGAGAATAAGTAAACATGTGTATTTCCAGCTTCTTTTAAAGGAAACACTTTACTGCTTTTTTCATCTTTCCTCTCTTGTTTTGCCAGAAGTCAAAAACTGAGTGTCTACTGCAACTTTATGATATGTTGGAGATTCTGTATAAGATGTGTGTAAAGCGAGGGGAAATAATTTAGAGCAACTGTTTCTGAACAGCTCAGAGCAAGAACTGCGTGTGAACAAACTTGCTGTACAGAAATTTAGAGAGCCAAGGCACTTTCCTAGTTAACAATACTTGCCTGACAATCATGTACTTGAGATTCTCCTTGTTGCTCTCCAATTGACTAATATTTCCATGACCCTTCTCCAAAGTACTTCAGCTGTGTGTGCCCTGAAATCTATGGAATGGGGAGCTTTGATTCTTAATAGTCAATAATACCTCCAGAGACTTGAGCATAAATAATTTACCAGCTTCAGGTTCTGAATTGGTCAATGATATTTATTAACAGTTAAGAGACTCTGATATCTTCCTTGTGGTCTTTGAAAGATGCTTCATCAAACTGTTAAAAACTTCATCAGGTTATTCAGCATTGGCTTATTTCTGCAGACTCTGAGTTGCCTACCGCTACCAATTACGGTTAATTGTTTTTTACTTCAGTTACAGAAAGTCTCTTCTGAGATCAAAGCTATAAGAATTTGCTGACCCTTTATGATGTACCTATTATTTTAGTTCACTGTTTTGAGTTGCTGGCAGTCTGGTATCATAATGGCAAAGCAGCTGTTTTGAAAACTGTCACATGCTAGATTTTCTGAGTCTTTCTTGCTGGGGAGAAACTAAGTGCCAGGAAGAGTTCCACTCAGTTTGTGGACTTAGTCCCTGGTTAGGCGTCTCACCTTCTTTCCTATTCTATGGCAATTTGAGGGTGTAGATGTATTTGAAATACTACCTGCTTTAATTCCTTACTTGTGGATCAAAGTTCAATAATACCCCAAATTTAGGATTTTTTTTTTTTTTTAAATCTGAGACTTCTGAAGAGAGCATGTAGATCTCAGCACAATTTTTCTATGTGGAATAGCTTATTTCCTGGAAGCCCAGACAGGTGTATGTTTTTTTCTTAAAGGTGCAATGAAAGAAATGAGAAAATAATTATTTAGTCAATTTAAGCTGAGTTTTGTTCAGCGAATGAAGGTTGATGAAAGAATGTGTTACAGTACAGTGATTTTTGATTACTCATCGTAACTCACTTGTGGCTAAAACAAATTAAAGAATCCTTTTTAGCTTGATAAACTTAAGGAGGGAGATTTTTCTTTGACTGGGCTCACCTTAATGATGGGTTTATTTATGTGCAGTAGCATAGCAGTGGTTGTGTGCATATAGGGCAGCTGATTGGTGGTCAGATGATCCCTCTTGTGATGGTGAAGATGTGCGGAAGGGCTGCAGCGTAGTTGCCATTTTTATGTCAGGGAATTAGGGGGATGGGTGAATGTGGGGATAAGAAGCTGGTTCTGGTCCTGAATTGATTGAGTGATTAAGTCCATTTGTGGGTCTACGTAGGAGATATTTTCCAAATTGTCCAGAGCTATAAAACTGAGGAATATGCACACTCTTGTGAAGGTTGCATATTTAATGAGTAGGAGGGGTCTGTAAAATGGCATTTGTGTCTGCATGCCAAAAACTTCTTGTTTGAGGAATGTTCCCTGATTTTCTACATGAGAATGGAGCTCGGAGTTGCTCTAGGCTGGGCTCTGAGTTTATCTGCTAGACCACCTTGTGCGGTGTAGCAGTATCTTGTCAGGTAGTACAAACTAAAACAAGATTGGGCTTGATTAGCCCTGGGAAGGGAGACCCTTAGGGAAAGCCAGTGTTTTCTGAAGGAAGTTGCCCCAGTGATTAGGTGGGTGAGCCCTTCTCTTAGAAGTCAGTTTTGGTGGACATTGGAGGACAGCTTTTTTTTCATGTGCTGTCTTTTAAGCCATATTCTGAGTAATCACTTTTAGAATATGCCAATCTTCAAAAAAACTGTCAAAAACCCATGGGTGTTTTGATTAAATACCCTGAGCAAATACATAAATCATACCTACTTAAGCACTTTCCATACAGTCAGTTTTAATTTCCTGAGTCTCCCATTTCATCCCCCAGGTGTCCTACTCTACTGTTGCATACGCTCTACTCGCTGTAGTGTTGTTGCATCTTCTAGTAGTAGATGAAATATTTCCATTCCTTTTGAAATAAGTAATATATTTTGAGATACTGTAGAGTGGAAGAAGTAAATGTAATGAAGACACAGTCTTGCAATTGAGCAGTTTATCTTAATGATGAGAACTTTTAGAATACTGCCAGATTAGTGTTTTTTCACTAGTGAAGATGTACTGTTTTCTGGCCTTAGATTTTTATTTTTTCTTAGAAATTGAACAGTTTTGAGGAAAAAAACTCCATAACATATTTTTGGTAAAATAACCTGCAATTTTAAATATGTTTCCAAAGGTTGTGAGGCATTACTGTAGCAGAAAGCATCTCATTAAAGAGATTTTTCACAAATACTGTAAGATTTGCTGTTGCTATTGGCTGCCAGATGTACCAGCAGCAACATACTAATGCAGCAAGCATCACTGGAATGATGTTAACCTGGGTTTCTCACTGGAAGTAGGTTTGGTGGTTTCATTTGGTGATTTCATTCTCTTTCATAGGCAGCAAACTTGAAAAAAAAGCAACTGAATATGGTTGATGCAATTGAATTTTTAAGACACCCTTGTAAGTCACAGAATTATAAAGAAATGAGAAAATCCCTTAATTGCAACAAGTTCCCCAATGCATAAAAGGTCTATCTGGCAGAGAAAATTGGCAGTGTGCTGGTGATCAGATGTAACAGCTGGAACACTTCTATTCAAAGTACTTTAGGAGTAATAAACCTAATAATTTATCCACAAACTGCTGTGATAGCTGTAATTCTGCTTTGTTAAAAATCTCTCTTCTCTATACTTATATGTGTTATACATATTTCTATTTTGGCCTAACATTCTTACAAATATGAAAGAGGTTAGTGCTATTTTTAATACACATTGCAAGCTTTTTGTGTCAAAATATTTTCTCCAAAGTTTAGGAGAATTAGTGTATTTTTATGATACTGAGAATTCCTTTATGAATTGCTGTTTGTTACTACTTCATTTCCATGTTAATCTTCTATCTTTCAATCACTTACTACGTTGCTTGGTATGGTACATCTTGGAAAAGGTAAGTGTGATGACACTTCACTGATTATGTAAATGCAATGACTGTAGATTTGATTTTCTTCTCTTGATCTTTTTTTAGAGGCGACATCTACAAAGTATTGCTTACATTTTTCCATGTGTATTCAGTATGTAAACCAAATCTTCTGGTAAAGAGCAGGACTCATTACTGAGTTATATAGAAATTGATTTCTTTTTCTGTGAATCTCTTATAAAAAAAAAACTTCTAAGCTGGTCCTGTTTTAGACCTCTCAGGGAAGTAGTTTTAAATGTAAATGGTTGATCTTGAAGTGCATTATAAGTCAGTATTGTTCAACATGGCAGTTCATTGATGGTAGTATTTAATTATGTCCATGCTGTCAACCTCTGCAGTACTTATTGCTTTGTTGTAGATCAGATACAAAGTATGAAGTTTTCAAAGCTGTAGAGATGAAAGAGTAAACATATTCAAACAGTTCATTCAAATATGCTTAAGGAAAAAAAAATAAGATACTACTAGAGCATGTGAAGAAGCCTATGAAAACCTGAAAGCATTTTTTCTTTTGATTACAGTGGCAGCCTTAGAGTTCTATCACAGATTAATCTTTATTTAAAATGGAGGGATGCCAGAGAAAGCATATGATCAAGTAGTTTATTAAAGTTCAAGCCTGTAAATCTGTGTTTATTTGCCATTATTAGATGCGTGAACAAAACCATAATTTTTTTATGAGTAAGTGCACGTGGAATTGAAGAAACTACAGTACAAGGCTTGATTTTTGTTTTTTGTTCTGTTTTTTATGGTCAATTGGCTCCAAACTAATTTAGCTTCTTCCTATATTCAATGCAGGACATACTCTTTTGGCTACTTTTGGACAAAAGGTGCTGGACTACAGAGACTATTGCTCTGACTCAGTAAAGCTATTCTTACACCATAGTTTTTTCTTGTATGGGATAGGAAGAGAGAGTGAATCAGATCTTCAACCAAACCCCCTCACCAGTTGTTAATGCTAGATTTTTTCCTGTATAGGTTAGTTGTTTTTGGTTTTATGTTGTTCCTAATGGTTAGAACAAGCAATTTAAAAATCACAAAACAGCTAACAGTCCATTTAGAAATTAATAAGTGTTCTGGTTTTGTTATTTTCCACAACCACAGAATCTTATCCACAACCATGAAATTTGCTGACTTAGTAAACAACTAAAAAAGAAATATTAGATGACAGTTATAGTCTTGATGCTCTTACAGATATGCTGTAAATATATACCCACCTCCACCTTTGACAGACATCAGGAGGGGGGGTGCACTTCTGTCTTTCCTCCTGTTGTTTCTTTCCTTTCTTTTGCATGGAGAGTCAAATGAGTTTGTCTTTTTACCCCTGTAATGCTGTTGGCACTCTGGATTTGCAAAGCTTCCTTGTTTTTCTCTTGGTAGTGAAAGCTTCTGTTTCTGTGCCACTGAACTTGTGCTGTGGGTTTCAGAAATGGTAAGAAGCTGGGAAGCAAGTTATTTGGACAAGGGGAAAAGCGAAGATTTCTACCCCAAGCTATGCTTTTCTTCAGGAATAATGTTGGCTCTGTATCCCTCTCCAGCCTTGCTAACTGCATGGTGTGCTAACTGCAGTTCTGTGAAGTTAAATAGCAGAGCTACCTTGTTGGGAAACTCCAAAGAGAGTTTATTGCTGTGGAGAATCTTTTTTTGGATGGCTTAATATGGCTGCCTAATACAATGATAAACACAAGTTCTGTGGTATTGTAGAAGAGTAAATTGAGTTTTAATATCAGGAAAATATTAAGGTATATTATGCAGCAGAATAATAATTCCCAATGGCAAACCTTAGACAAAAAGAAATTGGGGAGGAATGCTGCTCTGGCAGGGAGAATTTTTCATATTTTTTATTAGCTGAATTTAATTGTAACATGCCTGTATGCATTACTGCTTGTAGTAGAGAAGCTGGGGAACTCTCATCAAGTAGCATCAAAAAGAATTTAAGTGATATGCATCTGTGTGTTGAATCTGATTAGGATCTGTGAAACATGCAAGTAAAGAAATAAATGTTTCATCATGTGATAGATTTATATTTGAAAACATTTAGCATTGAAAACTGTGACCTGGTGTACATATCTTATCTTGATTTCTGATTTTTGTTGGGAAAAATAAATTAACGACTAATTTTTAGGGTACTTGTGGTTGTAAATTCTGTCCAAAACAGGATCTGAACATTCACTACTTACTGGCCATTATCATGCAGCTGCTTTTGGCCAGCTTTCATCTCTTGTTTCCCTCTCTCACTCCTTTTTTATTTTTTATAAAGTAATAAAGTAGAAAGTGACAGAGGGATCAGCTTAAAGTAACAAACATATTGGCTTTGATTTTGTATGTGATACTGCAAATGCAACTTCCATTTCACATTACTGTCAACAGAAATCACATTATTGCGGAAGCAGCAGCCCTTGCTTTGGGATTTCCCTGACTGGTGTTTGGGGATGTTGTGTAAGGGAGGACGCCCTTCTCAACCAGAGGGTCACTTTGCTGCTGAGCTCTCTTTATTTTTAGTAATAACATCCAATACAATTGAAAGTGGGGTCAAGGTGAGGCTAGGACACTTTCAAGAAGAGGACTAGGGAGAAACAACAAACAGATGTTCTTTGATGATAACTGTTGAAGAGAGAGGGTTTGGCTGAGAGATCTGTAGCTTTCACTTGTTGAGAGCCTTTAACTTGAGCCAGTGGTGCTGTTTTTCACCCCCCAGAGTAGTAGTGTACCTGCTGTTGCTATCAAGCCACTTGCCAACAGTGGCATCTGTTCAGTGTAGACATCAAGAATTTGAATGTCAATATCTTTTCCTTGAAATGAATGGGAAAGTATTTGTCACTCAGCAGCAATCATTCTTCAAATAAAAGGTTAGCCAGACAGAGCCCTTAATCAAAGAGTCGGTCTTTTCTGTCAGCAGTGCCTTTTAAATAGCAGTGATGAAGGCTGGCTGTCAGTGAATGACTTGATGAGCTAGGTGATTGATCTGCATAAATCATTTTCCTTTAACATTGTCAGTGAAAAGTAAATTGGTGGGATTTTGGGGGGTATTAGCTGTATTGACATTAATATATAATATTTTAGCTGTGTTCTTAGTCTCAGAGTTTCCATTAAAAAGTGAAAATTACATAGGATCTTAGCCTATATTATCCTAATGATGAAGTATTATTGTTATTGCAATTACCATGCAAATTAAATTCAAAAGTTGAACATGTAACAGATTTTATGAGCTGCAAGAGAAATACTGTTAGTAAAGGAATTAAGAGAAAGCTGTATCATTTAGTTAAATTTGCAGAAGCTTTTGATTTGGAAGGCAAAAGTCAGCAGTGTAGTTTAGAAGTATAAGCTTGAGATCTTAATTATGTTATCTGCTTCAAAAATAACAATAGATGCAATTTCCCAAATCTTGGAAAATCTTATATATTGAGGGCTTTATTATCACAGTAAAGTGCATTCTCTGTCAGCCTCTGTGCCTTAATTTCACTGCTTTTGATGTTGCGATCTTTTGGATTTCCTTTTGTTTTAAGGAGTGCCTGGGGTATACATTACTCACTATTGTGATGTTGCCCAGCATGTGCTGCTCCTATTAATAGTAGTAGAAGTTCAGTGCCTGTCACTACCTCCCGTTGGAACTAAAGCTGTGGGTCAGGAGAACTTGAAAAAATGTAAATCATACTTAGCTATTTTGTGTGCTTTAGAAATATCTTCCTAAATAACAGTTTGGGTTAGTAATAAATGTTCCTTTTGAGGTTAGGAAATACTGGTTACTCTGGACACGGCTCAAGCCATCACTTAGTTGCTCTTGTCCTCCTGTCTTCAGAATGGTTTTTATTTTTGGAGTGGATGTTCAAAAACCTGTGAAGTAACACTCACATGCACACCTCCCCACCTCTCCCCTGTCCCCACAGGCCCAGAACGATCAGTTGGATGACATTCCCTGTGTGAGAAGACTTATTCAATGTATACATAGACACTCTGCAGAAGACCTGTTTCAGAGAAATCTGCATTCATGGGGCTCGTGGATGATTTTTCAGCTTTTTAATCTGTTTTTGTAAAAAGATTTATATGAATTGCTGCTGCCACTGTCCAACACCATTATACAGGACATGAGCCAGCAGGACTGAGAAATACAATAAATACAAAACAAGGTTCTCTCCTTTCCCTCCTCCCCTTCCCTACCCTACCCATTTGAAAACATCCTTTTATTAAGTCTCAAAGTGTTTGAAAATGTACATTATATGTCTTCATGCACTATTTAAATTGCAACATTTATATTTTTTGGAGGCAATTCCCAGCTAGCATTCTTGGATAACTAAATAGATGTCTCTCTAGGTAGGAATGGAGTTTGGATGTGTTGGAGTGGATAGGAGTGAACAAATACAGGATTTCCCAGTGTGAACTTTTCTGAAGAGAATCAATTTGTGATGTTGGTTCATTTATAGTTTTGTTGGTGTGTGGTTTTGTTTTCCCCCAGAACTGTATTTAAGATACAGTTCAGAGTGATTGTCACTGAAGAGTACTGAATAAGTGGTTGCAAAATGACTGTTGAAGATAATTTTTTTCATCTTGTTCTATATTTGTTTTTGGGGTCTCTCAGCATGTGTGACAAAAACTTGATCTTGTTGATGATATCCATGAGTTTTCTGTCCTCTTACTGTGTGTGGTGTTACAAGTCAGAAGCACTCAGTTTGGTTGCAGATGTTGCTCTTAAATAAACTGCTGACTTGGATGACAGTAACCATCTTCTTGTTCTGTGGCTTAGCTTTGTTTACAAGCCCACAGTGGACAGACTTCTGATATACCAAACTTTATCTGAGTTGTCTTTTTCATCTCTGGCAAACAATGCAATAGTTTGCTATTTACTAGATTGCCAAAGTCCTTAAATTCCATAGCCTTTGTTTATACTCTATCAGTTGTTTGTCCCTTTAACTAATAGCCTGGCAGTATCCTGCTAAGTTTTGTTCAAGCTTTTAATCCTATCACCTCTCTCTTATCAGTTATTTGTTGAACTTTCATTGTATGCCTTTATCTAAAATCAATGAGCTCCATGAATAAAGGTAAAATTTAGAGTTTCTTCTTATTAATCCCATTTTTCTGCAGCTTCTTTTTTTCCAGTCTTGCTCCTTAAAGTCTTTCTCTGACTTATTTGAGAAGGAAAGGTAGTGGTAAATATAATTTCTTGATTCCGTTACTCTCTTCAACCTTTTTGTTCATTGTTGCTGTGGATTTTATGCAGTATTCCCCACCTCTGTAACAAGTTTACTGTTATTCTTCGTGGGTGTATTGCTATTGCTAACTCATCTCAAACCAGTTTTTCCTTTATAAATTGAACAGTGTATAATTATTGGAGTTCTTATAAAAGCTAACCTGTTTATTATTTAAGTATTGTAGTGCATACAATGCTGAGTGTGAATGCTTATTTTTTTAACAGATGAATTATAAGCAATAAACTGTACTACTTAATTAAATTTCTGTTTAGCAATGACCCCCTGATTTTAAGGGATTTTTGGCCTAACGCTCTGGTCAGTTCAGTCAGTAATTAATCATGTGGCTTCTTATAAACTATTTAAAATCATGTTGAAAACTGATAAGCTTGCTATTATTCAGCCTAGCAAAGGTTGAGTAAGTATTTGCTGGAAGTTGGCAAAGTCCTCTTGAAAGATCATTTCCTACCACAAAAACCTAAAGGGTTGCACAGATGTGTAGTTAAGTATTCATTATGAACATGCAAATAATGCTTTCCCAAAGGAACAGTCTTTGATTTTTGAAACTGCTGTTGCTTTTTTTGGTAGCTGTCATGAAACATGCCTTTGCATTGTTAAAGTGTCTTTCAGCAGATCTCTCACAGAGAAGCAGAGGAGACCACAGGAACAGGCAGATTTCAGTTTTGTGTAGACATGACTTAAGGCTTTAGACAAAATTATGAACACCTGAGAAATTAAATAAAGCTAAGGAACATTTGTCCTTTTTGATTTCAAGATGATGAAAATGCTGTGTTATCTGCTTGTTTATACTATGTCTTTAATTTTGATTTCTACTGACATAAAAAGGTATGAGAAGCAAAAAGTAACAGGAGCAGTAATAAAGACACTGGATTCACAGGCTTGTTGTACCAAGACTCGGCACTGCACTCTAGTTCATCTTGGCAATGGGAGAAATTTCTGTCTGAAGGTTATTTTGAGAAAAAAATGCTACCTTTAGGTAATAGATCCCAAGTTACAAAGTTGGTTTTATTTGGTTCAGTTTTATTTTTGGAGGATAGGGGGAAAGATGTTGTTTTCTTTTCTGAGTTGTGGGCCTACCACTGCAAAATGCTGAATTTTCTCCAATTAAAGTTCTGCAAAAAAAATACAAAGAAGGTGAAGTGTCAGACTGGAAATAAAAGGTTGTGGAAAGGTGGAGGAAATTCATAAGCAGATTTCCTAACAGAAATATTGAACCCTTGTAACTATTCCCTAAATTCTCTTAGCTTTTAGTGCCTTCCTGACAGTGTAGCTTCTGCAGCAGGTGCTCTTTGAAATTCTTTGATCTACACCCTTGTTAATTGTCTAGTGTATTAAGGATTGGGTACTGCTTTTCCACACCCTTGGCAGTTGAATGTCTTTTGTTAAAAACACATCTGTGTTCATAATTATAAAAGTACTGCTTGAAGACTTGTAGATGTAACTATTTAGGAGTGAAAAAAATTATCAGTGGATTTAAAATCTATGAAAATGGATTACATGGCATGCACTGTTCTGGGAGAGTATTTAAAAAGCATAAATGATTCTTCCTACATGATGCAGTTGTGGATTTTTTAAAAACTTGCTTGGTTTGGGTTTGAGTTTTCTCTCCTGTCTTGGAACACTTGAACAAAGATTTGAACAAGATTATTACTCATATTGTTAGAATAACTGGAATTGCCCACTATTTTGTCCTTCTAGTCTGTTAGTGGTTTTAGAATGTGCCATGACAATGCCTGAAAAACCAGGGGATTCCTTAGCTGCATTTCTGTAAAGTGTGTAGCTGTGTGTTGCAGAAATTACTTTTATGTCTTGGTCAAGGTTTATGAAAATATATGAGAGAAGAGTTTATAAATCATCCACATTAAGGAGAAATCTCATGTTTTTATACTTCATAACAGATGAGATTACATTGTATTTAGAGCATAAGGGCCCCTACTTGATTCCTAGGGTGGTTGTATGGCTAATCTCATGTTATAAGGAAGGCTTGTAAGCTTGCTAGAATGAAGTAATATAAGACATTCAAAGGGTTTATGCTTAAAAGTGTGTTTTCAACAGATGAGTGGTGGTCATATTTTGTCTATGACAGGATTTCTTGAATACTGATCGTGTAAATGAGCAATTCTACTTATTTTTTTCCTGACTGTGAAGTGGTATTGCTACTGTTGGTGGCATTCTCTTCCCTACTAGCATCTCCATGATGAGACACTTCATTTCACATTGAAATCCAGTTTCTCACAGAGCAATTTGTTGAGGGGAGGGGGGAAAAAAAAGTTTCTCTTTTATTCAGTGCAAGAACTTCCAACTCAAGAAAGGCAGAAGAAAACCTACTTTGTGTTGGTTCTGTCAACAGACTTAAGATTCATATTGTGGCTTCTTATTTTGTGTTTCTGGTTCAGATACTGAAGGAAACACACTGATAACAAAAAGCGCTTATGGAAAGGTGAGTGTAAAAATGGCAGCTTCTTATTCAACAGATCTGTTCCTCTTTGACTTATGAACATGCCTTCTTCTGGCTTTAGTGGGGGAATAATGAGATAATGGGGTTGCTCCCCATTCCTAGTTGTGTGGAGCTCAGAAGCACAGAAGAGCATGGGCTACATTCTAACCTAAATTATGAGTGGTTTTGTAGTTCAGCTGATCTGGGAACAGACTTGAGCTTGACTTTCACATCCTGGGATAACTTTGTACAGCTGTCAATTACTGAATAAACCAATCTGGCAATTAGGGAAGCAATGAGAAGTGTGGAATGCCTCAGGACCACTTAGCAGTTGCTTTTCAGGGGACATGTATGATTTCATAGAAACATTGCCTGGGGTAAAAAAATGCAGTCAATGTCCAAAGATAGGTATCATATAAAGTCTTGACTTCATAACTACTAAGCAGACACCTTTTAAAAGACAGTTTTCTTTAGGGTACAAAAGAAGAGAAAAAAACCCATTTGTGTCCATTTTGATATTCTTCACCTGCTTGGTTTTGTTCCGATTCCCCCTGTTCTGTCCTGTCAGCACTGAAATTCTTGTTTCTGCTTTCATTTCTAACCATTTCAACTAACCATGGTACGGAGGCTGCATTTACTGCACAGCTGTAGTTATAAACCAGTCTCTGTAAAAGGTGTGCTGGTTCTCAGAGCAGGCTTTGCGTGGGAATCCTTTGTCTCTCTGTGCCGACTAAAATGTTTAGTTGAAAGAGTTCGAAGTGAATAAAAATGGCTTCCTGTCACTTCTCTTCGAGTATTCAGAAGTGTACATATATCTTAGAAAGATATATGCAAGTGGTATTCCAGGATCAGTGTAAGTCTGGTACATTTTTTTTAAGGAATATGTCAACAAAAAGTTATGTATTAAAAGGTTCAGCTTTATATCTTCCTTGGACTTCAGCTGAAAATTATATAAATAAAATAATTTAAAAAGAGAAAGCAAGACTATGGCTTTAAAAACTGTTGTGAGGGGAGGGGGCATACTGTACATATAATCCTGTTCATGCATACATACATATTTGATATGGACAGGCAGTCATATTTTCTTCTACACAGATCCATCATTGTCTTTCAATTCCTGTCTTGTCTGGCATCTGCTGACCCATGCTTTAATTCTGTCAGGTCAGAGATATACAGGCCTTTGTAGTGTGCTTGTACTTCATGTCATGTCCCAGCATTGTTGTACATCTTGTTTCAGAGATAGTTTGCTGTAATGTTCTGTGACCTTTTCCATTGAGTGAGGCAGTTGGAGAGCCACTCAGTGAAGGAAAATTGAGCTGTTTTATTCCTCCCTGAGGAGCCTCGTGTTTCCTTTCCACCATTCATTTGAAAGCTATCATTTTCTTGATTTTATAGCTGAAAAAACACCATTGATTCGCTGGATGCTAGATGCTAAGAGTCCTCCTATTGACATGCCTATTGACAGTTTTCAGTATATTCTGTGTCTAATTATCACTCTTGGCTAAATGATACACCTTGTGGACTTGAGAGATGGAGTCAATAGCGCTCGCTGTATTGTTCTAGCAGCCCCTATTGAGGTTGGTGTCAAAGCACTGTGATTTATGCAATCAGAAAGAAAATTTCTGTTGGTGTACTGCATAATTAAACAAAGTACAGAGTGACTGGTGACAAAACCAGCTCTGCCAAAACCATCAGCAAATGAGAAAAGATCTCTTCAGTAAATGGCTGAGACATTGAAGAATCTCTTTTGGCATGTTGCGTTTTTCAATTTTCAAGCGTTCGATTTTTGTTGGAGAGTTTTTTTTTTTCTGCTTTCTATCTCTTCCATTAGATAGTATTAAAAACTAAGCATATTAATTCATGTCTATGTTAGTAAAGATATGCAGCTAATGCTGTTATAGATGGGAGTACTGGTATGTTTTAAATGACTACTTTTAAATAAAGAATCTAATTACGTGGTTTGCACACTGAGTCAGGGAGCAAAGTGGCTGCTCTTGGGTTTTGGAAAGTGAAATGTTACCATTCTATGTGCATCCAGTTGTTGGTCATGAATGTTCATAAATGCTGTTTTTATTCCATGTTATTTAGTGTTTTGGTTTGCTCTGAAGTGTTAGACCTTCAGAGAGAGAATATGGGACAGCCATCTATGGAGTGCTGTACCCTTTGCATATGTTCATGTCTGCTTAAAATCTAGGCATGCGTATTCAAATATGTGTTCAGTGTATCAGTACGTTGAAATCTTAATAGAGATTTTCTTTTCAGAAATGGTATCAAATAATATGGCTCAACATTATGAGCTGCCTTAGGATTTGGGCATATCTAGTTGTGGTTTTTGGTTTCGTTTTTGAAGTTTTTTTTAGGGTGTTTTGTCAGATGTAGGAATTTTGTGAAGCACCTGTAGCAGAGCTTTATGTCTCTGCTATTCTATTTATTGTTGGTTAGTGGAAGCAGGAAGAGACTTTATATATCAATAGCTAAATTCTCTCCAGAAGAGAGTTGTTTGTACTTTTTAGTCATTACTAACCAATTTTTTGTGATACTTTTGAGACTCTGAACCATCTTATTCAGGGCTTTTCCAGTTAATATGAAAAACATCATACTTGGTGTTTCTTTCCTCATCACTATTGTACTCTCCACTAGTATTCATTGTGGAAGAAGGAAATTGAACACTGGTGTGTGACTGCAGCAAGAGATGAATCAGAAGACATCTCTGGAACCATCCAGATATGAGTTGTAGGGCTGGTTTTCTCCTCCTTCCCAGTAGTAAAGTTATTCCCCATTGCTGAGAAATAGGTGAATAAGTAAGGGGGAATGGTGTGGGGGTGAGGAAGTGGAAATAATGTTGGTTTAATGTATGCTTTTACATCCCCTCAATTTTTACTTTCATTAGTTTTATCATGGTAATAGACTTGAATGAAATATGTCAACAGAGTGTCTGGAAACGTCTAAAGTTATTAAAAACACAAAGATAAAGACATTCAATTACCAACTCTGAAGAGAAGTATGGACAAAAGACATAAGGGCTGTTGCTTTTGTTTTCCTTTTTCTCTCAAACATGTGAACTCATGCTAAACTACGTAGTGCCAGATCAAGCTGCTGCTTGATTCCTTATGTTGTTAGTGTGTTTTTTACAAGATTAAAGTAGGTATTTGCACTAAAATCACCTTACACTACAACTATCTAGCTACAGATATGCTAGATAGCTACGACTATCATTTTTATTAATGCATACAGATATATTCTGGAATAGATTCGTATCACTTCTGAAACCTTTGCATTATCTATTCTTTCTCAGCAGATCCAGACACAGATGAGATGAAACACAGATCTGATTGACAGTTACTATCCACTGACTTCTGCCTTCTTTCTTACCTATTGCTGTTTGTCTCTTGACTGTTTGTATCATAAAGTAAATATTAACTGTATTTTGTCTCTTTTAAAATAGGATACCCAGACAGACCAGTACAAAATTGTGGCTGCATTCTAGTTTTCACTGCATGTATTAATGCCATGCAGAAGTAATACTGTTTCTGGAGTTCTCATTTCCCATGTAATCTGTGGGTTTTTTATTTTATTTTCTTTTTTTTATGTCCAATTCACAACTTGAAGGTGAAGAATCCTGCAGCTGTCGTTATTACACAAACAAGCTTGTGGAAAAACAGTGCAAGGCTCAACTAGCAGCAAGCATATGGAGTGTTCGTTTTGGAGTGGTAGAAGGGAAAGAATGCAAGGCTGTGTTTTCCCTCTGGGATTGTCAGGAAAGGTAGAGCCCTCTGAGAGAGAATCCAAAAGCACAGCAGATCAAAGTGTGTTTGTGACTGGAATGCCCTAGGGTTAGTGCAGTGTGAGGTGTAGCTTGGCAAATCACCATGCTTACAAACAAAAGAGTGTACTGTATTCAAATCTTCCTCCAAGCGTTTCAGCATTTCAAAATGACAAATTATTGTTTTTGTTATTTCTGCATTTGGAATTGTTTATGCATTTCAAATGATCTGTAAAGTGAATTGTGTGCACTCAACAAACTTCTTCTTTAAAGTAGGCGGGTTGGAAAAAGTGATGCAGTCACATTAAATGCCAACTACTCTGTTCTTCATTCGGTTAGACAAACAGTAGCCTAAAAAATGGCAGTGGATTAAATTGATATAATGACAAGAATTCACATAGTATACTGTAGATGGGAAGAGGAATAAAGCAGTGTCTTTGAACTAATGTAATGCACTTTGATCTGCTATACTTGAAAAATCTAATATACCTGTATTTGTGATGATTCCAAACAGGCTCACAATATGGTAAATACAGTTTTTACAACCTGCTATTTAATTTTAAAGATTGATCTATTTCATCTAGGCAACATTTCATAAAAATAAGCATAAAAACATGTTTGTTTGTTTGAATTAAACCTCAGCTGAAGATTTCACAACAATGTCTCATTGCTAATATGTGTATTGAACAGAAAGATTAATGGAATATATGATTACTTGAGGGTTTTAAATTATTCATTTGATGAAGGCATGCTCTTTTATAAAGAGGAAAAGCCTAATTTTTCATTATTTAAAAAGCATTCAGATTTTTAAAACTGTGGCAATTTCAAGGTTGTGTTTTTGGCACAAGGGAATCATATTGGAAACTAAAAATATAAAGATAAAATTCTCCAATGTATTAAATATAGGGACTGAGTTGTCTAAGTGTGCTGATGAATTAACAAGATTTTGCTATTTTTTTTTTCAGAGTCAGTTAATCTGCAGTTTTTGGAGCAGTCTCTGCCTTTTGAAATATTCCAAAATGCATTATTAGTAGGATTGAATTGTAATACTTCAATATTTGCTAGTACCTAATTTCACAAGTGGTTTCACTTGAAATCAGCAGATCCTAAATGGAGAGTAAGATATTACTGCTTGAGGTTGTTCACATTATCGGCACAATTCAGACCATAAAGTCAGTCATGACTTTAAGACCCTGACCCTCCCTGCCTTTTTTTTTTTTCTTTTCTTTTTTAAGGACTGTTGTAGTCTCTAATTAGACCAGCTACAGGTCTTTTCATAGTGTTTAGAAAGAAATTCATAAATAGTATCAGACCCTGTTAATATTGTTGACACCTAGATTGATAAAATAAACGTAGCATAGAACAGCACTTTTCATTTGCTCTAAAGTTAGATTATTAATGGGTAGGAAATGTGTTTTGTTATAATTTTTTACTACAGAGTTAGTAACTGTATTCATTTTAACAAGTTTTGTGATAATATTTGAAGTTCACCATTAAAATAGGGAACAGTAAGGGAGATAAATGTCAGGAGTTATCTCAAGCAAAATCTTACTCTGATCTTGTTTTGCACAGCAGACAAAGTGTGACCTCCATACTTGAAACTTATAGCCACTTTTACTAGCATTTTTGCCACCTTTAAAAGTCCATCTGAGTAGAGCAGTAGTGACAGTGTGGCCTCACTTGATGTCCTGTGGAGTAAATTAACTCTGAAAGTGTTGGAAGGAAGGAATGAAGCTTATGAATTAATAATTATCTTAATTACTTTTGCTTCGATCATGTCGTATGAACAATCAAGTGTATTCTGTCAGTGATACAAATATTGTTTGTGAAACCACCAGTTTTTCCATTCTTGAGGCAGATGGTAAATCATAATATGGAAATTTAATCTATCAGAACCACTGTAACTACACAGGAGGGCCTTGTGTTTTCCTTATACCAAAGTAGTCATTTACCAGTGTTAAACTGGATTAAGGTATCCAATCCCATCTCCAGTCTTTGCTGCAGTTATGTTGTTTTGATTTGGAGTTTATCCTCTCTCAATATATACATGTATGTCTTTTTTTTTAACCCAGTTTGTTTCACTGATCCAGTTTTAGATCATGATTTTGCAAAAAAACAAAAAAAAACCCAAAAACCAGTCAGCATCAATTGCTGCAACAGAGAAAACTGACCTGTGGCAAGACACTGAACAACTGGGGAGTGGGAAAGTGAGAAATGGTACCATAAAATCTAATCCTGAGTCCATCTTTTCATTTTTTTTCCACGCCATTTAAGTTGTCCAACAGCATATTGGTCATTCAGTTTCATCATTACTTGCATAATATCAGCAAGGGACTGCTTGTGCTATAGATACTGGGCACTCTTGTGAAACGTGATGTTTAAGGTATGCCTCATGAAAGACCTCTGGAACAACATTGCATTACAGAAGTCTATAATTAAGACTGGATCATTTTCTTACTAGATTTACTTCGTCCATCTGAGAACCTTGTGTAATTTCCAGTAGTGAAAATACATACATTTATGTAAATATAAGACGGTAGGTCCTATTTGTGCTTCTGTGGAAAGAAGGAATAATTCTTGCCCCATTTGGCACCCAGTTTGAGATGCAGGGGAATGGGTAGGGAATGAAGGATTTGAGTGCACACACAAACCCAGTCTTTGTATTGCTGAGTTACTGCTTTGGCAAAAGTGAGGGAAATAAATTTGATGTTGGCAGTGCCCTGAAATGACTGTAAATGTTTGATATCCTCAGCATTATCTAAGGTCAGTAAAGTCAGAGTCACAGCTTTCATGTTGTATGGGTTCATAATGGTTATGGGTACAGCTGGGATATCTACTGCCATGTGTGATTTCAGTACAACTCTGTTGAAGCCTGTGTGCTGCTGAGAGTGAGGAAGACCAGTGCTTTGGCCAGGGTTTTATGAACTTTCTTTGTGTCATGTCTGGCCTAGCCTAGCAGCAGTAACTCAGTGGTGGGTTTGGCTTGTCATCAGGGCAAGCATCCTGGCACATTTAGGTGTGCAGTGTAGCACCTTTTACCTGGAATCTGGAATATAACAACCCACTAGCCAGTCTTCTGCTCCATTTGCTGCAATTCGGCATGCTCAAGAGAGACCCTGTCGTGTCAGCAATCTGCTGTTTTGTTCTGAGCAAAACTGTTAGCTACTTCAGCTTTAAGTCTTTCTTCTAATATTTCCTTGATTAAATACTGCTGATTCTCACACTTGAGGCTGCAGGCAACTTGTTGTCTGTGTGCATCTGGCAAGTTGCACACTCCTGGCTCCATCACTTTGCTGCCTACTGCTTCTACAGATGTCTGGTGCTTTCACTGCAGAAATAGTCTCGGTGTCTGTAATAGCAGGTGGAAAAGAGGAGGAGCTGCCAGGCTGCTTGCTTCTGCTGTTAGGCACTCATGTTGTACCAAGCAGAAATGGGAATAGAAGCCACCAGCAGAACACCTAATGCCCAAACAATTCCACAAATTAAATAATCTTTTAAAGTAATAGTGTAGGCACTGATGGAGGGTGTCAGAAACCTTATTTAGAATTGGTTTTGGCTCCACTTTGTATGAGATGTGTATGTGGTGACCTCCATTAATCCCTTACAATATCATTCTGTGACTGCTGATAGGGAATTGAGTCCAATATTCTTTTTATGACATAGCTATCTATTGTGGAAAAAGTCTGAGAGATGCTAATATTTTTTTTAAAAGAAAAGCTGGTAAGCAGCAGCTCTTTATTACCCACTAATTAATAGTTAATTGCTAGCTACTGATACCCCTTCCTGCTACCTAAAAAAATCTTAGTGTTTAATGGATAGATATTTAATAAAACTAAGCCATATGCTGTCTCTTTGGCACTAGATATTTTTAAAATGTTTTCAATTTAGATTGAAATGTATTTACAGATTCACACTAAGGTTCCTGGTAGGTAGTAGGGTAAAGTAGCAATAGTAATTTTTTTTCACTATTTGTCTGTTTCTGACTTCTGAAGATGATATTTAGAAAAGCATCCCAAACAAAAATAGTCACATTTTGACTAAAGAGAGATTACCAACTGAGAACACATAGCGTTTTGACAGAACCAGATCAAAATGCTTTGAATTTTGGAAAGTATTTTTCTCCTGCTATTGAGTACGCTGATGAAAGAGGAACTGTTGGCATTTTGAAAGCCATTCTCTGTACATAGTAGGGATTTCCAATTAGCACATTTAAAGACTTGTATAAGATGATGCTTGAAAATGGGACATTACAAAATGAAATTATGTCATGGCACTTTCTAATAGAGTTCTGAGAGAAGTCATTGTATGGCAGTGCATTTCATGTGCTTGTCTGAAGTCAGTGAGTCTTGTTTTCGCTTTTCAATTACAGCAAACCCTTCATAATTATCTAAAAATTGCATGTAAAGAGTACTGCAGATCATATAACAGGTATATTACATGCTGTATGACATGCATGGGGCCAACCTGGTTTGAAATACAAACATTATGAAGATAGCCTGGAAATAAATATTGGGTAATTGCTCTTCTAAATGGCAATTGTACCAGCTAGGCATATGTCTGAGGGTAGAGTCACTGTCCTCCCAAAGTGGTGGTGCCTGGACAAAGGCAAAAAGTTAAGGAAGTGCCAGAGGATAAATTATATTTACATAATGACAAATCTGTAGTTGATTGACTACCGATCATAAGCCAACTTAGCACAGGCAATGCCTGCAAACAGGCCTGCACCTAATTTGTTTAATGATTGAAGAAGTAACTGTGGAGATCCTGAAGGGGAAATGCTATGCTTTTAGTCTCTAGGTAATTAGGAAGGATCTTATAGGCTCTAATTATGCAGCCCATTCTGACATTGTTGTGTAATTCTTAGAGCAGATCTCCTGGACTTCAGTGGGATTATTTCTGTGAGTAATCTAACAAACAGTGATTTTAATGATTCATTGAAGTGTCCAGGTATAAACCTCTTTCTATTCTGAGCAGTATTTCTCAGCTGAAGATAGTTAAAAGCCTTATCACTCATTGTAAAAGCAGTATGGATGGTAAGTGCAAATGAGATTTTATAACTAGGTGTCACTCTTTTGCACGCTAAGTTTAATTATCAGAAAAAGAAATATAATTTACAATATTTACACCAAAGGTTAAAGACGTGAAGTACTTTATTATGCAAACAATGACATCTTAACAACGGGATGCATCCTGAAGGGAGCGGTTTTTTACCTTTAGCTTGTTGGTTGGTCTCTGACAAGTCACCTTTGAGCAGAGAATGTTAGGTGGTTGATGTACTCAAAAGCTAGCTTTTGCTTCCAGATTAAGTCTTAAAAAAAGCTTTCTAAATTTATGAATGCATTTTACAAATCACATTCTACAATGGGAGAAGTAAGGAGTATCTCTTCATTTTTAACTTAATTTTTCAATATATGATACTCAACAAGAACAAATGAGTAGTATGAACTATAAACATTGAGTAGGCTTGGACTGCAAGTCTGTCATAAAACCATATGGCACTGTGAAGTTAAAAAATACTTTTCCCTTAATGGTGCCTTGATTTTCTGTTTGGTTTCTTTAGCAGCAGAAATACGTAATGCAACAGTCTCTCTTAAAAGATCATTGGCTTCATACTGTCCTTTTCATGTGTTTTTCAGAGCTGGTTTTGGCTGGCCTGGGGAAAGCTGGGGCTGCATGCCCTATGAATTCAATGTGTCTTGTTTGTACTCGGGTGACTTAGGCTGCCTGCTTTGTGTTGAAGCGTGGGGGGAACTCTCCTGCGTGCTCTGTTGGGATGCCCAGCTGCAGCTGGCAGAGTTCAGGGAGAAGCAGCTGTTGCCTGTAATCTTTGCCCCAGAAAAGGCAGCTCAGCAGTGAGTGAGCACAGACTGCTGGATGCCTGTAGTGGCAAGACCCTTCCTGAGCCGCAGTGACTTGCTAAGAGTTTGTCATGCAAATAAGACACAGTGTCCCAAGGTGAAGAACATGATATAAAGTTAGAGCAGAGTGGAATTGTTACAAGAATTTAGTGATTTAGTGATGCAAAACAAGTTAGTCGGATATTTGTGTGGCACGGTATTCTCCCTTGTCTATGTATTTTAGCAGGTTTAGGTGGAGGAGATTCCATCCTAGCCTTTACTGGTACTGTGGATAATTGTACTCACAGGGCTTGGATTGTCTTGATGACTATTTGGGAATTAGGAGAAACACATCTGTTTGTGTTACAAAATGTTCTTTCGCAAGTTACATGTCTTAACCAACAGGAGAGTTTGAAGGAGTAACCCAGCCCTGCCTTGTTTATTTGGGATGTTTTCCTTTTATCTTCTCTGATGTTGTCTATTTTGTTGTGAATGTGAATACAAAGAAAGAGCTTCTGTCTTTAGTAGTCTTTGACTTTGATCCTGTTGTTGTTTCCTTGTGAAAGAAAGAAGTCTGAACCCATGGGTGTGCTTATAGAATCAGGACTATGAGTTGGAATCCTGATCTTTGCATTAGAAATTTGCTCCCTTTTTCTCCCACTGTTTATGTGCTTTGCTCCAAGGACTTTGAGATCCTGCTGTTGGTTCTGAGGGCTTGATCTTCTTTCTGATACTTCACAAATCATACTCAGAAGTTTAAAAGCAAATGAAAAAAAATACTAACAGACTCTTCCAGAATTAGAGAGATGACTTTGAATCTTCAGAAGCATGTCATCGATCATTGTTGTCATGTATCATTGTTGGCTTTCCTCATGTAGGAAGAAGCTACAAGAGTTTGGGGAGATTTTCCCTGCTATAACAGCGACAATTTGCAACTTGGAACTCAAAAAGAACACTGTTGCTAGTGTCTCATGCTCTGTCTCACTACTGAACAGGTTGCTAACTAGGAGTTTTTTGTGTTCGTGTGTTGATATTGTAAAAGAAAACACTGCAAAAGGGTATATAATGTAATTTTTGTCAGGTTTAAAAAAGCCCAAAACACTGAGATATTACTCTGGGGGTGAGTTGTCTGTTGTGTGTGTGTATATGCTTAGGGCTGCGGTGGTTTCACAGTAGGCCAAGCTCATTATACAGGCAGCTCTATGCATATTTCTGTCCGCACCTGACAGTTTGTTCATTTTTTAAACCTGTTGAACTATCTTTCTCTGTGCCAGGAGGTCTTCCTGACTTTTTCCCCCCTTTCTTAGTGCTCTGGAAGTTCTCTGGACCCTTTTTTCACCTGATACCAGGCGTTGAGTTGTTTGTGCCTCATGTTCTTCTCATGCCAGTACTCTTCCTTTTGTAGTCTCTTGCTAGAAGTTCCAAGAGCAATCTCACCCTTCCCCAGTCTTTTCTGTTTTTCAGCCATGGCCTCACGTTCTGTTCTGTTTCTATGCCCTTTTCTCTATCTTACTTTAGCTCTAGGAGCTCCAAAGAGTTTCTCAAGTGTTGGGGCTGACTAAATGGGAGCCAAGAGCAAGTGTTGAAGCCGGAGCAAGGCCTCAAGAAAGAACCTTGTGTTTGTATTATTCCTTGTGTGTATGGCTGCTTCTGTATGGGAATCCAAAGTACTTTACAAATGTTAATACAGCCCTATAACAGCTCTTTGGAGTGGGTAATAGCCGTGTGTCCTCCTTACTTCTTGGTTTTGTAGTTTAGTTTTCTAAAGCCATTATGACGTATAAAATTGAAGGCTACATGTGGTGCTGTGAGCAAATTAGATGAGTTGATTTTTCTTCTCTGAGGAGTTTGACTAGAATAAATAGTTGGGTTCATTTGAAATAAATTAGTAAGGCACATGTAAACAGATTTTGAGTCTTTTACAAACTGAGATGAGAACACCTTCACGCTTATTTGTTTAGTGCTTGGCTGCACAATATTTATTTAGAAAATAGTAAAATTAAGTTCTTAAATAGTTGTATTTATATAATTATATTCTTGATTAGTTTTGCTATGAGTGTTTTTACTCCATAATGAATGTCTTTTCCAGTTTAGTTTAATCTATTTTTTTCAAAGTGTATTGACATATATTGACCAGGAAGCAGCTTTGTTATTACAAAATAATGTTCTTGAATAATTGCAGGGACAGATCAGACTTGTGTTACATCTCAGCAGCCAGGAGTAGACTAAGCCTTATATTTAATGAGGGTTTCTGCTTTTTGTCTGAAATTTCTCAGAAAGAAATAAATGTGTATCTGCTCTGTGTGCAGCTTGAGGAAGTGAGCTAATGCTTATGGAAATCAGGTAACTTAGTGAGTGTGCAGAGAACAGATTCTGCACTTTTGTGGAATTGTCTCTGAGAATGGATTTACTGAAACCTGCCCCTGGTGCTGATCAGGTGCTCGCTAAAAGTTGAAAGTCCTCAAATTCTATCTCAGCCAAATGTTCCAATGGAAGTGGAGGACATGCAGGGCAGCTGGACACATAATGCTTTACTTGCTGTATGGAATGTATAAATTATAATTTGTGAAAGGAAAAAAAGTAAACACAGTGTCTAAAGTGTGTGTGTGTATCTGGAAGGCAATGTATGAGAAATTGATGATTTGAGATATTTTTATTATGAAGAAAAGCCTTTTGTGCTAAATCCATCTTGAGAGAATGTGTTGTACTTATGCCATATATACTCAGAAGATGAATGCAGCATTGTCAAGGTTTAAGTTTCATACCCTAGAAATGATCCTAGAGGAAAGCTGTACAATATAACTCTTCACACAATGCAGCAGTAGCACTAAAAATTGTAAATTCTTGCCAATTCATTTATTGCAGTAATGAAAATCATTTGCTCTCTGTCCCGGACTAATAAAATAAAAAAGGATTTGAAAGTATAAAATTATAGCAGAAGAAATTAAATTTAGGTATTCAAGTGGTTTTCTCAAATATATTTATACTTTAGCACTTCAAATGAATGAAGAGATGGATCAACAATGGCAAAACGTCTCCACTAAACTTCGTTCTTTGAGTGTCATTTTCTTGTTGCCAAAAAACAGCATTTCTGGCTGAAGTTCTGAGCACCAGTTATGTTTCTTGCCCAGTTAAGTCAATTACAGGTGTGTGGTCTGTCTGAATTCATCAGATTACACAGCGCTGACATGTCCTATTTAAAAGATGTAAAGTCAGTTGTGTCTACAGTGGAGGCTGGTTCTAGCACACACAATATTTATTCTTTTTATGTCAACCTTTTATTAGTCAGTGTAAAATATTTATGTGTGTCAGTCTAGATTCATGTGGTGACATTTTTTTAAAATGGGGTTGTACAATATAACTGAATCAGAATGAAGTTCCTCTGAATGCTAGTATCAAACAGTGTTTTTGAAGAAGTATTTTTTAAAGACATCAGTGTTGTGAGGATTGTCTTTTGAGTCTCTGCTGGAGTGATGTCTAATCTAATTTTTATAAAGGGGTATTGCTGGACCTTCTCAAATAATCTGTAATGTATTGCATAATTTGAAAGTGTTGTGAAATTTGGATCTAAATATGTTTTAAGATTAAGTTAATCACACTGGAAATTTTGTTGATCACATTAAAAATTGTTGGTTTCTTTCCACAGAACATATGAAAAGTTACTACATTTCTCATCTAAGAATATGGCATGGCAATCAATGAAAATATTTTCACATATATTTTCACATATATTTGTATGAACAGATTGTGATTCAAAATGACATTATTCTATTTTTTTTCATCTTCTCTTGTCAGGTCCTGGAGGCTGCTAGGGTAATCCTGCCAAATGTTGAGCCTAGGCAAGGCAAGCCTGGAGTTATGGAAAGGTAGCACTGTTGATAGTTCAATAGTAGGATTATTTGTATATCAACAAGAAAATTGGGAGAATTAACTGCAGTTTTATCTTCAACTAAACTAAGTAAGGCCTAGTATCTAAGGGGTTTATCTTCCCCTTAGAAACTTCCTGCTATCTGTCTTTTATTTAATTGTTAAACTGAATGGAGGAGGTTGACCCCTTACAGTAAGTGGCTTTTCACTTGGTTCTGGATATAGGTGGTTCCTGGGCAGCACTACTGATCAAGGTAATAGCATACTGCTCATCAGTTTTGGCCTTTATTTAAAAATTTTTATTTCCTGGGCCATATGTTGTGAGGTTTCTTGATTCACAGTAGTCAGACTTGTGTGATTTTTTTTCAGCTCTCGTTAGAAAATCTGACAGACAGCCCATCTGAAAAATGTGGTCACGTTCCCTGCATTTTGTCCTAATTTTTGTGGAGGAGTTGGGATAAAACCCTTTGGGAAGAGTTGGTATCCAGGTCTTCTCTGTCATATTCTTAGTCTTCTCCTCAGGTTTTTATTGCTGCCCAGACATTTTGGTTGTGAGCTGTGAGATCTTTTTAACTGTTTCCCTTACATATCCAGCTTTTCTTGTACTTGTGTTGGAGCCTGACAGGTCCCAGGGTTAATTTTCCCTGGCATCTTTACCCCATCCTGGCTGTTTCTTGTGTCTTCATCACTCAGCTGGTTCCCCTTCTTCTCCAGTATTCTGGTCCTTCATCTACATGGGTGTCCTCTCATCCCATACTCTTACTTGGCAGGTTATTAGTTAGAGAATTGGGGAATGTCAGAAGCAAGCATGATTGTGTTATTGCAGTATTTTTCATATTTACTAGGAGACTACATGAAAGTCGCATAAAGTCTTAATTTGGCACTCCCTAAATTTCTTAACAGAAGTCATTTGTAGTTTCAACATTTCTTTGGATCAGCAGGGAACTCATGAGCTTGAGGAGAGAAACACTCAATACTGGGTGGAAAAACCTTCCATAAAGCCAGGTTTGTCTGTTGTCACTAGGACACAACACTTCATCTCAGAGTTTCTGCAGTCTTTCATTGGTTCACTTCTGTATTTTCTGAACCAGCCAAAACTGTTTGCTGTATATCTTCCTGCTATGAGTGTTTTATTATTCCACTACGAAATCCCAGTACCCAAGATTTGTTTTATTTATTGCTTTTTCATAGTTGTAAATAAATGGACTTTGTCCAGGTTCTTCAATATGTCTGGAGACCTTTGGCAAAGCTACCTGTATGCCTTGGTGTGGAAGGAAGCAGCACACTGTTGAAAAGACACAAAACTGGAGGAATTCTGGTCACTTGTGGAGGTAGGGAAGTGACACAAAGAGATTGGTAGAGGCTAAAATGAACCTGGGAAAAGAGCAGAAGATGGGTGAAAGTTCAGTTATCACTGCTCAGCTATCAGAGAGAGGGCTTCTAAACTGTCTGCCTAGCACAGTCAGTCTCTAGACAGAGGTAAAAAGCTTAGGAAGGAGCTATGGGGGGAGTGATTGGTCAGGGACAGACATTTAGATGGAATATGTAGTGTACAGTGAAATTTTGGGAACCTCACACAGGCAAATTGTACTTGATGTTTCTTTTCTCTGTTGCCATACATATCCAGTATTGCTTTGTTCATGACACTTCTGAAAAGAGAGTTCCAAGAGTATTTGAGGATCCATAGAGGAAATGGGGAAGGGACAGTTGTGAACACAAGGGAGGAACTTTTTTAAAGGATAACCCAAAAATATGAAAAGCAAAATTTGGATTGAAATGATGTCTGGCTTTAAGGAGAAGAAAGGCTTAAAGAATGTGTTTTAAGATATGAAATTGTTGCTTGTGGAAAACATCAGCAGTAAGTTTTTTGGATCTATAAACTGCTTTTTGAAGTGTATGTTAAAGAAGGCACAGATACCCTCTGTCAGCACTTCTTCAGCTCCTGCCTTACAGCCTCCTGTCCCTATTCATATTTCCGTGTTTTCTGTGTATAAGATGACTGTGTGTCAGCTTGATTATGCGGACAAATTAAAACAATGAGCTGGCTTTCTTGCTGGATAAGATCATATATAAAATGGAAAAAAGGTAAAAAGAGACAGTACTTACATAGAACCTCTGATTCAATTCATAGGAAAGTTAAGGTAAGACTTAGGACAAGACCTGTTTTAAAGAATTTAAATCTTGTCCTAGGTGCTGTCTTTAATATTTTATGAGTGATTTAGCTGATATCATCATATTAGTAGGGGTGTAAAAGATACTAACCCTTTTACTTCCATGAGCAGAAAAATGAAGTACAAATCCCATACCTGTTTTATCATTGTTGTTCCATGTAAAAGCATGAATTGAAGCTGCAGTAGATAAAGAAATGATTTGATGTTCTTGTAGGTAGCAGAAGCAGTGCCCTTCATATATTTTGAATTGTTGTATCATTTATATTTTGTTTCTTTGTGGTGCTTTTCATAATTTTCATAATGTATACCACACTTGATGCTACTGAGAAGAAATAAAATTTACGTAAGATGAAAAGAAGTGCTGCCAGTATGCAGCTTTTAGCCTTGATTTATTGTAAAGCCAAGAGACAATCTAACATTCGGGATGGGGAGAGAAGGGGGATTACCTAAGGGATACTGTTGAGGAGAGTGTAATTTTACTGTCAGATATGCTTGGACTTACTTTTGTCAGAGTAATTTGCAGTAATCTATGGGTTATTTGTGCTCCGATGTTCTCAAAAAGTGCTGTGATGAGACCTGTGGTGTGTGGTTTGCGCTAATGTTTGTCTGAGGCTGCACCTGCCCTGCGAGTTGGGAGCCTCCCTGGCCACTGATGGGAGGGGCAGTGTCACCTGTGGGCTGGCTGGGGGGACCTGGGGGTGGCTGTCCCAGCTCAGCTCCGGGCTGGGCGCTCCCAGCTCTCGCTGCTCTGGCCGGCCCAGAGAGCGGGGCCAGCCGGGCTTTGGGGTCGCTTCTCCGTGAGTTGTGCTTGCTGCTTTCTGTCCTGTCCTTTTGCTCCCCCTGATTCTTTTTTTCTGTCAAGCAAGTCATTCTGCCTATGGATTTATTTCAGGAACTCTGGTAAACTATCTATACTCTCTGCATACTTAACTCATGAGAATAAAGGATGGCTGTGTATCTACATAGTACAAAAGGCATTTATCCGTTTTAATATTGCTCTAATTTAAAATTACCTAAAGATACGTTCCCCCTTCTCCCAGGAACTTTGTCTGTCACTTAAATAAAGATACCATTTAAATTATTGCAGTTGTACTAAATCCCATTCATTTGTATGTTTTATGTATTTTGTAGCCATATTTTTAAACATCTATTGCAAATGTACTTTACAATTCTAGTAGAAAATTACTTTTTGTATTTCTGTAATGATCCCCTTGAGGATATTTTTGCATAAATCCCTTTTTCTATTTTCAGATACAGATCTGTTTTATAGTTGAGAAAAAGCATTTTTAGCAAAAAATTTGAATTAATTTTTTATATTAAAAAACATCCTCTGTGGGCTCTAATTTCTGAAACATGATGATAAGAGGCACTCTTTTTAAGGAGCTATAATTTGTATATTTTTTATAATTACAAATTCCTTTTTACAACAAAAATACACTGCTGTTATCAGTTCTGTTGCAGTGTTCATTGTCCGGATTTGAAGAGGAATATTTCCTATATAGTTTATAAATTTGTCATGGACAATTTCCTGTTAAGCGTAGTATTGGATTCCTTGAATACTTGAACCTCAGAGGAACCTGAATAGACTTGGTTGCAATTTCTTATAAATTTTAGTGATTCTGTTTTTATGTATTTCATTAAACTTGCTTTATAGTTTTCCTATGCCTGTGTTTTTTAATCTGTGTTGAGTGATCTCAGGAAGTCCTTGCTAGGTTTTGCCAAAGAAATTGGTTTTTGAACTTCATGATCTTCTTTTCACATTGTACTAATTTGTGAAGGGTGCAACATTTCATGTTGATTTTAACAACTTCTATTGAATTTGAATACATCTTTATGTGTATTCCATAATATCATGCATTTTTGTTATGGAACATAACTTGCTACGAATTATGCTTTGTGGCAAGTTTACTGGTTATAATCTCTGATTTAACGACTTCAGATAAAGTGGAAGTGAGCTGATACTAGTTTTTACTTTAAAATATTAGTAAAACAGAATATAATTATTAGAGATTTCAAATAGTTTTTATTCTAATAATGTTTTGATGCCTTCTAAGCTATGTGAAGCCTCATGAACAGGATAAAGTAGCATTTCACTGCCCAACCATGCTGTTAGTGTAGTATTTACTTTAATAGAATTTGCACATCACCAAAATGGTACTCTATCAATGCCAAGTTGGAGTGGAAGTCTGAATTCTGATTGTTAGCTCCTCTCCACTCATTCACTAGTTGAGAGTTGCCGTTCTTTAAGGAATTGATAAAATTTGACATATAAATTTAAGATTATTTTTAGAAAAAATACTGATTTCAGTGACCTTATTAGTAAATGCCAATATAGTATATTTAAAAGAGAGGTTTTAATGGAAGATTTTTGTCTGCTTTAGTAAGAAATTATTTGGGTAATTGTATCTGTTGTTTGTCTTCAAAAAATTCCTAGGTACTACATAATTTTAAAATAGCTTCAGTGTCTCAGAAGTTCTACTTGTTTGATCCCTGAGTTATAACTTACTGAATTGTCATGCCTTTTTGGCCTGGACATAATGATTTTTGGATTAGGGTGGGATTTTTTTTTTCCCCATAAACAGAGGGTTTTTTTCTTATGGTATAGATACAAAATGTTGTCCTTCTTTTCTCTTGGTCTATAATTATAGCATTGAGAACTATCACAAAGTTTGCTATTCAACACAAATTGTTGTAGAGCTTCTTGTAAAGCAACCTTCTGTAGATTTTTTTAGGATCCTTTTCCAAGACCCATAGCACCAAGCTGCAGAAAACAGCCCCTCATTTAATCAATATGGTTTCTGCAAACATAGAAAATACTAGCAGAAGATGAGCCTAAGAAACTTCCACTGTATGCTACATCTGTAATCTCCTAAAGACATGCTTAAGAAAATGGGTATTGGGATGGATATTTTAATTTTTCTGCATACTAATGACAATAAGAATTGTGAGTTGTCCTAAATTCTGGAAGATGATTTCCAAGGGTATTCCACATTTAAAATTTTCTGAGCACTTTTTTTTGTATTAGGTTTGATTCTTTTTTCTCTGATTGCTCACTAATATTTTTAGAGTGGTTTTTTTTTTCCTGGAAAAAATATCATAGATTTGATACACATTGCTATTCACAGTTGAGTTCTAGGGTGAAATTTACAGCAAGCACATTTTCTGGGAAACATGCCTTTAAATATTGGTGTGCTTTAAAGGAGGAAAGCTGGAAAACGGAAGGCAGATGTCCACTGTGATGTATTGCTGGCCTGGTACCAAAAGATGCCAAGTGTCTTGTGCTAAGGCATTGTGAACATCACAGAATCGGTCCCCAAGCTGGTCAGAGTGAGAAATCCATCACCTTCATAAGAAGATGAACTGCTGCTGTTGGTGTGGGATAGAATGTTGGTCTGTTATGCTACACTGTGTTCTGCTGTGTAGTACTTTTAAAATACTGTGCATCTATATGCACCATTTAGACCTGTGCATGTGAACCTGCATGCAGTTTAAATGCATGCTCTATTCCATTTTCCAGTAAAGTTAACAGAGGACTAAAAGAAAAATTTGCCAGGCCTATTCTTCACTTAGCTTTTTATTTTTAACAAATGAAAAATACGTAGAGCAGTTGTCATTTGTTAAAGTGTAGCAGAAAGAGCGAAACAGGCCAGTGGATGCTTCATCAAGAACGCTCATTCAGAATGATGAATGTGGCTAAACACACATTTGTTCGTAAAACTTGCAGAGTGGATGAGCATCATTAAGCATGAGGAATAGGTGCAGCACACTGAGAAGAGAGTGGAGCAAACAGATGTTGTGAATTTTCGCAGACATCCTTCATCCACCAGTCCATCATTAATATGGTTGAAGGTGATCCTTTCTTTTTATTTAATAAGCACAAACAAAGTGTGTGTGCTCTAATACTGCTGAACACACTTTTTCCAGAGGGAGTGGGGCTTAGCCAGAGGGCTACTAAAAGACAGATATATTTCCTGTTTACACATGGTGATGGCATGTCAGCTTTGTGAGCTTGCATGTGTGGTTTGACACGGCTACTTTCTTTCCTCTGTGTGCCTTTATTTGAAAAGCTTTTAAATATACAGGTCACAATGTGCAAAGAATGCCCTGAAAACCCATTTGATCCGTGGAATTACCTTTCTGAAGAGTTAACTTAATGCTGAGTTTTTGCTTCGCTCTTAGTGTGAGAAAATTCCTTTATGTATTGCCACCTTTCCAGGAATTTCTTAAATTTTCAGTCTTGAATGTTAATTGCAATGTTTAAGATTTTAATTCCTGATGTCCAAAAGGTTTGGAGGGAGTGCTTTTTATCTTTGCCACAAGGTTAAGTTGTTTTGATCTTTTTTATACTTTCTTCTGTGATGATGAACTATAGAATTTCAAGTTTACTTTTACAAGTACCTAAAAATCAAATCATCTTTTCATGATGGAGAGCTGCTTTTGTGGTGGTCATGTACAGCTGTAAAATGCTTACTCTTAGTGTATCAAAGGATATTTTTTAATGTGCTAGTTCATGTTAATTATTAGTCATATTCATAGAAATCAGTACAGTCTTTTACAGCGAGGCATGCTCTTGAAAACAAAATGATGCTTAATGGTTTTCCCACATATTTTCACAAACAAGGCCCTCTGCTCCTGAAGTTATTGCCAGGTTTCTGAGAATTTTCCTATGTGTCCTTAGCTTTGCACAAGTATATTCCAAATATTCATATGCAGGAATTTTTCTAAGTGCAAAAAAATTTTTACAGCACTGCAGCTTCAGTTCAAGTTGCAGGAAGGTGACCTTGAAACCAGGGGAGGAGAAAGCAGAAAAATGAGGAAAATAGGATTTTGAAGTAGCATAAATGTGAAGGGTGATACAGTGGTGACTAATACATTTCTCTGCATCCCCTGTACGGACACATCCCAGAAGGGGAATGATCCTCTTTCATGTATTGCACACCAGCAAATTAATAGTTCGTCAAGCAATCCTGTTTTTTTCTCCACAAAGCAGAAGAGGAGGAGAAAACCAAAAACCTAATAGTGCCACTTATTCTAATTTTTTCCTCTCTGTTTTGCAATATTAATTATCATTTTCTTGTTACATTTTTGATGGCTTTTGAAGTGTTACTGAAGATGTTGTTTTAGAAACATTGTGGAATATTCTGCCAAAAATGTTAAATTCCTCTCATTAGGGAGAGCTGAATAACCTTTCGTATCTTTCCTGAGGTTCATACAAATAGGTGATTTGTACCACAGGCAAGGTCTTTAGAAGAAATCCCAAGAGCCTTTCTATGTTATGCAGGCTTTTAAATTTTGCAATATATATAAAACTTGTAAACCCACTTTGCTCTCTTCCCCCGCCTCCAACCCCACCACTTTTTTTCCTGCAAACTTTGTCTTGACAATGTACACAGAATTTGATTTTCTTTTCATTGCTTAGTTGTGGAAAAAACTATCATAGATTCTTTTTAACGTGACCATTATTGTAATTAAGGAGAAATTAACTGATATACTTGCTAATTTCATACCTTTCTGTGCTTTGATTTAATGTAACTAATACTGGGTAGTCAAGTTGCTGGGCTTTTCTAGAAGTGCTTAATTGCTTGCCTGAAAGGAGACTTTTCCTGTGGCAAAGCAGTGTGCTTGTGGCCACTTCTGGTAGCTTATTTTTAGTCTCCTGGATGGGAAAGACCTACAAACTGTTCTTTTATACCTGGGACAAGGAATGCTTGTAGGCCTGGGGACTGGTGGATATTGTTTTTGAGTACCAGCCTGTGTTAATGACCTGAGTAAAAATCATGGCAATCCTTTGGCAAGTGTAGAGCTTAAATTTACAATTAGATGTAATTTTGATTGACTCTCGGTTTTATGGTACAGATAGAAGAATACAATTCTTGAATTCTATCAAAATTAATGCTAAAGTACCACACTGAAACCGTTCTTCAATAAATTTTAAGTACTGAAATAACATATAAATAAGAGCTCCTTGAATACTCTGAGGTGCAAGTATGCCTGTCAAGTCTAAATCCTTTTCCTGATAGATTAACAGTTCGCCCAGTAACCTGAACCTTTATCAGTAATGTGCAAATTTACAAGGAAATTATTGGATCAGCAGGCTGCATAGGCTGACACCAGTCTGAGCGTGTCATGCCAGCTCCAGCATCTGTGATACAGAGCGATGTGTGTGCATGGGTGGAGATAATCGTCCTGTGTGGGGGTGCTGGGGATGTTGCAGCAGCTCTCTTTTCAGCTGATGGGCTGAGTGCTGGCATGTGTGCGTGTGCTGATACCAAGCTAATCACATCACTCCCACCCTGAAGAAAACACCAGCATCGAAGTTTCAATCCGTAATGCTACAGCTGTTATTTTTACCCCATGGGGAAGGTATTTGAACTTTCTATGCAGGATACTTTTCTTCTTGTTAAGAGGGAAATAATGATACTGCCTGATTTGAGAAGAGGTAAAAGAGGACAGATACATTAACTAGTCTCAACTAATGGGGACCACAAAGTGTTATGGAAATGCAGGTGGGAAGATTACTGCTCAGTAATAAGAAAACCTTTCAAATTACAGTGAAGGGAATTGAGGTATGCACTGTTTGTCTTTCAAAATCAGTATCAGGATGTTTAGAGGACAGGCTCTCGCTATTATGTTAAATTGTGCTACCTACAACGTAAGCTTCTGTCTTTGCTAAAGCTGCCAGTTTTTATAAACAGCTGAAGACAGAAAGGGTTTACTAAGAATAATGTTGAAGCCCAAAAGAATCCTGCAGCCTATAAATCTTAATAGAGGTTCTGAGATTCCAATGGGCTGCATATGTCTCTTTTACCCAACCTCACTCCATCTTGGCTCCCCTGTGATGACTGCAATTTTGTTGAAACAGAGGCACGGTGACTTGAATTTACTTGTGGCACTATTTGCCTACAAACAGGAATACATGCATATAACCTATGCAAATCAATAAAAGCATGTCAAGACCCCTTAGATCGCAGTGCTCTGCTAAAATGCAATTTATCATGCTGCAAATGAGAGTAAGAGACTAGGTAACAAATAGTGTCTGATCATTTAGCTAGCACCTGTTGTCATGCATTTGAAAACTGCATTTTTCATTTGACGTACAGTAAATTGCATTTTCATATATATTGAATGGAAGAAGGGGACTTGGGGATGCAGGATTTCATGAACAATGGAAGTTTTACAGCTGCTTGCTTGAAGGGGTCATATCAGAGTCTAAAAATGTATTTGTTCAGTTTTTGGGAATGCAAAGAATCTCTATTTAGAGGGAAAATATAGAATGTGTGGTTTTCATGCTAATTCATAGCATTGTTAAATGTATAATTACTAAAAATTGTTTCTAAAAATATCTAAATCAGGCAGCCATTTTAAAATTTGTTCTAAGAATGTGCCAAATCAGGTGAAAAATAGCATGATCTTTTGAGAAGCACAATTTAAATTTCTTTTGAGGACACATTCTTTCTTCCCCATTAAACCCATTTAATTAAAAAGGTGGCGTTTTTATTTGGTGTTTTTTGTTTGGTTGGGTTTTTTTGGTGGGTTTTCAATTGTTGTTTTTGGGTTTTTTTGGGTTTTGTGGAGGTTTTTTTGTGTTTAAGGTTTTGGGTTGGGGTTTGGTTGGGTGGGGTAGTTTTGGAGGCTGTTCATTTGCTTGTGTTTTCTGTTTGGGGAGTTTTAGGATTTATCACAAACAATGACTTGAGATGTGTACATGTAAGGGAGACCTCTTCAGAACCTGGAGGCTATACTAGTGTGCAAAGCTAAGATATGAATTCCAGTCTTGAAGCATATCCCTTTCTACAAGATCTAGGATTTTTTAGCTCGTCTAAAACTTGTTTCTTTTGCTGAGATTAATCCCATCATGGTTTGTGCATCTTGTGCATGATAATGAAATTATCTTGGAGACACACAGAATGTATGGAAAGGCCAGAGCAATAAAGCTGTTTTGCACTCGACTAAGGACTTTGCAAATGTTAATGGATTTTGCTGCCCTAGTTGATTTGAACTTCTCTTTGGAGCATTTTTCATGTATCTATTTTTAATGATGTGTGGTTCAGTTTTTGGCCCTAGTAGACACATTTGTGTAGATCTCATGATTTTTTTTCAGCACAGAAAAAATAGTTGCTTTTTTTTACTCACTACCTAAGCTGTTTCTTACACCTTTGTCTTGTGTTGTTATTCTCTGTTCATTAAGGAATTTGGTCCTTGGAAAGCTAGCGTGGGATTGGTTTTTCTAGGTTCATGTGACATATTATAGGTATATAGGTGTTCTTTCCCTCAGGATTTTCATAAATTATAAATTACCTTATTATATTGTCTGTATGAATGAGAGGTACAGGAGACTTGCCTTTCTCAATACTTGGAGCAGATGAATTAAACTTCTTTTACGTAATTAATAGGCACGTGATGCAGATGCTACAAAGATCTTGATCTTTTACCATCCTTCCATTTTCACATTCGTACTGGTATCCTCTATGTTCGATTAAGGGTTTTTTCATGCACTCTGAATGTTGGCCTAGTACTGGCTATAGAAATGGATTTTGGAAGTGCATAAGCAGTTTTATATGTCATAGACCATTTATGAATTTTGTCTGCAAGTGGAAAATTTTCAAACACAAAACTGACCACAAAAAAAAAAAAAATTACTTTGACTCCTGCAAGGAGAGCTGTATACATAAGAATATTTTTCATAGTATTATGTTTAATGACTTGGTGTGCTGTGGTTAGACTGAAGACTTTTATTTTTTAATTTCCATTAAATTAAAAAAAAACCAATTTGTAGATTTCATTGATATACTTCCGTTTTTGCAAAAATATATTTGTTAGCAGAAAAGAGAGATTTTAGCCGTACCGATATATTGAGGAAACTTAAATAGGAGGTTTTAATGTACAGTCAATTTTTAATAACAGAAGTGACTTGATGTGGTAAGTTAGGTGTAAATGCATGTTTGAGAAAAATCCTTTAAATGCTCATTGACAGCAAAGAAAATGCAAACCAGTGTAAAGACAAACTGGTTTGCACTGTTTCAGCTTGATTTTGCTAGCAATGAAATGTAAATTGTGTTATGGTGCAGAAAACTATGCCAAGTCATGGGTTTTATTTCAGATCATTAGTATGATGAGCATGTTGTGTTTATGTGAACAAAACTCTGATGAACACTAATCTGAATGGCTACTTAGTCATTTCAATCAGTTAGTAATTATTGTTTGGCAACAAAAATACCAGTTTTGTCCAATAAAGCTGGTAGCCTTATATAATTATTCCCTAATTCTTTCCTTCTACAGTCTTGTCTCAGTGTCATGTGATGGTATGATTATTCAGATTTTACTTTCTGATTTTTGTGTCCCAGTGGCTTGGCCTCAGACTCTGAACAAAGGTATATGGAAGTCACCCTTTGCAGGCAGCAGGGCATATGTGCGTGCTTGAGGTAAAAACCCCAATTCCGTTAGCATAGATTTAAAGCATTTGTTTAAAATAAAAAAAAATTTTAAATGTTAGTTAAAGGATTTTGAGAAATTTCTTCTGAACATCTTTCTTCTGTAAATGGCAGTCTTTTAGGAGGGGGGAGTCCTTAGGTGGACATTGATAATTCTTGTAGGTCCCTTCCAACTTAAGATATTTTATGAGTCTATGAAGTGTGTGAAAAATACGTATTCTGAAATATCATATTGTTAACATGTTTGTGTTTTGGAGTGTTTTTTGTTTGTGTGTGTAATTTTTTGGGTTTTTTTTGTGGTTTTTTTTTTTTTTTTTTTTTTTTTTTTTCCCCAGGAGCATGGCAGTGTTTTATTTTTCAGCCTAAATGCCCCTGTCATTTGGAGGATGTGGCAGACCCCTCCACACCCCCAGTTAAATTTGCTTGGGAAGAGACACCAGCAGCAAGAGGGGCTGTGCCTGCACAGGGGCACTTGGGTGGAAGGTTTATTTCTGCTGCCAGCACCGACCCTGTGTGCATTTTCCTCTTGGGGCAGCTGGGGCCGGCCAAGGCCGGGGCTTTGGCTCTCAGTGCTGGTGAGCACATGGGGATGGCAGCTGCTCAGGCCTGTTTCACATCCCTGGATGAACAGAGGGGAGAAAAAATTAATTTCTCCTTGGAGTCTCATCACTTTCCATCTTTTGACACCCTACCTGCTTGTGGGGAGAGGGTAAGAGAAGTGCAAAAGCCTGATGCTGGTCAACTCCTCCTCTGGCTTGAAAGGTGACAGTTTTTCCTCTTGCCTTAAGGGTGTTAGGAGTATAGAGAAACCTCAGAAGCCTTTCATTTTCCACATTTAAACATCTGATTTGCTTAAGGAGGAGTGGATGATATTTTCAGGAAGACTGCTGCAAGTGTGAGTGGAGGCCGCAGTAAATAATTGTTTTTCTGTACCTCTTTAGGTTCAGCATTTTATTTTCTCTATCTATTTCCCCCTCCTTAGCACTTGAAGCTTGCATTATATGAAGTAAAGGTTATTGCTCTCTTAGGAAAGGGTCCAAAACTGGCACACATTTGCCTTTCTGCAAACTTCCTGGCCACGTACTTCCCCTGTGTTTTAGAAAGGTTGTGCACCTATTCCCAGAGATGGAGCTGCATTCTGAGTGGTTTGCATGAGGTGGGCTGTACAGAAACCCTGCAGAAAACAGAGGACAAATTTGTGGCAAAGTGCAAATACTGAAATGAGGTTTTTGTGCTCTGCTCACCAAAGAGCAAAACAGGCAACTATTTTTTTCCCCTCTCTTGTGGGGTGATTTTTTCCTCAAATGATTGATTATGATTTTGTATTATTGCTTGCTGATAAAACTCAATTTTTTTATGTTTAAGTTTCAGTTTGATCTATTTTCCTGTGTCTAGAAATATATTCTTATGGTTTTAAAATGAGAAATATATCAGCTAGGATTGTTTTGGTGCAAAGATTTCCATTTAGTTAACAGAGAGAAGGAGAGAGAATTTTTAAAATAAAGCATCTTTGAATTGCTTGCAAAACGAACAGAAAACACATATTTTAGATATTTTGATGTTGAAGGTCAGAAGGGAAGTGTTTCATTTTATTGTTTAAATGTTTCATATTTGTCTTCTGTCTATACAGTCTGCCTGTTTTAAAACTTCTGTAAAAAGCAGTAGTTCTTGCAAGTAGCCCCTATGACATTCATTTGTAATACCACGCAAATGCTGTGACTTTGCCAGCTGTGCCTCTTCTTAGTGTAGAAGGCCCCAAACTATTCTTGATACTTGTTCTGAAGATAAATTAGTGGCTTCTAAATAATGCAGTGAACCCTAATTCTCTTTGATTAGTAGCGAGTTAGATGATAGCGACCCATTGAAATTGGTCATCAGCATAAATAATGAGTGAATGAACTGATAAAATGCAAAGTCACCGGCCATCATAAATCAAATGAAATCCACTTTCTCTGGAAGTCACTGAAATTAGAAGTCCGTGCTCCTATTAATTATTTTGCCTTCTGAAGACGACAGTGTTATAAATCAGCCTTGAAAGGCACTTCACTTAGGAAGCTGAAAGAGTAAGACTGCCTGCAAATTGTTTTGTATACGCACCTAATTGTTTCTTAAGTAACCCACCTTTTGTAGGATGACTGCTGAAAAGCAGAGAGCGCACCCAAAAGTGTAGATTAATGAAAGCAGCAGATATTTCTGTAAGAAAATTATTTGGTCAGAATAATAGCTGTGCCTTATGCACTGGCCAATCTGAAGCTGAACTTACTGCTCTTGTTAGGCAGGGTTCCTCCAGTCAATTTGAACTTGAGGGGATTCTCATTTGTTAGCTAGATATAATTACATGGCAATAAGAAAATTGTCAATGGAAAAGTCTGGAGCAAGGAAAAAGTGGGCACGCAGACAAGTTCAGTTTGAAATTGTGCTGTGCGTTTGTCTAAACAACATATTGCAGGAATTTGGAATGACATGTAAACGCTTCCTGCAGAAAGTGTATATGTATTTCTGTTGTAGTTTATATCTGTGTATGCATTTAGTATGTTTAGATATGAAGACACATCTGTAGGGCTTTTAAAAATCCACCATGCTCTCTCTGAAATTATTGAACACTCCTTGCGCAATATCTTAATTTTTCTTTGTTCTGTTGGAACCTCCGTGTGTGTATCTGAGTATTTGATTATGCCCAAATGTGTCTTTGTTCATATCACCAGTAATTTAATGAAATAGAAGAAGATGTGCTTTGAATCAGAGAAGATGAATGGTCACAGGACATTCCTTGGGAAATGCAGAACAATGGCATTACTCTTGTGGGTGTTGGAATAGAGTTTCAGCTTTTCATGACTCCTGTGACCTGAACTGCCTATACATGTTGAGGTTGTATGGGAAACACATTATAATATGTAGGTGAGAAAGGCTGAAAGAAAATGGTTAAAAAAGGATAAAAGTGTGTACAACAGAGAAAAACAGAAAGAAGAGTGTGTACGTGTTTAGGAAATATATATAAATAATATATTAAAAAATGGTGTATAAAAGGTTAGACCTAGTACCAGGCTTTTACCTCATGTATGCTCATGTAATTTTATGTCAATACCTGATCTGTGCACTAGACAACCAATGATGGAGAGAGCAAGACATATAAATATGTATTGTGTGGGACTTTTACCTTTCTGCACAAAAAGAAATTACTTCATGTTTTTTTTTCTATTAAGGCATCGTAAAACATATACTATTATTACTTATGCTTATGCAACTCTTCTTAAATATGTTTTTTGTTGGGTTTTTTTTGTGTTTTTTTTTTTGTTGAAACTGGACAGAAAACAGGTTCAATTTTTTCCCACTTTGCCACAAATGCCTTGGAACTTCTGGAATATGAAAATAATTTTAACTGCAGTGTTCTCTCCTGCACTCCTCTCTTCTGACTTAATTTATTTATATGTTCCTATATGGTGTACTCTGGAATTTTTTCTTTTTGAAAACCAATGACAATTTCAGTGGTTGTTTTCATTTGCAGTTCAGTGTTGTGGATCTTCCATTTATGAATAGATCTGGGAGCTAGATAGGTTCTTTTATGTTTTTTAGCTATTTTTGAAAAGCACCAAAATATAGGGCAATGAAACTGGAATTTGCACTTTTGAATATGCCCATCTCCTTACTTCTGAAAATCAAACTTTCTCATATTACATTTGCAAATTGTCTTTCTGTGGGCATTATTACACACTTTTGGTTTATCAGTGCAGCTTAACATGCTAAATATTCCTCATTCCAGGTATTTGTTTAATTCTGAAACTCTGTCTAAATGAGCCTAGAGTTCCTATTCCTGTTGGCTAATAGATGTGACTGTCTTGGGAATTGGAAAATTTTTATTCATTTTAAGATCTAAATACCTGTAAAGGTTTGTTTGTGATATGGTAGGGCTTTAATCTTTGATGCCTTTTAATTTGTGCACTTGTTACACTTGAATACCATGGATCAACTGAAAACCTCTGTGTGCCCACTCTGTCCGTAAGTGCCCTTTTTACAGGATCCCAGCCCCCAAACCCAACAGAGATTAAAGCGTGCAGACACAGTGTTGGAAACAACAGTACCATTAAACTATTGGTACAAATAAAGTAATATTTTAAGTTTTGAGCTATGTTTTATTAATAATTACTTAGTATTTTCAGTTTTGAGTTGTGGAGGATCTAAACAGCATAAGTCCTTGTCTTTGAGTTAACATTGTGGAGATCATTCTGTATGCAATCTCCAGTTTTTTATTCAAAGGACTTTGGTCTCCTCATAGAAACGAAAAAGTTTTTCACTGTTCTCAGCTAAAACAAAATGAGTGAAGTATAGAGAAATAAAGCTGGTATTATAGTAAAAATGTCTTTATCTACTGACAAAAAGTAATGTTTTTGAGTGGGTATTGTATGCAGTCTTTGCTTAAGTATGTTGCACATTGTAAATGAAAGAATGCTTTTAGAATCTGGATCAGTCAAAATTCAGGTAATTTATGAATTTGTCTATGAACTATGCTAGTCAGGAAGGCTGTCTTTGAGATGTGAGCTTCCAGTTCTATTGTCCAATATGTTTCTATTATGATTATTCATAATCCAGTGATGCCCACAGACTGCTAAAGCAAAAGAAAATTCTTTGTTGAGAAAATGGGAACAACTGTACATGAGCAATTACTATGGTAATTGAGTTACTTATTTAAAAAAAAAAAACCTAAGTTGCATTAGATTTGCTTGTATAAAGGTGTTTGACTCATATGGCAGTACTAATTAGCAATGGGTGAGTGTAGGAAGCAGTCCAGTAACTGGTTGTAAATGTCAGTTCAAAATTTCATTGTCAATACCTCTTTCACATCTCTGAAGTGCTCTAGTGTCAGGATTTCTTATTTTTGACTCATATTTGAGTGCGGTGGCCTGCTATGAAGATTTCCCTTTAGTTAGATGTACTTCAGATGAATTTGTGTTCATATTTTACAGATTTGTATACAAGTTAACAATCAAAAGAAGCAAAAGAACATCAAAATGTTGTGTTTTTACTGAAAAAACCTATTAGCTGCCATTCTGCTTTAGGAGGTACCTCATTTTAATTGCATTGATCCATTTGGCAAGTCCTATATGTACTATATCTGATATAGGGTGCTGCTGAACAGGCTCCAACTTTCTTATGTCTTTTGTCATTAGGAAAGAGAAAATGCTTAGAAAATTGCTGTCATGCTTTGATACAAGATGATGAATTTCATTCTCTTGCCAACTTCAGGAACAGTTAGTTAACCTGTGTAGTGATTTTTGTTGCAAGGCAAATTTGATAAATGTTTAAGTAGTTCCATTGTGGTCTCTCTGAGAGAAAGGCAGAGAAGTCTAAAAGATGGCAAGACTTAGACTACTCTTCAGGCTGACAAAAGTAAGTTGTGGCTGAGAGAGGAAAATACTTTTTTTTTTCTTCACTATAGGGGTAAGTTAAGCAAGTAAGTAATTTTGTGACTGTCAGGAGTAAGGTTCGCTGCAAGGCTTCCCCGCAAGGCACTGAAAAATAAGTAAAATGGAATCTGCTGGCAAGTGTTTTGTAGTTGTATTGAAAAGATACTTTCACAGTGTCCAGACTGGGATAATATCTGATAATAGTTTTATTAACTAGTCTGGGACACAAATGATAGTGCTAATCCTCTTTGCACTGCAGTAGTCAGTGGCACTGAACCACAGAGTACTTGAGAAAGAACTCAAGGTATGGCAGAGGGGCCACCAGGGTATAATGCCAAGGGGAGGCAGTTGCTTAACTTAGTGTTTAATTCTGGCTGTAATAATTAATGGCTAGTTTAGATTAAATGTCTATTTAGTTTTAAAAGTCACTATAATATGGAAGCATGGTCTTCCCTTCTCAGCTGTTTGAGATACCTGGTTTTTAGAGGACATAAAAATTTTTGTTTATTGCCTGGGGCGATGTGTTTGAATGCTTGAAAGTCAACAGCCATTGGCTACAGTGTCATGGTGTGTATTTGATTGCACAGCCCTTCTAGTAAAGACAATGTTGTGGCTCTGTAATTAGGACATAACCTCGATGAACAGCATTGACCATTTTGAGAGTGGTACTGAACCCGAATGAAAGGCTTTTACTCCCATGCTGAGTTCCCTGAATGGTGAAGGCAGACCAAGGGAGATGTTGGCCTGCTGTTTCCCTGTCCCAGCTCTTCTAATGCCATCTTGTGCCTTTCAGCAGCATTACTTGAGACATGGCTCCAATGAGATGCCATGGGTGTGTGAAACAACGTTAGGAGAATGCAGAAGTCCAGTTCAAAGACACAGAAGAGGTTTTTATTAGTATGTGCTGTAATATCTTGTTCTATGTTGTGGGGTCTCAGTGGTTTGTGTCCTTAAAATACTGAAATGCTCAATACAACAATACTCAAAACTTGTTGGATTTGAAATTGAATCAGTGATAGGGTTAAAATAAATCTGGCTTATGTTGAGTCTGCACAATGTTTTGTTTGTTACTGTAGCTGTTGTGCATGGCGGTTTTCAAAACAGCAGATAAAATAGATTTAGTACTGCAACAATTATGTAACCTGTAGTTAAATACCTGATGTAAATTCTCACATGATCTTAAGAAAATGTGTGCTGTCATAAATTGATTTTCAAAACATCTGGTTTTCTAAAAATTTTTGAATTTATACAAAATTCTCCACCTGCTCTTGTAGATATTCTTCCAAACAGTAGCTCTGAATTTTCCATTCAAGGGGCTGAACACATACTTTCATTTTACTTCATATGCTCATTAATAATGTAATTTGATTTGTTATTTTTATGTGGAAAAATGGTTGTCTGCTCTCTACAGTTGTACAGAAAACCAAAATAAAAACAGCATCAAATTTTGAATAATGAAGTGAATAAGGAGTTAAGTTTCTTAGAATAGTTGTTGTTTGATCCTTGATTTTAAAAAAAGGAAACCCAAATAAAAAAAAAGCCTGCATGTAAATATATTTTTATGTATGCTAAGCGTAAAGATAGCTCTGTCCTACCATATTGATTTATTAGATTCTCTGACATTTTAGTTGTGATCGTTATGTTATATTTATGGGATGAATGTTGGATTTGCTCATTATGTTATCCTCATTTATTTTACATACTTTTATGGCTGGTTGTGCTCAGCTTTACATTTAAAGCTTTATTGCAGCTGTTAGTGTTGGGGGGAGGGGGAGGCGAGTACTTATTGATGAGAATTTACATGTTTACTGTTGTAATAATGATTTATGTAATCTTTTTCTACATATCAGGTCTTTCTCTGAAATAAAGTAGTATAGTTCAGGAGGTCTCTTGAATTGAAGGAGGGTTTTGCTTAAAGTTAGGGGGAGGTTAGGGAAGTTAGGGACTGGGCTCGTCTAGGGTAAAATGGGGAATGCTTCTTAATACTGATGTTGAATTTTTCCTTTATGTAAAATGATGCAAGTGATTTTTATAATTTAACATTTTATTTACCTTTACACTCAAGATGAATAATTGCTAGTTTTAGAAATTACTATTTATCAGAGACCCTATTTAATTTAAGGATCATCTGCCCACACAAGCCTTCCTTGATTCAGTTTTATGGCACAGCCCAGTTATCCTGAGTGTCCCTTGCACAGCTGGGGAGACAGAGATTTGGCATGCACGGCTGCAACTGGGCTCCCCTTTGTGAGAAGCCTTCGGCACGTGCAAGCTAGAAGGGTACTGAGCATCTGCTTGCCCTTAGGAGAGTTTCTGAGGTGTGCTGGGCAAGCCCCTCCCTGTCTCACATCTCCCTGAAAACCTGCATTTGGGTGGCTGGAGTAGGGTGAAAAGGTGCCGTGGCAGTGGAGGGAATGGCAACGCATCTGAGCACTTGTGCCAGGGGTTGGCTGAGGAAATCCATCCAGCTCTGCATTGCCTGGTGGGACCTGGCCCACAGTTTGTAAATGCCTGCTTGTGAAGATGGAAGGAATTGATGTCAATGTTAGAGAGCTATTTTTATGTAAAGCAGGCTTCAGCTCTTGTACTTTGACTCTGTGTTTGATAGTGTAGTTAAAATTTGGCAGCTATCTTAAGAAATAATTTCTTATATAATCTATACCTTCCTTTTGATTTTCTAGGAATAATTTATTTGGAATTGCTGTGTGCTATATAAATTCATCATTGTTTTTACGGACTCTGAATGTCGTGAGCAAATGATTTCTAATCAAGATCTCTAGGTTACTGTTCATAATTAAGCTTAGTATTGTGTATAATTCACTATACCACATTTTCCAGTGACAGCCACGTAAATTAGATATCATCACAAGGGCTCTGAAGATTTATATTGTTATAAGGATACACTGCAGCCTTTTCCCATAAACTAAAGTGTGTTTTCCTGGCATGTAGAAATTCTGTAAAAACCCTGCATTTTGTCATCCAACTTTTGAGCTGATGTATATCTGTTGTGTAGCCTGCAGACAGGTTTTACAGCTTTTCTGTACTCAGTGGTGCTTCTCCCACCAATACACTGGATAACACTGGGTAGATAGTACAATTTGGAGGGATCTGTATCTTGTAAAGCAAAGGATATAAATTACTTTGATTAATACATCTTAATATCATTCTTCTGTAAAACTGTATGCACAAGTACAGGATGGACTCTGATGGTAAGTCTTGTATTCTACAAACAGTCCTCTGCATCTTCTGGCATTTGATTTGCATTGATATGATTTCTGACTCTTTTTTTAATATGCATACTTCTGAACTACAAATTAGTTTTTCTCTAATGAATCATTATCATGTGCTATCATCAAAGGTTATTCACTGAAAACTTGAGAAAAAGGCAATCAAAACTAATTTTGATTGTTAATGGAAATATGTTTTTGGTCTTAAACAGCTTCCTTCAGCAATAATTATAGTTATGCCTCTTGGGTGTTTTTGGAGGACTTGTAAATTTACATCCAGAAGTTCTTTTACATTTAGTAGTTAATCTTTTACAAAACGCCGTGAATTTATACTTATTGGGCAAGTCAGGAGAGTGTATTCATCTATCCATCCTTTAAAAATATAGATGTATTTTTTTTTTATGTATTGAGAAGAGATGTCTATGTCTATACTGTACACGAGCTCAGGCATTTACATCATTGTGTAGTTGAGTTCTGAGTGTCACTTCTAAATTTGAAAAACATGAATTCAATCAAAATTAATTTGTGAGAATTAATACCAAGATAATTACGTATCCTTGTGGAAAGAGATTTCTTTTTCAGCCACTATGACAGAATTTTTGTACAAAAGTAGAATCATAGAGACTGTATTAATTTGGGGGTTTAGAAGTTATACAAGGTACAGGTCACAGAAATAAATAAAGGCTGAATTATTCAAGCACTATTTCACTGCTGAAGTAGTTATTAAAAGATGAGGTTTTTTTCCTCCTGCAGTGTTTTCATGTACAGCTGTTAATCACATATTTCTGTAAAACACTGAGGTATAAACCCTCCCATCCTACTGAAAAAGAGTTCCTTTTGAAAAGGGATTGGTGTGTGCCTTTTTCATCCAAATTCCAGCAAAACCATCCCCTCCTGTTCAAGGTCTTACAATTAAGGTTCTGGTCCTCTGATTAAAAGTGGAAATCCAAAATGTAGCACTAATTTGGGTGTCTGAATTTGTTTTTACTGTAACTTTGCAGCTCCCCAGAGTTTAAGAAATGGTTAAAATTAATCCTGTGTGAAGTTACTGAGAGAAGAAGCAGGCAACAAATGTCAATAAATCTAGATCTGTTTGAAGCAGACGTCACTAAATCTTAGTCTTGACTGCTCTCTGGTAGTGTCAAGAGCTGCTCTGTAAGATGAATTTGAGGGGAGGATGAAAAAGGTACCATATTAAACCACTGCACTGATAAGTTTAGTTAAGAGGCAGAAGATGTGTCCTTGCAGTGACATTCAGTGGCCGATATTTGTTTCCCTTTAAATAATATGCTGTACATCTATGAGAATGATGGCTTGGTGTTTGTGACATTGCATCTTCACCAAGGTTACTGGCTCCAGGACAGGCAGTCTCTCCTCTCTTTCTCTCTCACACCCTGTCAATAAATATCCACTTGTCTGAGGAAGTGAGATACAGATTTTACAGCTGACACCAGAGCATCTTCATTTCCAGAAGCAATGAGTTTCAACACATGTGAACGTGAAGTAGGGGAGAAAAAAAATTAAAGGAATATATCTTTCAAGTCTTTGTCATAAGAAAGCAGTTACCTCTTCCAGACAACAAACCCCAAGGTTTGGCAATAGTATAACATTTTAAGTCTTCCAGTGAAAGAAATTTCTATTGTAACATATTGAATTCAATCCAAAGCTTTGTTTAAAACCATATAAATATATTACCTTTTCCATATTGTATATTAATATCTATCTATATGTGTGTGTGTATATATATATATATTTCCACTTTAAAACAGGAAAGTAATTTAAGAACAATATCATACATACACAGTGATTTTCTGCTCTATTAATTCAGGGTGTTCATTATCTGGTGTTAGATAAACCCCTTCACTGTTTGGTTTTACTCAAACGTGCAACTTTTACAGCTCTCAAGTGAAAGGGAGGGAGGTGATACTCCATATCCACAAATATATGTATGCATAATAAACCAGGAATATCTAACACAGGGATTTTTTGCTACATGTGGAGATTTTGAGTAAGGAGTTATGCAAAAAAGTGAACAAATCTCAGTGAATTGAAAAATATCTCAAGTCTTCTAATTTGTAGCCTAGTCTTTGCCTGAAGAGAAAAGCAAATAATTCAGTGGAAATAATTCAATCTATGGTTTATTTAACCTCCAATTTTAATTTATGGGAGCTTAATGTCCGTGAGTAGAAAGACTCTATTGTCCATTCTTCTCTTTTTTTACTTTAAAACTGTTTTATGTAATTAACAAGTCTGGTTTATTGTTAGCAGGTACCAAACTGCTAATACGTTCTCTCTTGCCATGAGTAGTACCACCTCATGAGGTAGTATGGAGTTCTTCATAGCGTTTTTCACCTGCTGAGTGGCCTCTTTGCATCCATACAGGAGGTACCACCTCTCAGTTCTCCCATGAGGGGCTGTTCAGCCCTGACAAGAGCAGGGATGTAATAACCCGGTTTACAGTATTACATATTACAGTATATTACATGTTTTCACTGTGGAAGTGGCTTTTTCTGGCAGACTTTTACAGTGGTTGTGATAGGGGCTCTGATGATTGTTACAGTGTACAGGTGTGCTGCTATGAGCAGGACAGAGGCAAGATGTCCTGAATATCATTTTCTGAGTCCTTCTTGGGATTTTCTGCTTTGCATCAGCTTGAGGATATGTGGAAATACTTACATCATAGGTTATTGGCTTGCTAAAGGCTCTTGATCTCCACAAAAAAGCCTCTGAAATGTCCAGCCTGAAAACACAGGTTGCTTGATACTAAAAACTGAGGATTTGGTTTAAAACTGTGGATCTGATTAAGAGGTGGTGTTTCCAGTTGAGAATCAAATTCTGCATCTTTCTACAAAGGTAATAAATCCTGTCCAGGATAGTGTGCTATGGCAGGAATATCTCTGAGATGTTAGATTTAATTTTCAGTGTAATAGCTAATTTCAACCTGTATCTCAGGTTGAAATACAAATATATGATAAAGGTTTCTTTAGTATCTCGAGTGCCCAAATTAGGTTTGCAAATATGATGTGTTAAAAAAATCTCTGTACCCTCAGAAATTTGTTACGTTATTGTCTCTGCATGTCTTACACAATTTTTTCATATAAATATGAGGAATTGTTTGGATTCAGAACTCTAGGAATATCTTGGTAATATACTTTTTGGTGGAAATTGTCTACCAAGTTCTCAATTCTAAAGCAAAAGATGTAAAATTTTTTTAAATGGCTTTAGTAGTTCTGTTATTTTGAATCACAAATATATAATAAAGCGCCCAGGATTATCTGTTCTTGTTTGCAAGAAAACCTGAAAAGCATTACTTTTGTCCTGTTTTCAGGGACTGTAGGCTTTATCTTTTAGGTCCCAGTTTCTTGAGGAGAAGGTGTCAAAGGCAATGAATTCCTTGTTTCCTTTTGCCTGTGCTCAGAAGGAGAGCTGAAGGTTGGTTGCAGTCTGTGTCTGAGCTTTAGGAGATTTGATGTAGGATTGGTGCATGTCAGCACAATGATGTCAGTGCTCTAATACCATGCTGGAGTATACAAAATGTCTTTTTTTCTGTGTGGGTATGTTTGTGGATTGGTCCTGTGCCCATGTTGAATGGGTAAAAAGATTGAAGGGGAGTAAATCTCATCATCAGATCCCAATTCGGGCTTGATCTGCCGTTCTGGAATCAGACTCTAAATGGTGTAATTGTGTGCCTCTTCAAATATTTATATCCATACAACAGGGCAGTATCACTTACTCTCCTAGAACTGTGCCTTAGGAACTTTCACTCTCAGGTGCTCAAATGTTGCATGAAATATATCAACAGAAACATAGTAATTAACCATATTGAATAACATAGATGTATAAAATTGCCTTCAAAATATTAAGCACGGCTATAGAAGTTAACTCAGTCGTTACAAAACTTACTGTATTTTCGGCCAAGTTAGCTGTACCATAAATTAGGAGCTGTAAATTAATTGGGATATCAATCCATTTATTTCAGTTTTATTTTACTACTTGGTGATGCTGTAGTTAGCAATTATGTGTGAAAAATGTAGTATGAACTTCTTAGCATCTCAACTGAAAACTCTTCTGTGAGTTAAGTTTTAAGAAATATATATTCTTTCTGTACATTTTAGAGTAGTGCGATTCCAGTAATTCATGTGGAATATTTTGCCTGAAAGCAAACCCTATGAAGAGCAATGGGGTCCACTTGTTGAAGGCTGGAGGGTTGAGGTTTTAACCTTTAGTTAAAAAACAAAAACCAAAGCCCCACAACTTCTTAGAGTGTCCAAGAAACTCATGTGTGCATGGAAGAACAACAGAATGGAAAGAATACCAAACAACTTCTACAAAGTGCTTTGGACATGTATTGAGGAAGATCAGTATTGTTATTTTCAGAAGTATTTCCGAAGACCTAACATCCCCTTGATTATTTTTATTACTGACTCTAGACTGGTAATTAAGATTTCTGGAGGCTACTAAACAGCTTCTGGTGGAATTGTTCACTTTCAGGAATTCTCTTACAGGCATGTTCAAATTCATAGCACATGTTTCTCATTAATTTACTGATGAATATTTTCTTTCCATAGACAAGAGGAAAGGGGAGGGAGGTCTGTTGAACTGTATGTTTTTCACTTTGACAAATGGTGAATTTGACAGGGTTTACAGGGAGTTCTACTGTTCAGGTGCCTCCTGCAGTAAGTTGTAGTGCTTCCTTCCCTGTGCACCTCTGGGAGTGTTCATCCCCACTCTGTTTAAAGCCGTTGATTGCTCATCTCTTTCATGGGTGCAAACCTAAATACACAATTTGAAAAAAAAATGTGACAGGTGATAGTTGCTGTATTTTTTGAAACAGATATGAAGTATTCCCTGAGTCTTGAACCAATGCTCTCATCATTGGAGTTTTTTAAAAATGTGATTGTTGAGAGATACAGCAATGCCACAGTAACAAATATACCTTATGTTTGCACTATAACTGAATTATTATTGCTAATTATAGTAAGTATTTTTAGTCATTGATATATGCAGCCACTAAAACACTGCATTTATCAGCTGAGTGTTTTTTCTTCTTGGCTTTGATGTTGCTAGTGTATATTTAATCTCAATTTATTTCTACTAGTCATTGTTATATAAAACCTAATGCATGGAAACACAATATTTATCCCAGCAGCTGTTAAAAATCTGTGGATATGGATTAATGTCATCTTTTAAATGTGTAGTGCTTTAGTTAATTCCATCCAAGGACAGATGATATCATCCACTAGGAAGGAATATATTAAAAGCTGTCAGCCAGAAGGTAGTAAAAGTAGGTGATATGTTATAAAGAGGACTAAAAGGTCATTCAAAGAAGAGATATTGCTAATAAGTCAATTAAAATTTTCAAGCTGACATTTTATAAATTTCTGTGCAAGTCCTAAAACATTTCCAAAGCTAGCAAAATTCACATCTGAGACTGGAAAAATAGGGGTCATGCAGAACCTGCAGTTTCTTTATGGAATGAGCAAATAGGAAACTTGCTGCTTATGTTAAGGCCTTGAGGAGATCACGTTGAAAGGGCCATTGTTTGGCCGGGTTTGTGTTATCTGGGCTGTGTTGTTAAGTAGAATATGTCAGTATTGCTTATGTGCATATAAGCAAATTTGTTTCAGTAGATGCTTTCTGTGATGTCTTGCTGTCCTTTCCAAGGCTCACCTGGATTATATGCAAATAGCTACTTCTGTATGGCTGGATAGGGATTATATTTATTTAGATGTATTTATTTAGATTGTACTCAAGGATAAGAGCAAATTCTTTTACTGTCCAACAAGTGGGCAGCTGTATAAGACACGTTGTAGCAATTTATTCAGGGTGTGCTCTGATACCTCCTGTCGGGTTTCAAGGCGGTTTATTAAATTTTTCACAGCTGATATTTAAGTATCTTTGTTGTCAACTATTCTGAGGGTACCTTTCTCTAAATTAATCTGAGGGCTTGGACTATCTGCATCATTTTTGGTAGTGTGGAGGTGCTTCTCATTGGTTGTTCTACTTATCAGTCTATGTATTATCAAATGAGCAAATATTTCAATGATAAATGATCAGACAGCTGCAGTCATATTCCACTCTCATGTCTGAACTAGACATGTTTTTGCTTTACACGCTTTGCCCAATAAGATCATTTTTTTCTGTGACCTTCTTACACAAGGTCTGTTGTCTTCAGATGTTCTCACTTTTGAGAATTTATTGAGCTTCGTATCAGAAGATTACCTGACTGTATAGTTAAACCTGGAGATTAGTCTGTGTTCTAGAAAAGGAGCTGAATCAATTTCACTCTGAATTCATTAAAAAAATTGTTTAGTTCAGTATAACAATACGAAAAGAAAACTAATGAATTAGGACTCCAGAAAATATGTAGAAGATCTCATGCAAAGTCTTGAAAATCCATGAGCCTTACTTGCACATAATTGCAGAAGTAAAAGGGGAAAAAATGCCCACCCCAATCCCTCAGGCTTTTTTTAGGTTTGATAATAATACACTTTCTCTGATACTTAGTATTACTTGAAAGATATGTTTATATTCTGGTGATTCTGTGCATGCACACTCTACATGCATATCTATAACACAAAAATATTATATCATCTCTGTATCTGCTAATCTAACATGATTAGGTTGGCCCTGCTTGTTTCACTTGACAGGCAGGCAGTGACATCAATCAAAATTTCTGCCATTCATGTTGCTTTTCACAGTGCCAGTGAGAGTCCTGACAGGTTTCTTTAAAGTGGGATAGCAGTAACATTGGGATTTTGGTTTTCACAAGGTGAAATGATAGTTATTAATCAATATGGATCATTTCCATATTTCAGCTGTGTTCATTTAAATTTGTACTTAAATTGTATGATAGTGTACATGAAGAGATACCCAGGTGTTCTAACTAATCTTAATAGTTTCATAATCTGAACCAAAGGGTGATTTCTTTCAAGATTGCAGAAGTAATTTTTGCACATGACTAAGACATGTCACATGGAAAACATTTGTGGGGTTTTTCTGGGCAGTGAGATTTTTTGGTTTTTAGTAGTTTTTTCCTTGTTTTTTCCAACTGTATTTTCTAATAGTCCCTATGTCATGTTTACCCTGAAGTTACTGCAAAGTATTGAATTGGTCAAAGCAGTTATATCAGAAGTTAAATCATGGATGACATAGATGGCATCAAGATATTTAATAGATATATTCTGATGGATATTGATGCTTTGAGACTTTAACAAGCATTTTGGTTCAGTGGATTGATGAGCAAGAATTGTTTTCTGCTGCTGATGCACTTGATGGAGAGTTAGTTCTGTCTTAAATTCTAAACTCATACTGGCTTTTCAGTTGGGCAATATTTTCTGTCCTCTTTCTTTGTCCTCTTCTTTTAGGCATCTAATCTTTATTGGTGGGGCTTTTAAAATAATTTCTGTGTGTGTGCCCAGCAGACATATTTTTAGAGGGAAAGAAGTAGCTAGAGCAGAGTTTACTTCAGATACCTCATTGCTGTAGTTTGCAAATGTATTGAATGAACACTGGTAGTGTAGCGCTGTTAACAAAACAAAAAGGTAGGCTGTTGGAGTAGCCATTCAGTAATGGATACAGTACTGTGACTGAAGTATCTATTTTTAAGTGCCTGTTGTGCAGTACTAAATGCTAATGTAGGTGCCGAATGGGAATACCCTCTACCATGTATAAGATGAATGAGGCACTTCAGAGTGGGACCCAAAACAGCTGGCAAACTGGAAAGTGCATGATGGTAAAGCTAGTTCACATTAGAACTAATCAGATAAGGTGTTGCAGATGGGTATATCCTAAATGAAACTGTCATTTAATTGAAATTTCTCCACCTGTGCGATTTCTTTAGAAACCAACTCAACAATCAAGAAATGCTCGTCATATAAAAGACTGTAATTAATTGTAGAGATACTACAAGTTTTTTCCTTCCCATCCCCTCAGGTGAATGCTTTTCACTTTTTCTCACTCCTTTTTTTCCATTGCTGTTGTGGATTTAGTCCCCACAGCCTCTCTTCCTCCTTGGGACAGGGGCAGGATTAGAAAAGGGAGAATGGAAGTGCACTGTAGCCTTAGGAGACTCCCACCAGCTAGCACTCTGTCCAGAAAGGTAAATAATGTACTTTTGGATCATGCTGGTCACGTCAGTCTAGTAATATTGGTGCAGTCTTGGCAACTCTCCTTAATTCTCTTTTCTAAAGCCTGGGTGATAAAGAGGGCCTGTAATATTTATCTGGTCCTTGGGAATGAGTCCTTTGTCCTGGAAGCACTTTTGGCTTCTGCTGAACAGGAGTGAAAATGCAGTTTCTCTAAAATAATATGCCCAGTCTCCAGAAGTCTCACGTCTCTTTGAGCAGTATGAATTCACTAGATGGACTCTAATAGGCCATGCTCTGGATGTTATGGCAGAAAGTTGGTGAGAAATCCATGGAGGTAAAATCCTAAAATAAATTTGCAGAGGGCTTAAGAAAATTTTGGACTTAAAAAAGAGACATAGTGTTTGGGAAGTGTGAAAATAATTGGATAAAATTGTTCTGGGGGTAAGTTCTGAGGGAAACTACTTTAAAACAAAACACCAGGGAAATTGTTCTCTGGGATGACCTTGAGTACAGAGGTTGGACCAGATGACATGATCCACCATGGTCTCTTCCAACCTGATCCATTCTGTGATTCTGTGATCACTCTAACTCCATAATGGGGGAAGGGTAGATATCATAGCTGCAAAGTATGATCTTATTTCTGGAAATTTTAGTTGATGTAGCTAAACTTGCCTGTATTTCTTGTGTAGAATACTTTTTTTTTTTTATTAAAGGATTAGAAGGTGCCACTAGAAGGTTTGAATATTATTTGTGTTAAGGTACTGTATGTGTACTGAGATTTGCTCTGCTTTTTCTTTCTAGCATTTGGTTTAAGAGCTCCATATGATTCTATTTCCTGTCTAAACTGTGTAAATTGAAGCCCCAACTGCAGATGTGAATTGGCATGGGAAAATTGCAAGATTCTCATCATGTATAGAGTGATTTTCCCAAATTTAAACATGGAATCAATAATATAATGGTACTTAATGGCCTGCGTTTCTGGCCTTGTGCATCAATCAGTAATTGTATTCCAAATGGCATATAGTTTCTGTAAATCAATGCATGTCTTAGTTATTGACATAGTGATGACATCTACATGTAACATAAGAAAAATCTGTCTCAGCACAAACCAATTCAATTCCTTTTAAATCAAACAAAGTTCGGGATGGATTAAATGATAGAAACAGTTTCCCGGGAAGCATTCCTAAAAGTTGTCCTCAATATTGATCTTCTTAATGTGGTGTGCTACCTTTTTTGTTTTGATGTGTTAAATCAATCCAATTTTTACGATGATGGAAGACTTATTTTTTACAAGGGAAGTGAATTTCATAGCCTTTCAGAGTGCTTTAACTGTTATACTGATTTCTCTGATTCATACGTTGGTTGCAGAATGATCTTGAAAAATTCCCACTTTCACCGCACAAAAAAAAGTCATTGTTTTTATTATTTTGCTTACTTTTTTGCCTTTAATAGACCCATAAATAGGGCTGACTAGTCTGGACTTCACTGCTATGTAAGAGCTATTTTAAAACATCTAACCATCTGCTTAATGGCTGGTAATACGTTTCTAATGGTCACTCTTGATAAGATACTTTGAATTTGCTACAGTTGTGGTATTCAAACAGCCAAGCACATTCTGCAGTGATGTGGCTGAGATCATTCTCCAGTTTCCTATCAGCGAAAGGGTTGTCACGGTCTTGCTTAGCAAAAGAGCAGCAGCTTTGGAAGTTTTGTGTTTTAACAGCATATTTTCAGGATGACAAATAGGTGTCAGAGTTGTGAGCTTATCAGATGTTACACAAATGGGTAATTTTCAGTGTTTATATGTCCAGGTGTTGTGGCTACTGTGGTTGTAACAGGTCAGTTTAATTAATGATTGTTCTTTTTTTCCCCTGGATTATATATACTGAATTGCTGTCATCTAGGGCCTTGAATTCTTTTGTGTGATCCTGGCAGCTGGTGACGGCTCTGCAAATTATGAGTTTCTTGGCTTAAAACAGATTAAATTGCAGACAAAACAAGCTATCAGCTGAGTAAATACTGCACCTCTGTTTGGCTTCAGTGAGAAGAAGGAGATTAGCGTGAGTACTTAGTGTTCATAATTACTAGTAAGAGGCAAATAGTAGGCTCAGGCTGACTGGAGATTGTTCCATTATATCCAATTAACACCCACTTGATTATTGTTAATTACTTGTGTTGGATGACAGAGGAGTATAGATGTCATACTTCAAACATACAAATACCATCTGGGTCATCAGTATGCTGACACTGATAATATCGTGCTCAGTCTCAGATGCTATGAGATGTTTTCTCTGTACAGTTTTTAGACTTCACTGCTTTTTCACTTCTTAAAATTCTCCTTAAATATGCTGCCTAAATAAAGATTTGTTTTTTGTCCTAAAAACAAACAAAAAAGTATTTTTCCCATTGAATTCTTAAGAGTAAAAAAAAAAATCTCTCAACACGAGAAGATTTCTGTTGATGACAATTTTTTGAAAAAGCCTTTTTATAAGGTGACCAGCTGAGGTTGAGACTCAGAACGTTATTATGGTTTTGGGTAGAATGCGATGTGTTTGTTATGCCAGTCAGAGTTACAATTTCCAAATTTAATATGTTGGGATACCCAACTCTCTTAGGTTTCTTCAAAACCTGAGAAGTTCAAGTATAGTGATTTACGTAAATATTATTGTCACTTTCCTTGGTTACTGGTAAGCATTGTGATTAATGACTGAAACTAATATCATAAAAAGGTGAGTTCCCCTAGTGCAATGAGTTAATGAAGACCTTTTTCTTTTTACATTGTAATATATATTTAAACAGTAAAGGAACGGGCATTAGAAAACCCATTGAAATAAGGAATTCCTAAGTATATTTAAAGATTTAAACATGGAATTGAATATCTTGACTAGTCATTTGGAATCTATAATGTTAAAATAGTCTCCTTTTAAAGGGCATTCACAGCATTAAAAATCACCTTCCAAATACTGTAAATATATATATTTTATAATGAATAGATATCAGTGAAATGGAATATTGTCATAGGATAATAGGTTTTGGCTGATGAATGCTGAAGCGGAGCCAAAATGCTCAGTTTTAAAGTATGAGGCATTGATCCTGTGACAATCTTTTATTACAATTTACTTCTATTTCTCTTTGCCACTTGGCCAAGGTGGATACCATCATCTTGTTGGAATGGGACACTTAAAATTGTAGCATGTAGGAAACTGTACCCATCTAGAGTCTTCACGTTATGTTGTGGCTCTACTTAGAGGATTGTGTAAGGAGCACCTGTCAGACTTGCCTCTTACTTGCCAAAATAATTTCTGCCACTCATGAAGAAATACATTATCAGAGTTGGGTCTGTGAAGTGATGCAGAATGATTCAGCATGCTTCTAATAAGCAGCATTTAAAGATGTGCTCTCCAGCTTTGTGATGTAGCAAGCAAATAGGGCAGCATATGTGTCTGTGTTTTTTCTTAAAAGTGCTGTACTACCCTTTTGTAAATGTTACTTGATTTTTTTTTTTGTTCTTGTAGCACTTTCTGTATGTCAAGTGACAGTTATTCCTTCCTCTACTCTAAGTATGATGGTTGGACACATCACTGGTAGGTTTTCCTTACTGTAACCTTTTGGACTCAAAATTTTTAATAGCCCTTGTTTTTCTGTTTTGGTTATACACTTCCTAGCAGAATGTGTTCCTGACCCTTAGCTGTACTGGTTTCTAATTGGATTTACACACAACTAACCTGAATGCTTATTTCAGCTTGTATGGAACCAAACTGTCTTTATCTATGTTCTTGCAATAAACAGGCTGAATTTGCAAACAAGAAAGTTAATGTCAAAACCTTCTGCAATTCACCTTTTTTAACAGGGGGAAAAAAAAAAGGAGGGATGATGAATTAGGTAGTTCCTCCTGTTATTTTCAAGTGTTCTTTAAGGGACTGCTAAGGATGTTTTACTTGATTTAACTTAGACATAAGTAATTCTCAATTCAGAGCAATGGTTTAGAACTTGACTGAATGTCCTTTTTGTGAAGTAATTATCCTGATTTTCTTGCTAAATGTTATTTTATGCATTACATTTAATAGCCTCTATTTCTTTGGTATGGTAGAATAATGATGACACCTTCTAGCACTTAGGAACAGAGTATATCCTCTGTTTGGTTTTTTTCACAGTTTAGTGTTCAGGCATTAGAGTAATACATTTATCTTTTTGCATATCTTCCCAGCTGATATATTAGAATAAACTGTGTGTAAGCTTTTTAGCTTGGAGGTGGTTTTTTTGCCTCTATAAGCAGTGTTCTTGTGTGTTTTCAGATAATGTTGTGTATATTGCCAGTATGGGGATATGAGGTACTTTGTGGAGTTAAAAAGTCACTTCTATGCAGTATCAGGTTTGCGGTGTTCAAAACCCATGTCTGGCTAGGATACTTTCCTCTTTGTTTGTAAAGGCTTGGTGTGCACACTGCTTGTCTTTGAGTGCGTGGATGTGTGCAGGTGCTGGTTTCAGCTGGGGTAGAGTTAATTTTCTTCATAGTGGCTGGTCTGAGGCTGTGTTTTGAATTTGGTGAACTTTGAATTTGTTGCGTTTTGCTGAACACAGAGCTGATAATACAGAGATGTTTTTGTTGCTGCTGAGCAGGGCTTGCAGAGAGCCAAGGCCTTTCTGCTGTTTGTGCTGCCATGCTGGTGATGACACTGGGGGTGTATGAGAGGCTGGGAGGAGACAGCTGGGACAGTGACCCAAAGTGACCAGAGGGATGTTCCAGACCATGTGCGTCATGCTCTGTATATGAAGGGGTGGGAAGAAGGAGGAAGGGTGGATGTTTGGAGTTAATGTTTGTCCTCCCAAGTCCCTGTTACCCCTGGTGGGGCCCTGCTCTCCTGGGGATGGCTGAATACCTGTCTGCCCATGGGAAGCAGGGAATTAATTCCTTGCTTTGCTTTGCACAGCTTTTACTTTCCCTATTAAACTCTATCAGCATACATTGATCCGTTGAATAGTGTGTATTTTACTAAACTTTTGGCTTTTGTAATACCCAGCTATTCCTCTTATTGTTTGTTTCTGAGTTACAGACAAAGACAGTATGGCATGGACTGTGCTTTCTGATAAATGAATTGGCTTTGCATTATGTATTTCCTTCTGCAGTCTTCCATGACATAACCACAGTTTCAGTGCTTCTTTCCTCTCTCAGCTGTCTTTATGAGAAAAAAATTAAAGACAAAACAATGTTTGTTGCAAAGTTTGAGTTCTGTGACAGTTGTGTTTTATAAATTCTAGAAATTAAAGTTTTGCATTAGAAAAATTGAAATGTATTCATCCCATAGCAAATTGGTATTACAGTAAATGTAAGGCAATTCTTATAATGATTAATATTACACTGAGATTTAGAGAGGTTCATTGTGCCAGGAAGATGACAAAAAACTTTAAAGCAAAATATGAAGTGGGATCCAAATGATATTTTATCTGTGCAGTGAATGTGTTTTAGGCATGGAAGAGTAATTATTTTTCAATGGTGGCATACATGGTGACATGAGCTGCAGAGGAGACGCTATGGTGACCATCGTGGTGGCAAAGAGCAGTTGTGTCACTGCCCACTTCACAGCACATGGTACCATCAGGCAGCGTCTTTCAATGACCAGACTTCAGCCCTGTATGTTGGAATCCTTTTGTAATTTAAAAAATATTTATTGAGCATATTTTTTTTCTCCAACCACACACTGCTGAGAGAGATTTTACTGCAGTGGACTCCAAAACTTAAATCTCTGACCTTTGCCTGACTGCCACTTAAAGTCATGGCAGACATTTCAAATCTGAGGGAAATTAGAGCCCTGCCTTGGTGTTAGGTGTTTTCAGAGAGGATTAAGAAGTACAAATTTCTAATGGAGAACATTTCTATTGAAACATACAAGCCCTAAATTCCACTCTAAGAAATCTGGAAAAGGTTGGTTTCATGTTACCTCCAGACAGGTGGGTGAGGTGTGGAATTTCTCTTGCCTCCTTCCTTTTGTTTAAACATTTTTGAATGTAAGAATATTTAGTCATTTTCATTACCTTCATCTTGGAAATCAGAAAAAAAACCAATTCTCTCTAAAAATTAGGTATTCTTGTATTGACCTCACTAGTTTCTATGCCTACTGAATCATGTTTGTTTAGAAGAATATTATGTATAGAATTCCGTAAAAATTTTATAAACGCTTCTCACATTTGAAGGCCTAATGCATGCTAATGATGCCTTGATATTAAAAAATTATTTTCAAGGCTAGCTGAAAATGTGATTTCTGACTAAAAAAACCTCACATCATCTTGGCTCTTTTCCACCCTTTCCCTTTCCAAAGCATTTTAGATTTGTATGTTACAAAGTTTTGAAAATTTTGAATATTTCTGGCATTTACAGTTTTGCCAAAGGGTCTGAATGTGAACACTTGTTTTTATGGTCCCCAGTGAACCCAACTGAACTCTTTGTAAGATGATAGCATGTGTTCCTTTGCATTTTTTAATGCAGCTGTGGTGATGTAGGATTTATATTACTAATAAAGATCCCATAAATGTTCATTCAAAGCATCTGTGTGATTGTATACAGTGCCTAGCAAAGAGGGTCATTGATATGACAGAGATGATGCTTTATATGCAATTATTGTTTCAGGACAGTTAGTTTGCTGTGTGCACATAGGACATTTTAAACATTAAAGTCTGTTTCAGGTCCTTAACCTGACCAAGTTAAACAGAAACATCCCTCCCCCTTCTACCTTACTCATTTGCCAATACAAGAAGCTTTCAAAAGCTTGTGTTTATATTGCAGTCTTTTGCTTCCCATGCTGAAGAGGCATGTGGCTTGCAATAATTGACCTGGACATCCACACAGTGCAGAGAAGCATGAGCTTCACGAGCCTGGTTAGGAGAGAAGAGTGCCTGCCCTTGTCACCTTGCCTGCTTTGGCAGCACAGGGCAGGTACCAGACTGAGGAGCCCTCGCAGGAGGCAAGGCTGTGAGCTCTGGCTCTCACACCCGTGGGCCCAGTGCTGAGGGAGCAGAGGAGGTTTGGCTGTAAGAGCTGTGGGCAGAGGGAGGCTTCTATCAGTCTGTAAATCCCTACTCACACCAGTAGAGACAGGAGCTGCAAAGGCTCTCCTTCCAGCTTTCACTGTATTTAAAGATCAGGAAAACAGTGTATGACTAAATACTGTATGATAAATAGAACATGCTGGTCATGGCTCTAAAGCATCTGACATAGATTTAGTACTAAACTTTTCCTTTAAGTTAGGCAAAACCATCAATGCTTTATTGAAAAGTTCTCATTTGTATATATGCATTACCGTGTGCATGGCTTCAGTTTATTTTGAGCAATCCTTAAATTAGGGTTTAATCATCTGGGGGAAGATGACATGGGATTAACGTTGTGACATCTTTCATCGTTATTGCGTCTTTCTTAAATAATATAATTTGTGACAAATGTGAACATTAATTACATTTAACAAAGAAATATAACTTGAAGTGATTGTATTTTAAAAAACATCCAATCAGTGAGATTATATCTTACACCAAGCTTTAGCTCAAAGTTCAAAAGTCAGAAATCAAATACCATCAGTTATCAAGTTATGTTAATGGTTCTAATGAAAGCTGCTGGTATTTTGCTCAACACTGTGTTGCTATTATGGTAACTAATAGGACAAGAAAAGCTGATGGCCATAAAAAAATTAGAACTGATTGCTAGAGTGTTTTTTTTTTTTTTTCCTGGTTGTTTTTTTTTTTTTTGTTTTTGTTTTACATATTTGACAATCTGTTTAGTCACCCAGAGTTACCATGCGGTGCACTCAGCTTTTTCATCTGGCATAAGAAGGGCATAAACTGTATTTTATAACCATTTTAGACCACTTGAATTCCCCCTCTTTAAGAAACACTTTCACATTGTTAGTTTGATTTGCAAATCAGCAAAGCAAAGAAAATTAAAGACTGACATTTTGTCACAAATCTTTACAAGAAACTCTGCAGCACATACTACATACATTAACCTGAAATATCTGTGTATATTTTACAGAGTTCAAAAAGGAATAACTGATGACAATTTCTGTTATATCAGTTAGATATGAATGTTTGGAACTTGATGTTGTTGAGGGGAAGATTAATTTTGGTGTGTATTGACTTGAAGGGTTGAATGCTGCAATTGAGAAATTCAAATAATTCTCAACCACCTTGTGTATTAATGCAGTTTAGCATTAGCTGAAGCTTTGCAAAGTTTCCTAAGAAATCTGAAGGATTTAGTTTTATTAAAATATGACAATCTCTTTATTTTCTCTTTTGTTATTGATAGCTCTGGAGGATCATTTCCTAATTTTCTTGAATAAAATTATTTTATAATGTTTTGTGAAATAAATTATAGCACTTTGTTAGAAATCCCTAAATGTCTTGAGAGACCTGCACATTTTATTTACATACTTAAATTACTGATGGGACTTGGAGCGTTGATAGTGTATGCTAGTAGTTATAAAGTACTATTGGACTGCTATTTTTTTCCTCCATAGACAGACAAAGATGCTTTAAAGTTTTGAAACAGAGGATTCCTATTTTAATAATTTTGAAGCTGGAAGCTAAAGCAGGAAGGATTCCTGAAAATGTGATCAGTATGAAAAATCTGTGTATGGAAACTTTTGAGTATGTTCAGTGTAGAGGTTTCAGACATGCATTTTGAGCCCTCACTGATAATGATCTGACTGTAAATTCACTTGTTGTAGTCCAGAGTGGTGTTCTTGTAATTGTTAATTAGTGCACTGTAAAAGCTGAAGGAAGTTAACAAGATCCTTAAAACTAACAAATTATGTTCACTATATTTAAAGTGAAAGAAACAAGTTTTATCTGAAAGAGGAGACAGAAAGAGCACCTTCTAATTTCAAAGTGATACAAATAATGCTGCAGATATTAATGTTAGAGCATGCTACTGTCAGTAGACCTTTGACAACTTCAGGCTGACTTTCAGAAATGCAGTATCAAAACAAACACCACACTTCTCATGCAAGTTCTTAAATTTTAATGCCAAGTGTGCGATATTCTGTATTTTGCTATGGACACAGTGCTGTCAAAGCTGCATTCTTAAAGCTTTAACTACACCAGCCCTTTTGGGTTTTGTCTGTTAAAATCCATTGCAAAACTGTAGTCAAAAACTATAAGAGAATCTTGAACTACATTAAATATTTTAGTTCTTGTGCATTTAATAAATGTAGAGAGTTGTGTGCACATCTGGGTACAAACATATACCAAATTTATTTCATCCACTATTTGCTCAAACAGAAACTGATAAATAATACTTTCACATTTTTGTTGTGTTTTATTTCTGCCACACCAGGGGCTCAAAAAATGAATGTGTCAGTAAAGGATTTGACAGTGTGTTACGACAGTCATCAATCCAGCAAGCCCTGTAGCCATAAATAAGCTTCATACAGTGCCACACTAAAGAGGACAGTTTTTCTTCTGCAGGACATTGAAAATGTCACGGCGAGGGAATTGTTTGTCCCTGTCTCCACGACAACGCCACCAGCACTTATCATTAAGTTTCGCACCAAGATTTTAATCAGTGGTCTTTGTGGCATGAGACCGAGTCAACATCAGCCCAAATTTTCGAAGCCGTTATTCTAATTATGACGAGAAGCTATAGATTGATGAGCTTAGTTTTCTGCAAGGACTGGTGGCAGTTAATTCCTGTGACCTGTGTGCCTCCGGTAGTCTCTTTTCGAGATGGAGTCTTGAAAGTTCGATTATTAGTGACAGGTTGTAAGTGAGAAGAAGCTTATCTCTCCAGAGAGTGTTGATAACTTGAGACAAGGTTTAACTGGGAAGTAGTGCGACAGTAGATGGCAAAAAAAAAAAAAAAGAAAAAAAAAGGGAAAAAAACCCCACCTTCTCTATCTCTAGCAAGCACACTGTAATGAGAAAATACAGACAGCCACAATTTCACAAGTTGTAAATTCTGGTAGTCTTCAACTGTAAATTCTGGTGGAGCCAGTTTCGCTCAGCTATCTGAAAACGTGTGAAAATATTTGTCCTGCTGCTTCTCCTGCGTGAACACATAGTGCTTTTCAGCAAAAGCATTAAACATTCAGAGCCTTGGTACGTGCAGTTCTATTAGGTTTGTAAGTCCCTGAAAAATGAGAAGAAATATGATATTTCCTTATGTGAAAAAGAAAAATAGAAGCACTTGCTGCCTCATTTTCATGTGTATTGGCCAAACCAGTATTATCATTGGTGTTAATATTATTTATGTGCAAACCGTGTGCTCAGAGCTGTACAAGTCAAACAAGACAATGTGTCCTTGCTCTGAGGGGCTGTAATCTAAGTAGACAGACAATGCAAAATGCACTAGGAAAACCTAGAGGAGAATTATGTCTGAGTTAATTCATTTATTTGTTCTCAGTGATGGGTAGGCAGTGTTATTTTTGCTGACTAGAATGTGTGTTTGCAGAAGGAATGGTGTCAGAAAGGTGAGGGCTCTGCATGTGGATGGAACAGGAAATATGGGGGCAAAAATGTTCAAATATTCAGTGGAAGGATTTATTAGTGGAGGAAAAAAAAAGATTGTTGGGTGAGTTAAGCATTAGTATAGTTCTCTCAGAGAGAATAAATAGAGAGACAGAGAAGCAGAGTATTTATTGAAGATCATATAGTTAGGCAGTGACAGAATCACAGCAGTATCTCAGTATTTAGGAAGCTCTAACCAGAGATGGATACTACTCTGCTGGTTAACCGCCTTTTGTCTCTGATTTCTGTAAGGGATTAAGTAACTTCTGGAACTGCACCAATAAGGTGGAGAAATAATTCTGGAAATCACACACTCAGTCCCTACTATTTCTTCTGGTGTGTGTTTTTGGTTGGTTTTTTTTTTTGTTTGTTTGTTTGTTTGGGGTTGGTTTTTTTTTTTGTTTTTTTTTTTCTTTGCATGTCTCAAAACATTTTGGGGAAATGGATGTGTAGGAATGAAGTGCTGCTGAGCTGCATGACAGAGGCTTTCCTTCAAGTGGTCTGAAAACATTTGAGCTTCTTCTAGGATATCCAGATCCCGTTTAATCAGCGTGGGCAGATATGTTTATTCTTAAGTGTGTTCAAAAAATTATGAGCATCGCCAGGTACCGAATACCTGGGAGAGCAGGCAGAACAGTGGCTAAAAATAAAATAATAGAAGTATGTAGGTGGCTTGAGGAAAAGCAAGGACTGCAAGAATTGCCCAAACGTGTTTACTATAATTAACAGTAGTAGCAGAAATTGCCTGTTGTATTCCTAATTCTACTCCTCATTAAATCAGAAATTTCACTCTTTAAATGCTGAGTGCTGTAAATATGAAAGCTGTTGACCTAATTTTCTGTGGGAATTAATGGAATTCCTTAAGCTGTTTTGAAATGGGAGAAGCTTTTGGTTTCTCTTAGTTTCATCCTTTTATTTCCTCAGTTGTTTCATTGCTATTGTCAGCGAGCAATGGGACTTAACAATGTGCATTGTCTTGAAGGCTCAGCAAATTGCATGATGAAAACTGTTCTTTTGAACAGTTTTGAAGGATGAGTAGTATTAGGGACCTGAATGAAAGCAAGTTTTAAAAACCTTGAGTATTTGAGAATACTTTATTTAATCTGTTGTATGCCCCATCTTGAGCTTTTGGTGAGGCTTGTGTCTGAAAGTGTTGGAGTCTTCACTGCAGCCATAAACATGTTAATTGCAGTTGGGGTTTGACCGCATTTTCCATGTGCCATTTAGCTGTGCATAGCCTTTCCTAGCTGGGGGCTTGCCTGTGTTAGGGCACTATCTTGCCAGTTGTGCTGGCAGACTCTTAGGGGAGAACAAGATGTACCAGAAGAAGGAGCATTTTCATCTACTGTTGTTGAAACTCCTTGAACAAATGCACATTCATGCCATCCTGACCATCTTTGTTCCACAGATATTGCTGGCATGGCTGTCATGGTATTTCTTTCCTCCTACTTTTCCCCTGAGTTAGCTGTGCTAACAGAACTTTGTCTGCTTACAGCAAGGAAGCTGCTTCTGTCTCTAAACTTCACATTCACATCTGTAAGACCCATTTATTTTTTTTTCAGTGAGTCAAATTTTTCTGTATAGAAATGTATAGAAACTGTATAAAGGCCATTAAACAGAAAAAGTAACTGGAGCATATGAGTATTAGGAGATGGGGAAAGGAATCCTTCTCTTCACGTTCTTGGATGATACTGGAAATAAGCAAAAGGGAATTACCATAAATGAGGGACTATAATTAAGATTAAACTAGATAATTAATAAGATATTTTGTCAAGAAGCCCTATTTTGTATGGTGACAGCTCTAGTCCATAGTGATGATATGATTAAGAAACTGTATAAATGGAGCATTACGAAGAATTAGTTTCAAAACTGTTGCTTTTGCAGACACCTAGCCCAGATTTCACATTGCCTCTTAGAGCTTGCTGCAGCTCAGTTCTCTTCTAGCTGCACGTGGTATTCAAAGGATGAATTTGAAATTAAATATGATTTGCAGAAGCAGTGGTTCGCTGCACTGTTCTAAGTTTCTGGCCTCTGATTTTAATCTGTTGAAAGTTGATGTAACCAGTGGAGCTATTCAGCAGGTTTTGGTGTGTTTTTCTTTCCTAGGGTTTTTTTTTTAAAGGCCTGTCTGTCCTTGTTAATTAGAAGTGTACATATTGGGAAATTAACTATGAAATACTAAAAATGATAAATTATTTCTTATTTGAAAGTATAAATTAAAGGTTTAGTGTATATAAAATTTGTCATGTTTAATTGCAAGTTCAATTAAAATTCAGGATAATGATGATTTATACAGGATTCTGTGTAATTTGATATTCATTAGCTTAGCCAGACACATGCTGATATTAGCTCGTTAATTATGTTTCCTTTTGTTGAAAGCAGCCTTGTGAAAGCAATCTGCTCAAAGTTTTTTAAACTCATTCTGCTAAATGAATATTTGGCAGCTGTTCATGTTATTGAGATGGTCACTGTGGCTACACTTCACTCACATGGCATCAATCATACCTAGTGAATGACAAACAAGGGTTTCTCGTTACAAACCCATTTATGAAGGTTATGGTTGACATTAAAGAGCTATTGCATGGCAGCATGGTATTGCTTTACAGTAATGTTAGAGTGTAACTACAGCTAGAGCTGGCCTCTCCCACACAACCAGAACCAATAGAGTTTAATGTGGGACAGGGGGAGGAAAAAAAAACCCAACCCTGTTTCAGATGCAAGTAATATAATCTGCATAAGAAGTGGTGAGCTGCTTTCACATCTCTGGAATGTGGAAGGGAACACTGGAAAAGTTGTGAGACATTAATGCATAAAAAAGCAATGTGTGTAGCCTTCTGGGGTGTTAGGTCCGTGCTCTTCAGGTGTTCTTAACACTCGCTTCTAAGTGGAGCTGACCTGAATAATTTTAGAGATGGATGTCATGAAGTAGTTCCCAGAGAGAACTGCATCCAGCTGGGGAGAGGAGTTATCCTTTGGGAGGAATTAGCTCTGCTCTGGAGGCCTCTAGCCTTTGCATTAAGTAATTTTGCAGAATTGTTAAGGCTATGGGGGATTGAGCAGCTTAACATTTCAGGATCACTAGAGATTTTTATCTGAAAATATTTGAGGTAAATGCATTTGCTGTTTAATGAAAAGACAAGTACAGCTTTGAAAGATTGATGGCATGAAATCTAATGTTCTTGTTTCTACTAAAAATAAAATCCAACAAAGGTAGTGAGGGCTATGGCACTCAAAGGAGTTTCTCTGAGTGTTTGCTACAGGAATATGCAGGTATCTTTGTCTTGGAGTGCTGTCTAGTCTCTGTCCTTCCCATTAGCAGTGAGCAGTGCCATGGACCTGTTGAGGTTCTGTTTCTTGGATCTGAAGAAGTCTTCCTTCTGGAGTTCCTCAAGTTAGTTTTATTTGCTGGAGTAAACTCATGGACTTCAGGGACAGCAGAGGTGTTGGACTGCTGTATGTGTTAGATATGTTTTTCACCCAAGTGAAAGAATGTTAAGACTCAGGATCAGAGTGTTGGCCTGAGAACAATTGTTTTTTCTTAATGTTGCTTTCAGAGCTCTCTCTGTGATGTGCTCTTTTTTCTGTGCGCTGTGACACCATCCAGTAATGATAAACCAGTATTGCTTTCAAGGAAGGAGCAACAGCCAAAATGAATAGATTCTTGTCCCACCCACCTACATCCTCTAAACTTTTTTTGATAAATGCTTACTCTGAACAGAGTTTAAAACTCCTCTAAAAGGGGAGGTAACAGTATTGAAGAAAATGGAAGTTTACCTGTTGGTTACCTTTGGTTGACCCAAGGCACTGCACAGTGACTATGTTGCACTGTCAGCTGGAAGGGTTTCATTTACCTGAGCGTGGCGAGCATAGGAGTTACTCCTACACTTGTGTGTTATCTTCCTTCCAAAGCAGAGTGGTGCTGGAAAAGACTCTTTGACTAGGTAGCTGATCATTGCTAATTCTCTTGGAGGTACAGCTCTTGGGTTAGAAATGACGTTGTTGTTTCTGTAGGCAATACAACAGTAGCTACTGTAGGCTTGGAAGAAGACCTTAATATGAGAAGCAGATGTGATGGAACAGATTTGTAAATCTGTTCTTTTCAAGAAACTTTAGAAGCAATAAAAATTTGGCAGACACGATAGAAACTTCTTAACCTTCCTTTATGGTTTTTTTGTTTCATTTTGTAGGTATCAAACATCTGCTTTGAAAACACAAGTAATTTGTTTGCTGTTATTGTCCTGAGTTCTTTTGATTGTTTTTTGAACATTGGCTAAAAGTATTAATGGAATACGGTTCGAATGTTCAGACTGTGAGGGCAAATTTAAATGCAAGCAGCTGTTTGAGGGTCATTGGTTTTTAGGTGGGCACTTTGTGCGTTTCCTCCTGTTCAGTATAGAAGTGAATATTTAAAATAAAATTTATATAATACAAGAATGTAATTAGAATGCTAAATATTTTTCCTTCATTATTTCACTGTGGAACATGATTCTAGAGTCCTGTTTCTTATGAACTGTTGGACATGGATCCTCTAAATCTCATATTCTTGATGAGGAGGAAGTAAATTGTTTATATTTGTTTAATGCTTTATTTGCATTTACCCTTTAATTTAGTATTTCTCAGATTAAAAAGGCCCATGAGAAACCAAGAACACAGAATTGCAAGGAAGCATTGGTAGAAGACCTATTGAATGAACCTGCCATTTTTTACCTATTTATTTGTCGTAGAGTTGCACTTATACTTTTCTTTGATAGCATTTTGATTAGAAAAAATAGAATTTCCTAATCAAGTAGTGCACAATATTTTACAAAGTGTTCTGGTATAATTTTTGAAAGCTTGTCCTTTTGCTGAATAAGCCCATTTGTGCTGTATAATAGTACTGTTATAAAGTATGGAAGAGTCTGATTATGGTAATTGTTGCTATTTTGATTCTCAAGATTTTATTAATTTTAACTTTCAAGAAGAGGAAAGGTCCCCTGATTGTAAGTGACAGTGACGTGTTTATAGAAGCACCTGAAAAGTCACTGTAGGCATTTAGAAAAGAAAAACCTTTTTAGAAAGAAAATCTTCTGTCCCTAGTAGCAAAACCATGCTGGTAACTGTTTATTGAGCAAGACCTTGTCAGCTCTTTATCACAGTACGTTGTTGGGTAATAGTTCAAAAATTATTTATAGAATGGAATCCCAGCTGTGCTGAAAATACTACCATTTAATATGTTGCCTGTGATTGTCATTAGCTTTTTTATTTTTTTTGCCTAAGGATTATGAAGAGAACAAAGATTTGGCTGTATGTCTAAGATTGAGCACTGTATGAAATTTTTGTCAGGGGACTTGTTGACCTTATGTAAAGTTGCCTCTTTGAGGAGCTCTTTATATTCTGGCTGCAGTTGCTATGGCAGTTGGATAAGCCTAACAACAGCCAGCATGCCCTGGTGCAATGTATTTCAGAGGATCAGCCTCCAAATGGGTGTAGCTGCTTACTGCAAAGTTTACAGCCAGTGTGGAAATAACAATCAGTCAAGTGAACCATGTATTTAAAAAGCATAGGCTGATACATTTTTTAATGTGTACCTACATATACACAATGCAAGAAATCCCTTACTCCACACAGGATCGTACATTCTCTATTGCTTGCTATTAGAAATGGCAGACCTCTATTAAAATAATTTATTTATCAACATTCACAGCTTCCCTGTAACTTGAGGTAGAATATTGCAGTACATTTTAAGTACACTTGCATTAGGTTGATTGGTTGTTTTCGTTTGTTGTTCTAGTGTGGTAGCCTTTCTAGCTCTTTCATCTTAAACTATAATGTCCTGCTATTAGAAAAATATCGGGTTGGTCTCCTAATATATTCAACCCAGAACATCACTTCAGTGACATTAGTTGTTATTTTGTGTCCAGCTGTGCTCTTGGGAAAGGTAGACTTGATCAAGAAGGTTATGATTGCCTTCTGCTTGCAGGTATGGCTGACTCAGCAGCAGTCTGTGGTTAGCCTGACTTAAAGGAAAAGACGAAATCCCACTATTACCTTTCTCCTCAGGGACAACTGCCATTCTCCATCAAGAAGACAACCATTCAGCCAGAAAGATTGACTCCCAGAAACTCACCACAATCACTTTAGTATTCTAAATTTCAGGTGGGACTAGAATTGATGGTGCTAAGGGCAAAGGCTCAGAGCTTTGAATCTTTATTCTTAAGTGAGTTAAGCAAAACTGCTAGCTCCAAAGAAGTCTGTATTTCTTTTTAACAGTTAGAAAATAGGATAAATGAGGAAGGGCAAATGCAGTCACTGTTTGGAGGTGGGTAAAAAGACATTTTACACTTTTAATGATCAGAAACAGAATCCCAAATAATTATTTAATCCTATTTGGATGTCTGTGTTGGTGTATGAATGGTTAAAAAAAAAGATACAATAAATATATAGTTTCTGTGGTAAGTAAAATTGTTGGCTTAATCTACTGTCATGTTGGTAGTTGAGTAATCATACCAACCTTGAGTAAGCTGAAGTTGCACCTTTTGGTACAAAAAAAAAAAGAATAAAATATGAAAAAAAGTTAAGATGAAAAGAAATAGTGCAAAACCAAACAAGCAGTATGTGCTTGGTTCATGACTGATAGCACTGCTTCTGTGTATTTGCTATCCGAAAATGTTCTCATTCAATTGGGGTAGCAACATTGATATAGAATCTTCCTTTAGTCTGTGTTCATTCATACATGAGATCCATGGAGTTTTCCTAATGCTGTAATAAGTGTTCTTTGAGGTATCTCAGTCTTTGGGATGCTGAGTATTCTTTGCATTTTGAAATTGCACTAATGTTTTTTTAATGCATATCAGACAATGAAAGAATACCCTCTGAATGCCAACATCTTGGCGTTTTTGCTTTTATTAATAAATATATTTTATAGAAATGTAATATTTTACCTGCAGCTGTGTGCATGCATTCCCATTTCTGCTCCTTTCCCTCCATGTGTTTTACCTGGAAGCTAGGAAAGGTTAACAGAGGAAGCAAACATGTTGTCACTCAGTCACTTTGAAGTAAGACATTTGGAAAACTCTGGCAAGTTCTGGTGAGAATGTTGAGATAACTGGAGGTCTCGCTTGCACTTGATCAGTAAATTCAGTGCTCTTGAAAATGTAATGTGTTTGAAATAGAGCATGGCTTCTATATGAACAGAAAAGTAGATTTTTTTTTTATATGGAGGGAGAAGAATTGTTTAGAGCACTACTGTAACCCATAGTGATAGGCTGTTGTGAAATTTGGCAAAGTTCTGGTAATAAGAAGGTATCATTCTTTATCAACATGTTGAAAGTAAAGTCTTCATTGTCACCATTTTTCTGATACATGTGTGAGTTTAATCTCCAGAATAAGTGACAGGAACTAAAAGGACATCAGTCTTTGTAATTCTAGTTTGTTGTTTACTCTGCCTTTAGAGCATCACCAGTGATGAAAAGGGTGTAGTCTTGGCAGCAGTGCTCTTTCTAGCATTCTAAGGGATAGCTGCTATTCATTGCCTTTAATCTGAAAATGGGTTAAAATCACTATATGTGAAGTGCAAATGCATGTCTGTTTCATGATAGGAACTCATTTCACTTTTTGCTAGCATTTCCATATGTATTCTCAGTCTGCTTCACTTGACAGAAATGTCTGTCCTCCTTTTAAAATGGTCTGGAATCTAAACTGCTGTTAAAAATGGGGTTACTCCAGCCATAGTGTATTTGTACAATCTTCCTCGCCTTCAGGAGAGAGGAGAATAGGCTTTGTCTGCTCTTGGGAAAACATGGTCAGAGGGCTGGAGAAGCTCTCCTATGGGGACAGGATAAGAGAGCTGGCATTCTTCAGGCTAGAGAAGGCTCTGCAGAGACCTTTTAGGCCATCTTGCAGTACCTAAAGGGGGCTTTCGAGACAGCTGGAGAGGGACTTTTCACAAGGGCACATTGGATTGATGAGATCTCCTCTGTCTTCTCCAGATTAAACAAGCCCAGCTCCCTCAGTGTCTCCTCATCAGAGAGATGCCCCAGACCCCAAATCATCTTTGTGGCCTCTGCTGGACCCTTTTCCAGTAGCTCCTTGTCTTTCTTGACCTGTTGAGACTAGAACTGAACACAGCACTCCTGATGTGGCCTCACTAAAACCAAGTCGAGGGGGAGATGACATCTGTCGACCTGCTGGCCTCACTCTTCCAATGCGCCCAGAATCCCATTGGCCCTCCTGGCAGCAAGGACACTCTGCTGGCTCACAGTCAGCTTGTCACCCACCAAGAGTCCCAGGTCCTCTGCAGAGCTGCTCTCTAGGTGCTCAGACCCTGACCTGTACTGGTACCTACTGGTAACCTAGGGTTATTCTTCCCTAGGTGCAGGACCTTACACTTGCCTTTGTTGAATACATATGTTTATCTCCAAGTTCTTGAAAAAAATTGTAGAATTTACTGAATGGAAAGAAGGGTGGAGAGATTTGGGCAGAGTAGCTCAGTGATGTGGGTGTATAATTAGTACCCTATATGCTCTCCAGTGGTCATATTTTCCTTAAAATCCAGATCCAAACTGGATGACATTAATATACAGTGGGTTGGACTGAGAAAGTACAGTCAGCTGGCAGGTAATGTAGTATTTGATTGTACCTGGGTAATAGAAGGACAAGAGATTCAGAGGTTTTGGTGGCCTCTAATAATCTTAACAGAGAACTTGGAAATTGTGTAAAATTCAAAAGAGGATGATTTGTTGTTTGGAGAAATGATTATAGGAGGATGGGTGCAAAGAGTGACTTTAACCTGCTTCTGTGCAACGTCACAGAAAAACTTTTCAAAATAAACTTAAATAGATCTGGAAAAGAAAAATCATGGTAATTCTTAATCAGATTAGCACTCCTAGATGAGCAAGTCTTTTTTGTTCACTTTTGTTGGGAACCATTTAGGTGTTGTTTCATTGTAAGGCATCTGTGTGGGAGCTATTGACTGAGCAGCTGTTGCTCAATTCTTTTAGTCTTGCCCTTGCCTCTTTGCTTTTAATAGGTTCCAGAAGTCTGAACTTTACATCTTAACATGCCTTTTGAGAAATGGCAGGGTGAATCTGAAAAGATTTTACCTGAGGGTGGGAGCTTAGATATGCCTAACAGGTTTATTTCTTTCTTTCTGTAGTCCAAGAGTAACTTCAGGGATGTAACTTAAGCTACATACTGTGTTTGCAAACTTAGAGCAGGTTTTAATTGTATTGAATCACAAAACATATACAGTGGTAACTGAATGATACTTGCAGAAGCATTACACGTCACGGACTGTCTCATGTCTTGCTCTAAGAAAAAGCCATGCCACCAGTTGCCAAGGGTAGGATTTAAAGACTGTGAGATAGTATATTAAAATATGCCATTAAAAATTTTGACTTCCTGATGAATCTTTACGTTCCTAGCATTTTAGCACTTTGGAACTTTTCATTTATACTGGTGTCTATTTATATAGGTTTATCTTCCTTTATGTTAGAATGCAAGCTTTTGTGCATAAGATCCTGCATAGAGAGCGCACTGGTGTTGGCCACTGAGCATGTCTGCATATAGTACATTAGCAAATCATTTCATCTGCACTTAGATGCAGAAAAGAGGGGAGGGGACACTAATTCTTTCCTTGGTTTTTAAGTGTGTTTGTCTGAAATTGGTTATGAGGCTTACACTAAAGATACTTCTCCAGAGAATGTTATTCCTGTGGGGATTTTTTTTTAAGTCCACTGAGAGAGACTCATTGTGGCATAGGACCAAGATGTAGGCCAAGTGGAAATACAGCAAAGTGATTTAATAGAATAGGTAATTCCTATTCAAACTGGATGGTCCCTTATTCATTTCCTCGGATTATCATCAAATTTATGTCACCAGCAAAGGAGCTTTATTGAGTTTCACAGATATATTCCTTTTGCTTTCATTGTCATTAGTTGGCACACTGACATTTTCATATGTGTCTCAGCTAATGCCTCAAAATTACTCCATCTACAAATGTAACAATTGAACAGATAATTTTAATAAGATTCAGCTTGACTTCAGACTGCACTCCTTCCTTTCTTTATAGAATGCAAATTGTAACCTGTTTTTAAAGCCGTGCAATGCAGTGAACTTTAATGGGATTTGACAACATCATATTAAGCACAACAACTACGCATAATGTACCGAAAAATTGGACGTGAAATTGGAAACATAGCTGAGAACAAAGTAAATTTACATGGTTTGGTAGTTTGAATGTCTGATATCATATTCTCTCATGCAAGCTCCATAAAAAGCAAGGGATTTAACAATGGATATCAGCGGAAAGTGCTTTTAAAGTTAAAGCTGATGGATGGCTTGTCAAAAAAAATAATTGCATTGGTTGGAAAGTCGGGATGCGTGCTGAGGGGGAGAGAACAGGATATACAGAGAGGATGATGGGAAGTGACAGTGGTCTGTCAAGAAGCAGTGGCTGCCCAGAGAAGTGTGAAGCCAGAGCTATAAGGTGGCAGAGTAGAACAGGCTGTCAGAGCGGGAAAGTGGCTTTAATACCCTGAAAAGCAAAGGAATCCGCCTGTCAGCCTTGCTCAGCCGTGCTGAAAGAGGAAAAGAACATGGCATGAAGTTAGAGACATTAAACGGCAAAAAGAGAGCGGCCAATGAAAGCCAGTGAGGAGGGGTGGTGAGCTGTTATGTTTTTTAATAGACAAATGACACATTTCTAGGTGCAGCAAGAAAGCAAACTGTCTAAGAAATTTAGAACTGATTAGAGGCTTTTTTGAAAAAAGAAATACAAGATGATCAGCATCTATTTCTGGCATTTTTAAATGTACCACATAGCCCTGTGACCTTCCCTTGGCTTCCCTCTTGTGTAACTGTACTTGCCCATTGCTTCTCTGAGAGGCAGAAATGGTTTTGTTGGGGAAGCAGCTTTGTCCCTGTAAGCATTGGAAGAACTTGGTGTTCCAACTAAAAGTACTTGTCTCAGAAGTCTCTTTTTAGCCATTTATAAGCTATTGGCTTATAAATCTGATTATCAACCTAACCAAACAGTTTTTCCTTGAAATTTTTTAAATGTTGAGGTTCATTTGGCCATACATCATCATGATTTATACCTGGTACTAATGCAGTGCTGCATAAATTGCAGCACTCTTAGATTTTAAAGGTTTTCCACAAATCTGGGAATTTTATTTATATTTTAAAGGTTGTAGGAAAAAAACCTTCTGAATAACTGTCAATACAGGTTTTGAAAATAAAATCAGTAATTTTTAAATATATTTTCTTGTTATATTCTGTTACGAATATCTTTTAAGGAAAAATGGGGAAAAGAGAAAAGTATAAAAATTTTAAAAATCTTTATGTAAATTATAAATATATATATTTGGTATAGGATAATGCATTAAAAGGTACTGTGCTTCATAGCTGCTATATGAGGAAGGCATTAGAAACAAAAGTCCATTCTATAATTTTCAGTGGGTTGCTTTAATATAACCGCAGAAATAATGTCCAGTAGAAAAAAAGCAAGTAAAAAGCAAGGTGCAGCTTGCGCACCAGTGTTCAAAAAATGCGTATTGGATGTTATTGTGTATTAATAGCTCTTTTGGTTTGCAAATAATACCTCTTTGTGTCACTTTGTAGTTCCAGAAGGGTCACTGCTTTTTTACACTTTAGGAAGATTGCTACTGTTATCTGTAAATCCTTTGCTTGGACAAGAAGGGGATTACATTATATGATTTAATACAGATTTAAAATCTTCTGTATTTTATTCTTTCCACAAGGAAATGATCCTTTCCCATATACAGCTTAAATAAATAAATAAATAAAGCTTCTGTGACATATAGTAGTAGAGCATTTGCCTTTGTTACTTCAAAAATCCCTGAATAAAATGTCTTACTAAGCAAAGTATAAGGGGAATGAAAAGAATAATAAATCAAGTTAGTTCTCATCTCAAGTTTGGAACACCATATATAATGCTAGTAGTTATCAGTATAATAAAATGGATTTAATGAGCAATCTAAATGTTAGCATTTAGATGGCTGTGTTTTGGTAACTTGGAAATTGGCTTTGAAAGTTCACAGAATCACAGAATATGCTGAGTTGGAAAGGACTCACAAGCATTATCGAGTCCAACTCCTGGCCCTGGCACAGGATAGCCCCAAAAATCCCAAGTGCCTGAGAGCATTGTCCAAATACTTGAAGTCTGTCAGGCTTGGTGCCATGGCCCCTTCCCTGGGGAGCTGTTCCAGTGCCCAACCATTTGTCAATGATCTTGGAGGTCTTCTCCAGCCCAAATGATTTTCTTACTGGATGATTCTCCTTGTAAAGTTTTAAAATACAGCAGTGTGGGAATCACTTTTGCCTCTCTGCAGCGAGGTCAAACATCTGAACGTGTAGGGCCTAAAAGAAAGGGGAGCAAATACTGGGCTATCTTTTGTAAGGAAATACCTCAACCCAAAAGGGATCTCATTTGTCTCATAATACTGGTTTTATATGGAATTATACTATTATTAAGCAGTATATTCTGAAGTACTCAACTACATGTATATGTTCCCCTAAAATGCGGAAATGAATGCAGAAATTGGTGGTAAACTGGACTCTGAGAGGTGATGATGTACATAATTTTGATGGAAATGTTGCATATTTGTTGTTATCCCTTGTGAGATTATTGCTTATTTCTAGGCAAAATTCTTTCTTCCTTATAAATTCCTCTGAGAAAGTAAACTTACATCTTGGAACAGGTAACTCCTAGCAAGTAAGGAATCTATTTTCTGATGTTGAAAATGCCCTGACCTTCCATTTCATTATACTTTATTGTTGATCTGCCCACCCAAGATCTTCATATGAATTTCATCAAAATAATTTTGAAAAATTTATTTCTGTATTATCCTGTGGGGTATGTAATTGCTTGCAAATAGGAGGTAGAAGACATTTTTTTTTTGAATGGTTCCTGGTCAAATTAAGATATGTGAAACATCCAGGAATTTAAATCATGCATCTCAAAGACCTCTTTTCTCTCACTTCAAAAGTTTATATGTATTATACTTTTGGTGTCACTTATATATATTCATACATAAATGTATATGTGTGTCATTATTGTGGGGATTAAATATATCAGTCTTTGTAGAGAAAACATCCAGAAAACAGCAGGATGTGATATTGCAGCAACAGACATGATTACATGGTAACATGATTTTAAGTGTCTTTTATGACTTTGGTAGGGAACCAGACACTTTCAAGAAGAGTCCCACTTATGGTGGTCTAGGAGGCAGCAAAATTTTGAAGGTTTTTCAGCAGACCTTCTTCTCTTAGAACAGCATAGCTACTGCTTAGTTTGTCTATATTTAGCTTTTCACCTATTAGAATTTTTATGTATTAGGATATTTCCTTTGTTTTATTAAGTATGAGAGAAGATAGATCTAAATTGTATATCTAAAGTGTATTTAGAGTAAAGTGTATCAAAGTCTGCACAGTGCTTGAACCTGTATCAGTTGGATGTGCAGTCTAGGGTTCTCCAGCTTGTGTTTCTCTTGCTAACTCAGTTAGGGTTTGGGTCAGATTTGGCTATGTAAGCTGGTATACAAGCATTCTGTCATGCTGAGGAGGAGCAGGAGTAGGAGCTTGCATCTTTCCTTTTTAATTTCTGGGAAAAATTGCCCTTACATGACAACAATGAACTCTTCTCCCATTTGTGTTATTTAGTAGGGAAGGGCTGGATGTGCGTGCACATGACACAGGGCAGTGCTTCAATAATTTAATTAGTTTTGGAATAGGACTTCTGGACTAGTTTACTGTAGTGAAGGGTATCAGAAATTGGATGTAGAGAGTTCCTCTCTCGTCATCCCTGTGAAGAGCTGGAGGCAGGCGTGCCTGTCTGGGTGCTAGATGCTGACTCATCTCTAGCCCGGGACAGGAGACAATAATTACATAGTGTGGAGGAAAAGCTAGTTGCTTTTGTCAGGAGGTCTTACAAACTTCAGGCATTTCTACCTGATATCCATTAATGATAGAAACACCTTAGTAACATCATTTGGAGGTCTCTTTGAAATATCAGTAAAGGGGATCAAAGCCCTTGGAGTTTGCTCAACCAAACATGACTGTAGCTGCGTAAAAAACAGATACTAACTTCCTTTTCTTTATTGAACAAGTCATGTCCTGAAGGCCTTTGTAACTCACTATGAACCAATATTCTGCTTAGATACTGCTTTTATTTAATATAATTTTATAAGTCTTAAACCTTGTCAAAAAGGTCATGCAATCCATTATTATTTCTGTTGTGTGTTTGTTTTTTTTAAACATAGAAGTGATTTTTTTTTTCTCTTTAGACCCTCTTTGTAACAGAACTGAATTTATGTTAGATTCTTCTTGCTCATCTAGTTTCTCTTACTATTAATATAGCCAAATGTTTTCTTGGCATTCCCTCCCCCCTTCTCCCTGTAGGTGTGGGGTGTTTTATTCTACTGAATTCGGTGTTTCCTTCTAGCAAGTAAGGACCCCTAAAGGTACAAGGGCATTGAAAAATATAAAACTGGTCAAGATAAATGGCAAAAAACACCATGCATAAATAAAATGCCCCCTTCTCCCTCTCTCTCCCCTCTCCCTCCCCCCCACTCCCAAAATGAGCAATGATTGTGTGGTTGAAGACCTGGCTGAATAAGTATGTCAGGTACTGATTGGAAGAATGATAAATGGAGTGACCTAACAAAGGATTGACTTCTCCAAAAGACAGGCCTTTTTTAATGGATGGAAAGGGAGGAAGCCTCATTTAGAAGGGAAAGGCTGTTGGCAGTGCAGATATGACAAAGGGGAAGTCGACAACCATTGATTTACGTTCGGGAATGACAGTTGAAAAATTCAACAATAATCATGACAAATGAGAAGCAATGCAGTCAGAGGAAAAAATGCCAATACGTTAAGCCTGAGAAGAAATGCCAAGGTCACAAGCAAAGGTTCCCAAACTTCTGCTTTTGACAGCCTTAATGGAAATATTGGAAAAGATTGGGTGTACAGGTTAAAAAGTATGGTTTGGAAACAGGAATTGTAGGCAATGCTAATTAGCATTTGTTCTTTTCAAGGTGGTCATGTTTGTTGCCTATAGTGGTGTTGAGTCAAACATCATTAGCAAACTGCTCTTCTCCAGAGTGTAGATTTTTATTTTTGAGGAACTGATGAAATAAATTAATAGCAACAGGCAAACAATCATGTTCCTTTTAAACTATCACTTTGCTGCACAGTAAATAAAGCAAATATGTGGATTTCTTTACCCCGGTTCTTATGGATAGTATAAAACTTATTTTAAAAAATCATTCAAGTATGATAGTAAATGAGATTATAAAAGATTTAGATGGAGTGTTAGGTCAAATCTGAATAAATAAGTCTGGCATCTGAGAAGTCTTTTCTAAATGTAAATCTAAACAGAATGGCAAAGTCTTGTAGTGATGAGGTTTTAAAATAAACAGTACCCTGCTTATTTTTGTTTTTTCAGTTTATTGAAGCAGTTAGTGGAATGAGCAGACCATGTATATGTCTGTATATATAAAACAGTTATCTACTAGTGCATTAGGTTTAATTATGTTATTAAGTAATTTACAAAATTGCAATATGCAGATAGTCACTAGTGTAATGAAATGAGCAACTCTCTGTTTACTTGAAAACAGAGAACACAGTACTGGTGAGAGAAACATTCCTACCCACCCCATCTTATGGAAATGAGTAGGAAGGCAGTGAATATCAAAACCTATTTTATTTGTGTGGTATTAAGTGGCACAAATTGCTTTCAGATGTATCTTTTCAAATATCCTATGATATGGCTTTAAAAAATCCCAAACATCTTTCCCCCCCCTAACAAAACTGCCTTTATATGGGGTTAAAAAACCAGTTTCTTAATCACAAGAAATGATCAGTTTTATAATATTTAATTATTGTAGTACATCTCTCAAATTAAACTGATTTTTAACTCCTGATTTGTAAAGGGTTAAGTCCTCATGCACAGGTACTAATTTAGTATGCAGTGGTTATTTTAACCTTAAATGTACTGCAGGCAATTATACATTTAAAAACAAATCCGAAATGCAATCTGCACAAATAATACCTGAGCTCAAGGGTAGGGAAAAAGACACACAAAAAACCTCACCCCAAAAACAAACCCAGAGAGGTTGTAAATTGCTAGGACCTGTTATTTGAGGTAAACCTTGATCTGTAATAGGTTTTTACTATTCCACTTATACCTGGGGCTGCAAAGTGGAATATAAGGAAACTAGCCTCTTTAGATTAAACATTTTCTAATCAGCTTTATCACTCATATCTGAATTTATCTTATTTGAGGAAAATGCCAATATATTAGCAAGCATATATGATACACAAGGTGACCCTACCAACTTAATGACATAATACATTATCCTTAATGAAGTCAATATCTTGTCTTTTAGCTGTCTGTCTATTGGGGCGATTAATTGCAGTGTCATTAAAGTTAGCTCTCTTTTCATTTGAGCTTGACAAGTCGCATAAAACTAATGTTCTTAGTTATCAGCCACTGGAATAGGATGGAGGATGGAGGAAATTGTAGGACAAATAAGGGGGTACTGCAACAGCTAACTTGAAGGAATTTTTCCAATGACTGTTTTCCAAGCCTTCTCTTGCCGGCTGTGCACTAATAGTTCAAACATTTCGAACAGAATTATCCGGATTGGGGGGTTGCTTTTGTGTATTGAGCTTGAAGTAGAACATAATGAACTGCGAACTATCAGAGGCCACTGTGTTATTAAGACATCAGGACTGAAAAATTTGCAGAAATAGCCCCATGAGTAAAGTTAAATGAGATTATGTACCCTAAGTTAATGCAATAAACAATATAAAAATATGTATTTTTCTCTTACCGTAGAGTTTCTCATTTATCAGAGCGTGAAATAAATATAAAGCAATTTAGGAAATGAGTTTATATGAAATAATGGCTTTGCATCTTTGATAAAACAAGCTTCAGTCACTAGCGATGATAGCAATGAAGCTGTGGTGCCCAGTGCTAATTGTAGTGCAAAAGCATCACTCCCTGCCTTCCCCCTACCTCTGGAACTACAAGACAGGATGGCTGTAATTTACAGTGTGTTATCTTTGTCTATAGCGGCAAGATGATATGAAGTAAATCAAGGTACGAGTAATGAAAGACTGAAAATTTATTCCTTGGAGCACACTTTAAAGTGTAGTATCTGTTATAGTGGCACTGCCTGAAGACCCTGAAATGAGACTTGGATGAAGGGCAATAAAGAAGCATAGAGGCTCATGTTAATGTTGTTTGTCTGAGGTTAGTAATTGGGTTCCACTGATGAGTTGTGTGAAGACAAAGTGAGAATCCTAGCAAGTATTGTAAATCTTACATTGTTGGAACAAGAAGCAATCCTAACAAATATTGATCCTTCCTGTGCCCAGAGGCGAGGAAGAAAGCAGCATGCTGCTGAGCCAGTGTTGTTTCAATAGCACCAATTACCTTAGTGAGGCTAGTGCTCTGCATGAAATCCCACCAGGCTCACAAATTGTGAATTATCAATGATTAGGCTTTTTAGATATATCCCCTAAAATCATGCCAGGTTAGCTTTCTGTATCAATTCTCCTTTTAGACCCCAAAGTGTTTATCTTAAAAGCTTTTATTTTCAGCTTTTAAAATGCTGTGGATATATTTCAAGTACATTGTGTGCACTTAATCCTTGCCCTCCCCTATAGCCCCTTCTCTGCCCACCCTCACAAAAAAAAAAAAGGACTGATCCTAATCTCATGACACCTGAAAATATTATTGGTAATATTTACCAAATATTTGTTTAACTTGTGTTTTCTTGTTTCTAATTTACATTAAATATTAGCAAAAATACATACATTGTGACAGTTTTAAAGGCTTATTTTAATAAAATCTCACATTCTGTATCTGAAACTTTGGTTTATTTTTTACTCTAAATTCATAATTCTTCTAGAGAAAACTCTCAATCATTATTAAATAATTTACAAAATTACAGTGTGCTGGAAAATTGATGTTCAACTCAAAATTTGTATGAAGTTAAATGCCTGCTTCCATGCTTGCTTTTTGTCTTATCTCATTTGAGGTTATTTTTCCATATAAAGAGCGGCTGTCAAAATTCTACATGAAGGAAAGACTTCTCTTAGTGTGTGAGGGAGAGGGTGCCAATGGTGGTGTGGGTATTCCAGCCTGGCGTTGTGACAAGTCCCTGTGCTGATGAGACACAGGCAGGTGTGTGCTGTGGGCAGAGGATGGGAGCAGAGGTCAGTGGGACACAAAGGAAGGGATCGTCCTCCTGCCACTTTCTACTCCTGTGCTCTCTCCACTGGAGCACACTCCTGTCTTCTGTGGTGTCTGTGGTTGTTGGTGATTTTAAGACCATTAGGAGCTTTAGTGTAAATTCATGGGATCTCTGCCTGTGCTGTGTAAAAAGGCAGGCCTAGTAAGTGTAGTGCATAGATATAGATATGATATCTATCTATATATATATGAGATATATATATTGGTGTATATAATTGCTGCTGGTTTGTTGCTTGATGCTTGGCACCGCTAGCCTACCTTGTGCCCATCTTTCGGGGAATACCCTCCAGTGTGATAGACCTTCTGGCAGGAGCTCTCTTCAGGAAAGGCCTGTCTTTTATGCAGAGGAGGGAACTTGTTCCCCAGTCCTATCAATTTTACCTGTATCCTTTCCCACATTATCTCTTTGTTGCTTAGACCTGCCTTTGAGTTCTCCTTGTGTGCCTTCTGGTTTGCCAGGCTGGCAGATTGTCACCGAGCCAGTTCAGAGAGTGGCAGAGCGACCACTCCTGCTTAGTCCCGTGTGCTGTGCTAGCTGAAAGGACACAGAGTAATCTCAGGGAAGGGCTCACAACTGGGGTTTTTTCTTTCTTTTTGTTAGATAGCACACACAGACTGGTTGGTGTTGGCAGCTGCTAAAGGGGAGCTGGATAGGCTGAAGGGTCTGTCTGTGCTAAGGAGTGGGTGTGACCTAGGGCTGAGTTGGCTGAACGTGCCCGCTCCTAGCACCTGAGGTCTGGTTTGGAAATGTCCGGTCAGTGTTTGTACATGAGCTTGCTAGAAGCTTCCACACAGGTTTGGAAGATGCTGTTGAAGGCTTTGTGGTTTTGAAGGATTTTCCTGCAGAAGATGAGAACCAGCACTCACTGCTCCATTGTGTTTCTGTCTGCAGTGATCAGAAGCCACCAGTTCCAGTGGTTTAAAGTAGTTGTTTGATAGGTTTAAGAATATGTATAAATGGTATCATAGCTGCACAAATAGCAGTATGAGAAATTCCTGTCTTTATTGTATAATAATCATGACATAAAAATGCTTAGCTTTTTTGCTGAAATGGAGCTGTGAAGTTGGTGGCCTGTATATATGACACTTAATACTATTTAGAGTTTATTAGTATGGTACACATAGAACTGAACCCTCTCAAATGTGTTGAAACATTTTAATTGCAAGTGCTGAAAGCACCAGTCTATGTTCAATAAAACTACTCAGGATATTATTGAAACCATGTTTTTTCTTTGGGTTCACACACCTGTTGGAAGAAATTCTGCATCACTTATAATATTATTAAATATAGTTTAATATAGTGTTAACCAAACAGGGGCTTTGGGAGGAGAAGGTGTCTACAGTAAGAGTCCATTTTTAGTATGAGAGTTTCTCAGCGTTGCAAGAAACTCTTAATGAGGAAGGAAACCATGAAGGTAAGTGTACCAACAGAATTGGGTTAGTTTCTTTCTTTTACAGTTCAACTGTATTTGTCTACTATTCTTGAGTATAATGTAGTTTTCCCAAAAGGAAGCACTATATTTTTTTAATACTTTGTGGGTCACAATTTATCAAATTGAACTAGGAGTGATTGACCCTCAGATTAGAAGACAGCTGATAGTGAGCTATCACATCAAAGCTGCAGGTTAAGGGAAGCTGCTTTTTTACAGGAGACAGACTTCTCTATTTAAGAAGCAATGCTTTTTCTTCATGCATGCTAGTCTTTAAACTGTATGGCTTTGATCCATCATTCTCCCTGTGACTATAAAATACTTTTAATTTCTTGTGTTTAGACATACAAAACCTGTGATCCTCCTAGCCCTACATGCCAGCAGCAGTTTCCTCAGTAACTTCAATTTTGTAGCAAATTCTAAGGAACACAAAGAATTGTGATGGCAGCCAGTGACTCTTTTTTTTTTTTTTTTTTTCCCTCAATTAGCTCTTAGATTTTCAGGATGTGGTAAGTGTTTTATCATTTTCCCTTAATCTGAGATTGGTGAGTATTCCTCTTGATTTAAACTTCTCATGTTTACTTACCCTGGTCATTGTCCCACTCATGTTCAGGAGTTTTAGTGGCTGTTTAAAGTGTTTCATTGGCATATATTATGGTTATTTCCAGCATTCCAGTTTACTAGAATAAGTGTGAAATATTATTTCCTTACCCCACATTTGATTTGGCTCCTTTTAGCACTTTCAAATTATTTAAGGCATTCTGATAATCTCTGAAAATTCCAATTGCTCTGGAAATCTCAGCCTGGCACTGTACAGTATCATTCCTTCAGTTTACACTGCCACCACAGGACACAGTCAGTAGCTGGTGCATTCTTTCAGGTGTTCACACTGACATATTTAGACACCTAGGCTTTGTTTCTTCTGGAAATTTTATGCTGTGTCTGAACCTGGTTCTGTGATCTGAGTCCCGAACTCTGTGAACTTTGAGACTAAGATTTACCTCATTTAATTACTTTGTTAATCATTTTGCCATGTGAGATTCTTCTGGACCAATGGTTGCATATATTTGAATTCTTCAGGTTTGTAATTATTTTCTCAAATCTCATCTCTTGGCCACAAATATTTTCAATTAAAAATTAAGAATACATACCATAAACCCCATGTTTATTTACAAATAGAATGATGTTTTTATATTTTTATGACACAGGTCATGAGTATTAATTTTTGCCACCTAGCTCCAGATACCCATCATAAGAATATAGCTGTTAATCATACACTGATCTCTTTTCCAAGCCTCAACAAGAAACTAGGGACCACTAAAAACATGCTCCCTTTCATTAAATAGGAAATTATTACCATATATTTTTGTAATAACCAGTAACATTTCAAATTACTCACATTTATAGCTTGTAATCAAGTTTATGTTTAACCTCTAATCCCCATGAAGTAGGTAATGACTGGTTTGTTAGTTAACCACTCATGGGAAGTTAAGGGCAGTTAACAATCTACCAAACCAGTCATTAACTACAGTAGTGACTGATTTCTCAGGTGTTATTGGTGTTATAAACTTTCCTCAATGGTTTGTAACAGAAATATTAATTTGTAAGGGAAAAAAAGCATATTTCAATTACTATGCTGTGACAGGCTGAAATATTTGGTAGTTTCATTTTATTTCCTTTCTTTTCTTGACCTCACCCCCATCTGTGCAGTAATCAATATGCAGAAGAGGGGAGAGATACTGGCAGTAGTCTTAGCCTGAATGTAGGGACCTTTTAGAACAAGCTCAGTGGCAAGTGCGTTAATGGGATTAGTACAGACAAACATGGACAGCCAGGATTTCAAACACTCCTGGGTGAGGTTTCCTGCTGGTAGGTAAATATGTCCTCGGTAGCGCTCAGAGCCTGTAGCAACAGTGTCACGGCACTGGTGTATTGTGATATAAGTGAAAATGATTCAGCATGACATGTGTTTTAATTATGTGTTTCATTTCAATACTTTTTCTTCCATATTATAAAGCATCCTAATTAAAACGTAGTGCTTCACGAGTGTCACTTTGACGTAGAATGAATGAGTAGACTGTTTAGGTGTCACACTGAGGTTAAAAGTAGAGTCAAGCTAAGAATTTTCGTCACTTACCCAGGTTAGCTCTTTCTTTGGTTTAAATGCTTTAATAATGAATTATCTGGCTGTTAAATACCTAATTTCTCCAGCTGAATAGCTGCTAGCTTTTCTGTTTCCAAAACTGTGCAGCAGTATGGGTTCATCCATCCAGCCTACGAGTCAATCAGAGCTAGCTGATACTACTAATAATTAAGAACTTTCAGTGAATGCCTGGTACCTGGTCTCACGTTTGCTGCATGTTCTAATCAATCTGAAACCCATATGAAGCTTAATTAAGAGAATACTTATTTGGATCCCAGGCTTCAGAAAGTGTTTGGTATTTTCGGTATCCCATGAGCTCTAAATTGACAGAGAAGTAGACTTTTGGAGTTTTGGTGGCTTTCATGCTGCCGTATCCATATTTTGTGTGTTCTATTAATCTTAGAATGAACAGTACTTTTTTCCTCTTCATGTGAAAGACATCGGAAAGGAAAAAAAAGTTAATGTCTTTCTTCAGGATAAAAACTTTGATTTCAATACAGAAACACTTGAATTATATTTCTTTTATGACTTCCATTGAGTCCTAGTCTTCCTAAATGGGGAAAAATTACTAACTTTATTGTCTTATATTTAGGATAGAAGGTGTGAGCATGAAGCAGTTAAACTTCTTTTCTTGATTCTCTTTTTATTGTACTGTTTCTCACTTACTGTTCTCTCTGTTCTTCTTCCTATAGAATCTGCCAATTTGGCAGAATACTTGAAAATTTAAAATAAAAGGTAGGAAACCGAAAGTACTCTTTTAAACTGACCTTCTGGTTGAATGTTCTCCCACCTGTGGGTGAATTTTCAACACTTATGGTAAATAGAATCTAGAATTTGAAACTGAATTTGCAAGTTTCCCAGTGTGTTCTGTGTGAGTTGTTTGGGGATTTTTTTTTTTTTTTCAGGCAAACGTTTGCCTTACTGGAATGCAGCCTCACTGAGCCAAAACCTCCAGTCTTATGAAATGTAGGATGTGTGAGTGTTTCCACACCAGGTTGTGTATGTATGGCAGCCCCTGCTTGGAATCAGTGCCTCTGGGAGCAATGTCCATACAGCTCCTCAAGCTGCTGGAAGCTCCTCAGAGGCTTGCAGTTGATATCTGCTGCAGCTGTTAGTTCCATGGGGAGTGGGCATCACCCCAAAAGGTGCTGTTTTGGATCTGCTCGTTTCCATAGGTCGTTGAGCAGCTGTCAAGCAGTGACAGCTTCAGGTCACAGCCAGCCTGGCCCGTGTTTGAACCAGTGACCGAGAGGTGAAAGGCATTTTCCGGCGCTATCAATCCCCTCAGACATCAAGTCCTCCTTGCAGGCTTTCCACTGGAATTTCCACCAGATTATTGTCTGTGATTACCTTTAATGTGACACCAGATCCTGTATAAAAAATACCTCGCTGACCTGTCAATGAATGTTCTTTGATTTGTATTTGGCAATATAAAGCACCTCTTTGCAAAGCATCACATTTTTTATACCTCGGGTATTACATAGGTTAAAGATAGCCATACTCCACTTGTAGGTTTGCAGTTACAGGCTGATCTGCTGTACTGTATGTCCCTTTGGGGCAAAGAATGTGAGTTCCAGCCACAGGTGATCAGGAAATTCCAGCCAAACTGCAATTGCATTGTGATAATGCAGTACTTTGTTACTGAGCAGGTTAAGAACTGGTATTCCCATTATATAGCATATCATGAAATGAATGTTATTGTTAAGCATAAGGACAGGATGCATTAGAAGTATCTTTTATTACACAGTCTTCATTATAAAAGAACAGCTAGTGCTAAAGTGTTATCCGAGTGATAGGTAGAGGTACATTGTTCTTGTGCTGCTGTCTCTGATTAAGGCTAGGATAATGCACGGTTCCTGCCTTTTATGTCCATCAGGAAGCAAGACAGACCAAGGTAAAACAGATGAACATATGTTGGCAAAAGATTAAAAAGACCAGTAGTAAAGTCCATTAATAATTCTCATGTTTAGGATTTGCTTGGTACTGTACTTATAGCATCTACAACATTTAATCTCTTTTCAGAAAGACCAGCTGAGAGAACCTTTTTTACTCCTCTGAGTGATAGGCCTAGATTTTCGGAGGCAGCACATTTGTCTGTCAGAGCTCTTGGCTGGTGTCGTGATTTAGTTTCCGTCAAATGATGCTGGTGTCCGGCTGATGATATAGCCTTGCTGGATATGGGGAAATTTGTTACCTTTAGCTTTGACAGGAAGATAATTGCTGATGGTTAACAGAACTGTGCAGAATCCATTGGTTTTGCAGCAACACAAGCAATGGAATCTGCCTCAAGAAGTCAGTCTTTTCACATAAACTTCTGTATTCTGCTTCTTCACAAGACTTTTTTTATTTCTTTTCTTGTTGCACCAAAGTGCGTCTTTGTTTTGGTAGCTTTGGAAGCTTATTGACCTGAATAGAAACAGCACATCTTGCAATGACCAAGACTTGATGATGCAACATCTCTTTCTTTTTTTTTTTTTTTTTTAAACCCTTATTTTCTTTTTAAATTTATTTTTTCCCTTATTTTTAAGCACAGCACTTGTGATCTTTCTTTGTTTAAAACAGTTGGTAAAAGGGGAGGAGTTGCCGATTGCTTGCCTTTGCTAACTGAAACCATGCTCTGTGTATATAACTTGTTAAATGTGAATGAGGAAAATATTAAAACTGGTCTCAGAGTTGAAAGGGAATAGAAAAAAAATTAAGATAAAGCAGTAAATACTTAGTTAATGAAAAAGATTTTAAAATTCACTTAGAATGCTAGAACTGAACTTAAAGGAGTTACTGTAAATTGGTCAGTGGCAATATTTTGTGATCACTTTCTTAAATTTCAAGTGTTGTTCGTGGGCAAAGACTTGATTGGATTTTTACCAGAAATACTATAGCTCTTTGCAACATTTAACCACTATATCAGTATGCCTTTTTCCAAATACCTTGTAGCGATAAAACCATTTTTCCTGTCTCTGCCTGCTTACTTCTCAGGTCTGGACTGTGAGATACAGAATTGCCTGAAAAGCTGCTCCCATTCTTCCTCCCCCATATGACAGTGAAAGATAAATTGGTTTTTAATAGCAGGAGAAGCAGGATCTATAAATGGAGTGACCAGCAATATCATCTTACTCATCTTATTGGTAATGTTTTTTAATAGTCCTGGACTTCTTGAATCTTTTAAACAATGAGGGCTTAGACTGATATTAGTAAATATCTCTATCATAGCTCTTTTTCCAAGAGGGAAATTCTGACAAAAACAGAACAATATTAGGCTCACGCAGAGAGGATTATCTGGTCTCACACAATATAGGTAATATATGCAGTACTTTGCTTCTAAAATGACTATTGATTTTGGGGTGTTCACCTTTAAAAGGTTTTTGCTTGGATTAACTGAAAACCAGACTCACCTTCATACATACTTCACACTCACTTTTCTTCATAACAACTTCCAGGCATTTATCTATATATTACTTTCATCACTTCAGTTTCCAACAAGTTGTCCTCACATGCTGGGTTGGTTTGTTTTGTTTTGCCTCTAAGTGTAGGTTTCCCTGCACATATTTTTAAATCCACGTTCTTCTTGTCTGCTCGCTTTGGGCTGTGTGCCAGTCTGTGTCCTTTCCTTTGGCTGCCTGCTTTCCTGTGTTCCAGTCTGCAGCAGCTGTGGATGCAGAGCTCGAAAAGCTCAGGTTCCCCTTGCATGTGTGAGCAAATTTCCTTCTGCATACCTTAAATTGGTAAGCCAAAAAAATGTTAAGATTCTGGTAACTGCTGACACTTAGCTTTCATGCCTATATCCTATGTTCATATCTTGGGAGGAAAGAGATTTGGGATTAAACTGCCTTTTTTAAAAATGTTATTTTTAAGTTTGATTCCCCATTGTGTTAAGGAAAAGGGAAATTCACAAAGGAATTTGGATTTCTTGGTCATTGAATTAATGTACATTTTTATACCAACAGTGCATTGCTACAGATTTTGTATTAACTTTTTGTGTAAAAATTAGTTGCCACTATGCATTAATTTCCCAATAGAGCTATGGTAAGGAGTTTGTCATTGTAGTTCAACATGCAGGAAGTATTCCTTTGCTGTGGTACCAATGTTTGTAAATACAGTGCTTTCTGTATCATAGAGCTGTGCTTGTCAGGACTCTGTCCTCATATTCTGACTTAAAAAATCTGTAGCTGACCCACAGCTCCTGAAATGCCCTCACATCTACCTTGGATAGGGCTGGTTTAGTAGTTAAGAACATGGAGGTTATGGAGTGAAGTGATGGAATCAAGAGGATTTCACTGAAAGTGCCAGGCGGTAGCGCCTCAAATTTAATGACTTTTAAAATACCTTATGGGAAGAAAAGAAGCGGTGCTGTATTCTCAGCAAGATGTCACCAAGGTCTAAAATTAGAGAAGTTAGTCTGAAACACCTAACCTTTCCACTGAAAAACAAAGAATGTTTAAATTGCATGTTGTGCCTCAAAGTTTCAGTCCCCTCCCTGTGCCCCTCTCCCCCCCAGCTCTGCATCATTTTATTTTCTTTACTTGGTTTTACCACTGTATGACCTCGTGTTGTATTTTTTCTGAATGACAATGAAAGTAATTGAAAATATTGATTGGCAGTACAGTTAAGTTGTCAACACAACCATTTAATTTGTCAGGAGGACTTGTTAAATTGTCAAAAATCATATAAAAAAACTCCTTCAGTCACTGATGATATACATTAGAGATGTTCACGAATCAAATGGCCCATTTTTGAGATAAATGTTGAAGAAAAATTCTGAAATGGCTTTCTCCAGACTTTTTTTAAGGTCAGATTAAAAAAGAATACCCAGAAAATACCTGGCTGGCAAACACATTCAGTAGAGCACCTGGACATGGGATTACTTATTTTCCAACAGCACTCTTAGATACTTTGTATTTACGACAGTCTGGATTGAAATTTGGCATTACTTCTGCAGCAGGTGTGTTTATTTCAGAGGTTTGTTTTAATGTTGAGGAACTTTAATCTCAGGTTTTATATGTAGGCTCTACCAGAAAAGACAATGCTATTAGTGTTTTATGAACCTTATCTTTGTGTTAGGATAAATATTGCATTTTGTCAACATGAAACTATGCAGAAATCTCCTTGCACATAATTTGAATCTGTACACTTAATCTTGGATACTGCTGCAGCTTCGGGTGTGCTACAGTTCTCATGAAATGGTGCCAACTTCTCTGCAGGGTCCTGTTTTTTTCCTTTTTAATGTAGTGGTATTTTGAACCATAGGTGAGGTTTTCTAGGCTGTCTCAGGAAGTTATTTGCACAAATCCAACCAATTTATTATGCAATTCAGAGGGAAGTGTTCCCACTGACCTAGGGCATTTTTGCAGTTCTTCCTACAGTTTTCCTTTTCTTGGGGCTGGTGGTACTCCAGAAGTATTGAATGCTCTCATTTTCCATTGGTTTTGTAAAGCCAACTGGCAGAAATGAAAAGTGTATTTATTCATTCTTCACCATTATACATCTGTGATACTTCCTACATTAAGATTCAGGTAAAGGAAGGTTTTTAGCTTTCAGTCCTGCAAGTTCACAAAATGACAGATTTTTTTTGTAAAAGTGTTAGAGAAAAATAGAATTTTTTAAAAAAAGTAACTAAAAACCTAAAAAGATTTGTTATTTTCTCTTATATCTTGGTATTTGGTCCATAGTACTTAAGAGTTACAGACAAAAGGTGCTAAGAAGTCTCAGATTATACTTAGGAAATACTAGGAGCCACATTTTAGGATCAAAATTTGTACAGTGTAGGACAACAATACTATCAAGGCTTTCTGAGGGGTTAAGGGGTGTTGTGATCTCAGTTGTGGAGATTTGTAAATCAGTTCCAGGGCCATAGCATCATGTGCTCCTAAATGACAAGCATGTGGGTGCTTGTGTTTCTCTGTTGATCAGTATTAAATACAGTATTAAAATTCTTAAAGATGTTTTAGACTCATTTTGCCAATCTAAACACGAAATTTACATCCATATTTTTTTGCTTCTCTGCCAAGCCTATGCTCTTTCTTTTATATCTGAAGGGATTTTACTTACCTGGCAAAAAAATCAAGTAGGTTTAATATGTGGAGTTTTGCCTCTCTCAGCTACTTTGCAGATTTGTTTTTGTAAGTATTTTGGGATATAATGCACTACATAAATATATAAATGCACATGATTAATTATTACAGCTTATTTTATTTGAATAAAAAGCTTTCTCTTTTTGTATGCTGGTTTGTGAAAATACTAGTATTTTACATGTGCCTATAGTATTTAGAGCTGCTACTGGTTTTTAATAAAATAGACTGTTCAATACTGCAACCCATTTCTCTAAGCAGTCGTTCTTCAACATAAAGAGCCATTAAGAAGAAAGCAGAGATCAGATGCTCTGCAGCTGGATTTAGGAACACGGAAGACTGATAAATAAATAAATAAACAAGCCCAAAGCACAGCAGTGGGGTTTAGGGAATCGTTAGCAATAGCAGCTTGTCTTAGGTCAGAGAATTTCCACCTTATCACATCATTGTGTTAAATAACATTTTCTGAAATATGGTTTTGCCTTTTGAGGTTATAAAAAGTCTCCTCCTGTCTTCCCCCACCATAGAAAACTGTACCATCCTCACTGTGACAGTCCAGGCCTCTCCTGCTCCCAGTAAATACATTTTAAAAACCCTACAGTATTATAAATACAATTGCCAATATACCTTATTTATCAAAGATCGTTTAAGAAAAAGCTTGCATGTTTTATAAGCATGTTAAATTAGCCATCTGTTCATTATATTGGAGATTTTTACATTTTAATTATGATTTGTGATGTCCAAATTATAGGTCGGTGTGTATGCCTTTGTTGCAGTGGCTTTCTCTCATCTATCAGTTCATTTGAGCTGTAATATTACTTTCTTCTAATAAAATTTTAAGCTCATCAAGTCAGGACAGGAAAATTGTCCATGGATTGGTCTCCTACTGAGCTCCCAGTACTAAGAGGGGGGCCGGGTGTCTTCAGAATTGTTCATTCTGCTTGCAGGTTGCAAGGAAGCTTTGTGCCACACAGAAGCATTCTAGCCTGAATGTTGGAAGATCCTGACCTTAATTGTTCAGGACAGGGACAATGAATCTTGATCCTTGGAACAGTCTTAGCTATTCTGGGAAATGTAGTCATCTCAAAGTATGACAGTTTGGTTATTACTGATGAGATGTGATTCAGATGTGATTTCCAGGGATCAGTAATTAACATACACCATCTACAAGGAATATTTTTTCAGGGTCATATTCTGCAGGGAGCTTGGTTAGTTCAAATCCTTAAGTCACTGCTTTCTTTTCTAAATATTGGAAGGATGTTGGTACAAAAACCTACAATTTGTATTTTTCTTCTTTTATTTTTCCTCTCCAAGTGGGTAGGCATACCAAATTACTTCTGGAAAAGCTAATACAGCTGAAGGTATTACCTAGCAGAGTGTGCTGACTAACATTCTCCTGGGAAGTGCTTTCAGTAGAACACGCCATAAATCCGTTATTTATGAAAAGAGTTCTGTTTCTCTAGAGGTGTAATTTCTTTATTGTTGCCAAAAAAGTATATAGCAGTCTTTATTTCTGCAAGTGTCTTAGGCTGGGTAAATTCTAAATTTGTGATGCTTTGAAGAAAAATGGCATAAGACATTCACATAATAGAATGAAGGAATTTTGATAGGTGGCAAAACGCACATACCTATGGAAAAGTTGGGTGTCTTGCTTTTAGAAGATAACCCAAGGTGACAACTGGACCTCAGAGTTCATTGGCTAAAAGGAAATGTGAGCATGGCAAGTATAATGGTTGTGAATGCTTTTGGAAGTCTTGTGGAAGAAATTGATGTTTCTCTATAGCCTTGGAATTTCCAATAAGTTTCCAAAGACGAGCTATGTAGTACAAGATATGTATTTAGTACTACAGTTATGCTACTGATATTCTTTTGAGAATTTCCCTTCCTGCATATTTCTGGATGCAGTATGCCCCGTTGGACATTTTCAACCTGTAAAATGTGGAATATCTTCTGATAAGTGAAGGTGCATGTTGCAGGTGCACGGTGCTTTGCAAGGCTTATTTCTGTTTAGGGGAAGTGGAGAAAAAGTGATCTCAGTAGTGCTTGTACTCTAAAAAATGTTGGAGATGGAGCTATACCCATTTGGCTTTTGTAGTTTTTTTCCAGTTTTTGAACAGGAGAGATAAATATTTTATGCTAACCTAAGCTGCACAAGCTTTCAGTCTACTAAAACTGCAGATCTTAGCATGATTCCTTGTTGTTTAATGCTTACTTTGCTCAGAACAGCCCATTATTAAAAAAAAAAAATTGTAGTATATATTCTGTTCTGTCTTCTCACTAGTATTTGGAGAACAGAGAAAAGCCATTTCTTTGTCCTCTACATACTGTGTATACTTAATTCTAAGCATTTTGTGTGCATGAAGTATGGCATTTTTATGTAGTACTTTGCATTTGAGGATGGTGACTAATCATTCCTTCTACCCAGCCCTGATATTTTCTACTTACCATGTAAAAATGGAGATGGAAAGTGGACTCTAGCATAAGAAAACTTGTCTAAAATTTATATTGGGGTCAATTTCTACCCGTGTCAGGCTGTCATGGGATCTTCGACAAGTCTTTTAGTTTCTTGTGCCCAGTTTTCAGTGTTTAAAACACAGCTACACAGCTAAAATGTCTATTTATTGTCAATTTTGTATACTGTGCTGATATTTATATGTAGGTCAGGGTTTTCCTTTTACATTCTGGGTTTGGCCTCTTCAAGTGATTGCAGCCTTGGTCCCAGAGTGTAATGCAAACCACAGACTGACGTCTATAAAGAGGTTTTTGTCTTTGAGTCACCTAGACAGTACTCACAGCAGGGAAGGAACTGAAGAAGCTGGCAGAGTAACAAATTAGTACTTGTCTACATGTTTATGTCTGTGGTTAAATAATAAATTAATTTTTTTTTGGTACTTATTTCTAAATCTCATACCAACAATGTCTTAGACAAATAGCATTCTAATGTGCAGAAGACCTTGCACTGTTAGGTTTGCTTGTTTGTGAATGACAGATCCATTGCACCATTAAAAAATATAGTTAACTCCGTTAAGTGAAATGGCACAATAAATTTTGAACTCTTACGGAATGACTGTTTCACTCATCATTGATTGCTATTTACTTATTTATGTTCATCAGTTACTCTTTGTGTTGTCATTCTTTTATGGCTGTGTCAATGTGATAAAATTGTACATCTAGCTGTCTCTTGCATCCCTACTTACAAAATCTGTACTGCATTTTTCATTGTGTCTTATATTTTTTTATTAGCTGCTCACACAGGTGCTGCTTCTTCCCTTTAGGAAAAAAGTATTTTCCATCAAAGTATTCAGCTATGGCTTCCTTACTTGTGACTGTAATTTTCTGAAGAAGGGGTTCCAATGTGGTTTTTGGTTTATTGTGGAGTATCTGGGACCCATTAGCTTGTAAGTGTCAAAAAGAGATAAATTAGCAATAGTGACTCACACTTGTGCTATCTACACTTGGAAGTGAGTTTAAACTACTTTCTTCTCCTTTTCATATGATCTGCAACACAATTCAGATAAAAGCCATCTTCTACAATGACTCTAACTCTTTAGTCTTTGAACCTGTGACTTGGTGACGATACAGTATTGCATTAATTCTGGCACCATTTAGTCTCCTTATCTAATGGCACAGGCTTATTCTTTGTAACTAACAACAATGAAGGGTGCCTTTAAGAAATCTCCAGTGAGCATTGAGGCATTACAGATTAGGTCAGTAGAACTGCTCCTAGGTTGAGCATGATGGATGAGTGGGAGAATGAGTTTCTGCCGCACAGTATTGTGAAATCTTTTCATTGTCACCAACGGGCCTATGAGGGGCTGATGAATGAGGGAGCAAGTGTCAGAAACGCCCTTCCTTGCCCTGGTACACTTTTAATATCTCCCAGAGCTACAGGATGAGTATTGATAAAAGTAAAGTTTAAAAATAACCATGGAGTGATAGGTAGCAATGATTTAAGGAGAAAGTGGCGATGGGGTTAGAGAGGGTTCATTTTGTAAAAGCACACAGAAGAGAGGAAGCTGAACTGTGTGGATCAGAGAAGGAGCAGTGGGCTTTTTATAAAAAGTTAATGTGATGAGGATGACGAGTTCCTTGATGGATGAGTTACTTCCATCTGGTTGCAGAATATGTAATAAATAGCTGTGCTCATGTTTGACCTCTCCCCACTTATCAGGCACATCTTTGTCTTTTGGGATATCCAGGAGGGAACTGTCCATTACAGTCAGGGGAAAGGGGCAAGAGAGAGAGGAGAGTGGCCAACATACAGAGCTTGGGAGGTTATAGGGTTGAACATACAGCAGGTGGAAGTGAAGTTAAAACTTTATAAGGTGAGCAAGACAGAAATAGTTCCATTACTTACTGTGCAGTGTCATTTTAGAATAGGAAGCATGGTTTGGAATGGTTTCCTGCATAAAAATAGTGCACAGTTGGATTTTTCTTGTTCTAGATTTGTAGATTAAGACATTCTTTGCCTTGATTTGTTTTTTTCCACAATCGTTTTTTTGTGTTTTGTCCAGGAAAAACTTGACCAAAAAAATTGTGTTCCTTAATGTAAACTCTTAAGGGGAGGGTGGTAAGAGTTCTAGCTTATTGATAGAACACCTCTCTGCCTTTGGAAATTTTTATCAAAGCATCTATACAGGAATGAGCCAAAGAGTTCTTCTGCTTGTCATGAAGAATTTCATTCTGGAAAGAAATAATTCATTGTAACTTCAAGAAATGTGCTCAGAAACCAAAATGTGGTGTTAGATATTGCAGGGTTGTTAAAGTCTTCAAAAGTAATATGAATTTCTGTTTCTCTACTGATTTAGCTAGAAATGGTATGTCAATAGAAACACTGAGGGAAGAACCTGAATCAATCATGTGAGGGTAAGGTTATCAAGGTCTTGCACTGCAAACGTTAAACCCAACATTTTCTTGCCTGTCCATTGAAATATCTTTTTTGTTTGCTTGTTGTTTTGGTTTTTTGTACCCCTTAGAGACCAAGATTTCTTCTTTCCTTCTTTTTCATACAGAGTGGATTGCATAGTTCTGGAGAAATTATATAAAAGGACTTCAAATGACTTAGCATTTATTTGAACGCATGGCTTTGTATGAAACTTATGGCTGAAGATATTTTTGAGCTATTTTGAGCTCTTTTTTTCCCCCATATTAACAATCAAAGAATTACATGTCACCTAATGCTAACATGAATTTGGCATCACCTGTTGTAATGGTGCTCATGAAGCCAGTGTGATGCCTGCTCTGAAGGGATGTGAAGTGCAGGCATAACTGCTTGCTCAGGGATGGATCCATAATATCATTCAATACATTGAAAAAATCCTTTTGAAAGGCTGTGTTTATTCAAGGCAGGGAGTTACATTTTGAATTTAGTTTCAGTTTAATGTTTAAAGATTTAGGAGAAAAATAATTGCTAAAATTAATTTTCAAGTTGTGTGATAGAAACTGTTACCCTTAAGAATGTACCCTCTTGCATGAGTATGTATATTGTGCATATATAAGGCTAAAATGCTTAGTGGTGCATTTGGGCTTTGTCTTGGGGTCCCAATTGTACTTCATGACAGTAGGCTGGGATTCAGTGGTTGAGAAATAGAAGTTAAAATCAGTTTTCTCCTGAATTATCTGCATTCAATGTTTACGTGGCAGATTTCTTCTCTGAAAATAGTTTCCTTTGCCTTTAAAGTTGGTATAAGAATGAAGCCGTTTGACGTTTCCTGGTTGAATAGCAATGTTTTTCCCCCTGATCTCTTACAATTGCCATACTGTCTTCTGTCTTAATATTCTCCCGGTCTATTGTGTTTCTTTGCACTTTGTGAGATGTCTTTCCTGCCTAGCAACTGTTCTTCAAAGGAATAGTGGAAATTACTTCAGTAGCTTTAGTTAAGTAGCAATACTAACCTTGCATACCATAGTAGTAAAAAATTATAGTATTAGTCAGCTGAGGGTATCTAAGAACAACATCCTCCTGTGGAGGTGATGTGGTGAGAGTGTGTGTCGATATTTTCTTGTTGTAGTCACCTCAGAGAGGTTGGTGTTCAGTATCCCCTTGGCATTCTGCAAGTCAGGGAGTTCCTCTGGGTTCCCTTTGTGGTCAGTGGGAACCAGCAGGCGCCTTGAGTTCATAGCAGAAGCCCGACTTCTATCCCTTGATTCTCCCCACTGCATGTAGGGCAGATTCTATGACCTTGAAGCACATAGAATCTTGAGGGAATTACTCAGGCACTCTGTGAGGAAAGGGCTCAAAGCCCCCTTTTAGCACCAGCTGCCTGGGCTCTGCGTGCACACGGGCTGCTGTGCCTGTGTGTTGGAAGGGCAGAGGAGAGCAGAAGATGACGATCTCTGCAGTGCCATTTTCTCCTCTGCTTCTCCTGACCTGCTGGAAGGGTGTGTATGGAAAGGTGTCTTTGCTTCATTATCTCCTGGTCATTGTGGAGGATGTAGGAGGTTCTTGAAGAGCACCTTGAAGGCTGCGTTCTTGCCGTACCAATTGTTGATCTGAGCAGACACAAGCTCGTCTCTAAGCTTAGAGAGAAATTAAGATCTTAATACGTGGAGATCACTTTCTGTGAGTAGAACTGTGATCTACATCTTGTGTTTCTCTTCCACCATGAAGCAGTTCTTGTTCACCAGTCTTTTAAGAGAAGATTTAGAGAGGCAGCCTAGTAATTTTTGTGGGTTTATTATCTCCAAAATATTTTGCATGAGCAGGGCTCTAATTCTGTGTGAACAGACACACACTTTGAACATTCAGCAACTAAATTCAAATTAAATCCAACTGTTGTGACTGTATCCTTTTTAATTAAATTTGTTTGCACAGCAAATATGCTAATGAATTTAATAGCTACTGGTTTGCTTTCATCATTTAAGTCTT
>VWZP01006707.1:2917033-2952665 GCA_013396995.1 Dicaeum eximium
ATTCCAATGATACTCTTAGTGGTTACTGCAAATTAGTTTGCTATTCAGTTGTTTCTTTAAGAGAGTTTCCCTAAAATTTTAAAGGAATGAACAGTGTAAAAAATCATTGTGATTGGAACAAAGATCTGTTACGATAAAACTTTATTGACATGGAACAGTCACTTAATGAAGAGGTATAAAGCCAATAGAGGAACATGCAGTTTTTCTTCTGATAGCTTAAGGCAAAGGCATCTTCATGTAATACATTACAAGAAGGTCCATATGCCTCTTTTGTCTGCTGACTTCAAAACAGGTTATCAGAATTCACCACAAAAGTGAGCACCAAACAACCAACTTCTTGGTGCTGTGTTGTTTAGATAAAAGTCACTACTGCTTTTTTTCATCTCTCCACTGCTGCAATTTGTTTCTTGTATATTTTGCATCTGTTTATTAATTCTGCTGCTATCACACAGCAGTTGCTGAAGCTGAGGAGTGAATATGGAATGGAAGCTGTGCTAGGAGAGACTCAGGATACAGTAAAAGCAATGCTTATGTTGTTGCCAATCAGTTTATTTTGTCCTTTTCTGAGCTCATCTGGAAGGTTGCACAAACTGCAAAAGTATCAGCTACCTGGAACTCCTTTGTAGACCTTAGGAATCACAAGTTGGGAGTGTCCCTGACAGCTTGGGGCTGTGGTGTTTTAAAACAGCAGCAGCTGGATGGATCCCTGTGTTTAGTAGTGGAGTCCCTGCTATCAGTGCTACTGGACATGCTGGCAAGGGAGGAAAGGGTTTCCCCTCTTTAAAAAGACAGAGTAAACACAGCCAAAGAGAGCCATGAGGAATGTTTAGCTGTTTGTTAGTGTAGAGGTGTGTACTCCTACAGTGTGGCTGTAATGACACTACCTGCTTCCTGCTAATTTCAGGAATAATGGAAAGCTACCTTTTAAATTTATTATGAGTTACCTGTGGGTCTTTAGGCTGGGGAAGGGCCGTGCTTAGACTTGAACACCATAAACTTGTAAGGGTACAATACAACTTGTCAATTCAGCATCTCTAGTCAAGCTGTCTCAGAACTATCTGATTTGAAGATGACATATTCAGAGAAATGTGCACTTTAATTATGCATACAGATAGTAACTTTCAGTTAAAATGTAAAATTACATGGTTAATTATATATACATATATGTCTATATATTATATATTGACTAAAATAAGCATAATTATCAGAAGCGGTTGCTGCATGAAAGCAAACAAACAAATTTGTGATTGCTACTACTTTTTCAGATATGTTTCAGTTTTTCGTGTGACAATTGCTATGTTTAGAAAGACTTTCTCAGACTACAGTGGATACTCTCACCTATTATAATTTCTCAGAGCTAATATCCAAGCTGTGACACACAGCACTATGTGGACATTTTGATATTTGGCCCTCATCTCTGAATTATGACATTTGATTCCTGATAGATTTAATTTACTTTTAGTAGAGGAGGACGCCACTTTGCCAAAAGCAGTAAGAAGTTGTTTCATGTTCAGTACCAAAACAAGACAAGTTAACCTCTGAACTTTGAAAATTACTTCTCAAAAAATGTGAAAGGTACTAATAAAGATGGGTTTGATAGATGAAAATGCATAGAATATGGTCTCTGGTTCATTTATTAAACATTCATAATAATGATTAAGAGAGAGCAGTCTGGTTTTCAGTCTGTTCCTCTGCATCACCTTGCCAATATATCTAGCAAAAGACACCTGCAAATAAAAAAGAAAACAGACTTTTTTTTTTTAATTGTGTATTACCATACAAAGTGTATACAGGAGAGAATCTGCTCAAAGGCTTTTCCAAGGAGCAAGCACAATATAGAGTTGTTTACCTGAATAATGTGATAATAAAAAAGTAAATTTGAGTTTTATTCCCAGTAGGGAGCGAAGGTGCTACACATGTACCATATGATACATAAAACTTTGTTTAATATTTCTAAAAAAAAGAATGGGGGGAAATTTGTGAGGGTTTCTTTCCACAACTAGTATGACTGAACTGCATTTTTAAAAGATGTTTTGGTTGGCTTTGCATCAAGTAGGCCATGTTAGTCTGTTTCTCGATGAACCAGCCATTAACATCCTTGCAATTAACACAGTCTGAAACTAGAGAATAGATGCTTGGTTTAAGTGAGATCAATCTCTTTGAAGTCTACATAAATTAGGCGTTCATTTTTAGAGTCTTGTCTGAGAGTACCTTGTGATAAACATTGTGGTAATTAATTAGTTGTCTTTGAGAATGAAGGTGTGGATGAACTCTTGGCTAGTGTTGAGCATAACCCAGCAAAACTAACAGTTATATCTAATGTGATCTTTTGACTTGTATAAGATCCACATTGAATGGGAATCCAGTCATCAGTTAGAAATTGTTCACCGTTTTTTGGGAGTACAATTATTCTTCCAAATGAATCTCCCCTGCCTACATTCAAATGATAATGTCACTTAAGATGGCTCCAATGGATGCATGACAATCAATGGATTTGATTTTGTCCCCAAACACCATAGAAAGTCCAACAGAACAGGATATTTGGGATGTCTTACCAACTAAAGCACACAGTCCAGAATGTCAATATTAACTACATAACAAATGTGTTTCTTATAAGATGTTAAACAGTGAAAGGAGAAAGCTGAGATAAGCTTTGTTATCCATCCCAGCCAGAAGGAAATGCTTTGACAAAAGGCAGGAGCAGATGACTGAATTGTTAACTGAGGTGGCTGTCAAGCTCCCAAAGCCAATTTCATGTTTTTGTGTGCTAGAACTACTCTCTTAATTATTTTATCCTCCATTTTTGTCAAGGTGCTTTCAGTTTGGCAGGTATCAATTTGTACAATGACCAAAATAAACTTTGCTCATCATGAATTGGAAACATCTTGGACAGCAAAGACTGAAAACCACTCATCTTTCTGAAAGATTTAAGTATAAGCCTCCATGTCTTGCCACCTAAAACCCTCAAACCTTATTCTTCTTTTTCTCTCTCACAAAACCAAGCACCAAAAACTTCTGATAGAAAATCTTGATTCAGATTTGAGTTATTTCTTCTCTTAGGATGCTAGGATTTATTTTTATTCAAACATGTTGTTTGTCTGCCTCAGGGAGTAGAAAACAGTTACCTTTGTAGTGGAAGGAGTTTTTAATTGTAACTGTGCTCTGGTGATGTTCTGCTGCAATATTGCTATCATTTTTAAGAATCTTGAATGATGGCTTAGTTGTGAAAACTTGGTAGTGACACATGGACGCTAGAAAAGCTTTGTCTTAGTCGTTGAAAGATGGACAAAGCAATTTACTTTCTCTCCCTCTCCTTTTGGTATTTTTTTCTCTTTAGTTAGGTAAGACTTCTTCTTCCTGTGTGTGCCATTGGCAGCTATGTGTGAAGGTAAGGGTGGAAGTGGGACAGGGTGTGGTTTCATTGTAGAGCTGTTTTGAGCCACTTAAGTCCTCTGATCTTCGTCAGCATCTGCGTCAGGGTGATTCCAACAGCATTGGGTAGGTGATAACATTGTAGTCTTAGCTTTCTTTAGTGCTTGTAAACTGATGGCTGATGGGCTTTGTTGGGCTGTTTAAATGGAAGTTTCCCACAATCTGATACTAAAAGGGAGGTTTTGAGTGAAGCTTTTATCACTCTTTCACCAGTCTCATCAAGAACTTCCCTTCCCTTGCTGGAAATGGAATTTCATGCTGTGTATTTCTAATACAAGCATTCCATCAATCAGCAATCTAGTAGAAGTTTGTGGTTCTAACTAAAGAGCATTTCACATGCTGTGAAGTGGTTTCATAGTCTGGCTATGACAGATCTACATCTATCCCAGACCCTATGGAAACCGCTTGAACTGGAACTTGCCTTCGATTTACTATGCTCAGTTTTTATAACTTGGTATCAGACACGTTTTCACAGCTGGTTCTGATGCCTTTCCTGCAATTAGAGAGATAATGTGCAGGATGTGTTTGACAAGTGGGCGGTGTCCAAAGTCCCTGTTCCTTGGGTGGCACTAAAATGCCAGAGTAAACAAATCAGCAGTGAGTGCAATTGCCAGCCCCAGGAAAAGGGAATACATTCTTGTTGTGCCGCACATTTGTGTTGTCAGCAAATCTCAGTTTGCTTGGCAAGGAAGTCCGTGCCCATTTAAAAACGAGGAAAATGAAGTACTAAGAAGTGAATTGTCTTAACAAAAAAGACTACAATTACAGTCCAGTCTCCTGTGTTTGGAGTAGCATTAAACATTATCTCCCTTTTAAAAAGAATCAAAAAACTTCAAAACCCAAATCCAGAACAATTACATATGGTAGACATTTCTTCACAAGTAGAAGAAAATGCTGTAACCTTAGGACATTTTTGTGAACTTCCTGATTATTATTTCGACATTGAAACTAAGAGAAAAAGTGGGGCACTTCACTGTTTGCTATTGGGACAGCACCCCAGTGTGCAGGTAGTGACCATTGCCATTGTGTTGATATCAGATTATACTGAAGTTCTGATTAGATAAAATCCCTTCTAGTGCTTTGAGACCAAGTAAGTACCAGTTCTTAGGTCAAGTCTGGAAAAAGCAATCAAGCAAATTCTGATTCTTTGCCAAATTAAAGATTTGATAATCACTTCTTACTTGAAATGAGAATTGGAAATTGGGAAGTGACAACTGCAATTCAGCAATGGCCCAACAAATTGGAACTTAGCTAAGACTTCAAAGCAAATCTGATCTGCCTTGCTCATAGACCAAGAGCACTCTTAAAAAAGTTATTTTTAATTATCTTTAAATTGGTTTCTTGGTTAAAGTTTTGAAAATGTAGTGGAGAAAAAGGGTTTTATGGCACACGTGCTCATTGTATATTGCACATTTTTGTAAAGATCCCTGGTGTTTGTTTTGATGATTTAAATGACATTTTAAGAAATTGCACTTAGGCAGAAAGGCAAATTTTGGAAGATAATGGCTTATAGTTTATGATCTCGGGCAAAATAGTAACATGTATAAGACTTATTCAGGACTTAATCGTTACTTTGCTGTTATAGGACAAGAGTATGTGTCAGTTAAAGTTTAATTTGTTAGATTTGATGTATTAGCTCATGTACGCAGTTCCTAATTCAGTGAGCTGATCAGCATTTGTAATGTGAGTTGTAGTATTTTTCAGGATCATGTCACAGATTTATCAGTGCAGCTCAGTTATTATAGTTAGAAGAAGAAAGGAAAAAAAATCTTAATAAAAAATATTGTGGAGTTTTGCTGAGACTAGAAGACAAAGTTTTGGGGAACTTTTTCTTTTTGTTAACCCCTGCTTCACATGCTGACAGGGACATCGGTGCTGCCAGCATTTTTTTCCCTTCAAAAATTTTCTCTCTCCTTGTTTCAGAAGAGTAATTTTTGAGGCAACTGACAGCTCTGTCATTTTACTCACACCTCTAAATTTCTCTTTCTGTTGTCAGTCACCAGTCACTGTATCTTGATGATCATGATTGATGACAAAATATATGAGAATTTTAAAAAGGGCATTGAACATTGTATCAAAAACAATCATTTCCTGCTCTTACTTTTTAAGTACAGTAAGAAGTTAGAACAACACCTGTTTACCTCTAGGTCTTACACTTATTTTTTGCATTTTATAGAATGGTGGAGATATACCTGTGGAGATATTTGTAAATATCTATAAATATTTTTTTAAGCATACTCAAAAGTTGTTTGCACATTTAGTCCTGGTTCAGTACTTATGATATTTTGCCAACGTTTCACTGTTTTTCAAATTTCTTTTCGAATTGCTAACTTCCCATCAGACTCCAGGGCTTACAGGTAAGGAGCTGAGAGAAATAGCAAAAGGAATCTGCGTCATATTTTCCTTGAAAGAGCTTTATATATTTTTGGAAAGTAAAACATGTCAGTAAATAAAATACATATTTGGGAAAGGAGAAATGGCTATTGGGCTTTCATGTCTTCAAGATTTCTATACAGAATAGGTGAGAAAACATTAAAGAAAACATTTTTTTCCTGTCTGTCCTAGCATGAAATGTATTATAAATTATTTTAGGAAAAAAAGGAAACCAAGCTCTATGAGTTTGAGTGTTGTTCAATGGCCATTGGATTTGTCCATTTACGTGAAGTAATTGCCTATTAAACTTTAAAAACCAGCATGTTCCAGTAGCTGCTGTGTGTGCCTGTAAAACAGCATTGTTTGAGGCTGAATAAACACCTTTGCTCTCTACTGCTACTGTGGATAGTCTTGTTTCCTTACAGGTGTGTATATACAGCACCTCTCTTCTACATTTGGGTTTCTTTACAGCTATGGGCCAAACCCACTCTTTTTGCTATATATGATGACTAGTTTCATGAGAGTTCAGCTTATTTTTTAAAGTGATTGTTAGTGGCAGAACTATGTAGGCAAATTGTTCAACATTAATGTAGTCATACCATGAAGAAAAAAAAAAGTCCTGCTCAGCATAAAACTTATTCTGAAGAAGGAACTGATATAAGCTGTACCCACAAAAGATCTCTCACTGGTACAGGCTGTGTGTCCAGAAGGAAGCTGACTCTTGGGGTGATATTCTGCCAGCTAAACCAGCAGACCTTTCTGTATCTGGGTCATGTGTGAGGTGACCCACCAAGTTACCCACCAGTGTGCAGTGATTTTTGCATATGGGTCCTGTGGAGACTGGTGCTGTCAAGGGGGGCCCCTTCTGGATGGCAGTGATGGTCTAGGGTTTTCAGAGGGCTCAGAGATAGTTACCTGCTCCTTTAGGGATGAGAAGTGAAGGTACTGGAGAGAAGCCAGCAGATTCCAGTAAATAGTTTTGAAGAATGCCGCTAAGTGAAGGAGTAGAGATTCATCTTTTCAGTTTGGAATAGGTCTTAAAAGCATCTCTTACCAGAAATTTAAAACATGGTCTACTGTTACCACGGAATCCTGGTCTTTGCCATTTGTTTGACATGAGCATCGTGCACGGCCCCAGCCATAGACTGCTTGCTGTTACTGTGGCAGGTACTTTGTTCATGGTATAATATGTCTTGGAGCTTTCTCTGGTCTCTTGCAGTCTTCTGGCTGCAAATGGCACGAGTTTATGAAACTCAGGTTGTGAGGTTTGATAATAAGTTTATCTGCAAGACAATGTGAAAGTGTATTCTGCTTTTAATAGCACATGTGCATCCCATCTGGGTTGGGCTGGGCTACAACTGGGACTGAATTTGTGTGTATTCCAGGCTAAAAAATGTGGGGCTGTAGTAAAATCTTACTGGTTTTAGGTTCTTGACTTGTTTGCTTGGGACTGTTTGCAGAAATGCCAAAAAACCCTGCAAAAAAACCATCCCTCTTCAAAGGACCTTGTTGAGTTTCTAAACAAGTCCCCTACTTTTTTTGAAACTGCAAGGTGGCATTTTATTTCATAATAAAGTAGTTAAATTTAAGAGATGCTAACATTACTAATGGCACAAATACAGTAAAAGAAAAAAAAAAAGAATATTGATTGACTACAAAAGGTGAATCTGAGACAAATAAATCACTTGATGTTCTTTGTCACAAAAATTTCTGACCAAGTTGTTTAATGACATTGACAGAAGAGGAAGGAGGTTTGGTTTAGACCACTATTTGATTTTATACAAAAAGTGCAGAAATCTCTTTGGATGATAATTTTTGAACATGGAATCATGGGAAATATTTTGTTTTCCCTGAGAGCCAAGGCGATGTATTTATTTCAAGTTTTATTAAATGAGTTATAAATTTTCCTAGCAATTTACTCATAGCTCAAGAGGTTTAATTTGCATGTGTTGCCTTTTACAATATGCTTTTCGTAATGTTGCAGATGCTTCTTCCCTAGCTTCAGTAAACAACAGGCAGTTGGCCAGGTTTTTGACTGAACGTTTGCCAACTCTGAGAAATATTAGTTAACTCTCTAGTGGCCACTGGATGATTTTTAGCTGACTTTATCCAAAACAATCTGTGAAGTTTAAAAATTATAGAAAGTAAAAAAATAAGATAAAGAACAAGTAATTTGCTGGACTAAACACAAGAAAAGAGATTTATTTCTCCATTTTAATAATTATGGTTTTTCTTTTTTTTTTTAAGCTTGTGTTTAAAAATTGGGTGCTTTCAGAAATTTAATTAAAAATTGCTGATGAGGATGATGTTAATAATAAACATTTCTCCCTTCAGATTAGTGAAGATTCCTTATTCTTGTAGATGTTCAAATACAAGTAGGTTTACCCTACTGTTTGCTTTCATTTAGAAAAGCCTGTAAGGACAGTTTTCTTCTTCAACATAGTAATCCAGACTGTAGGAGGGGTGTTTTGCAGATGGGATGGCAAATTGTTCCATGAGCAGTGGAGGTAAAGAAGTCTGGTTTCTGGCAGATTTAGATGGTATTGTAGACGATGTAGTACAGCCCAGCTCCCATCTCTGTGCCATCTATGATGCTTTCAGCTTTCTCCCAAGTTTCTTTTGTATTTTAGTGCTGTCCCTTGAGCAAGTCCTGGTGTATTCTCTTCCAGTCTGGAGCTACCTGCATGCTTGTTCAGCTACAGCCAGTGCACTGGGTAGTGACCCAACCTGCATTTCTTCCTGTTGGTGAGAGATCCAGTAGTGTTTCACTTTCTCTCACTCAGCTTCTCATCCTCATGGTATTTCTGTGAATGTAAGGTGATTTCAAACTTGCTTAAAATTTGCTAATTTGTCCCAAAGCTGTGGTTCAAAAGACAGATGCAAGAATGGCTTGTCAGCCTGCTTGCATAAGGAAATGAGGCCAACAATGAATAAGAAAGAAATGTCAAACATCTTCTTGAATGATATGCACTTGGAAATAATTACAGGCAGTCCCATGATTAAATGCTGTCAGTGTAAGTGGGGCAACAGGACAGACTGAAGGAATGAGCTGAGTGTGAATTACCTGACTTGGCACTCAGTGCTCATGGAAAACCTTTCTCTCTGGGTCTGTGAGCACACTTGGGGTGACTGTTTTGAACAGACGATCATAAATGGAGCATGGTGCAACAGTCATTTGAAATGGGATGATTTTAAAGGTGGAAAATTCTGAATCCTTTTGATATATATCCAGGTTACTCAAGGCTCACTCTGGGTATCTAAGCTTACATTTTTATTGGTGTTAATTTTTACTCCACAAATGCTCTAATGATGTGTGGCTAGCTTTGGGCTGAAATTAAATACAGTGAAGATAACACAACATCAGCCATGCCTGATGTACTGCTTTCTATCTCAGATTCATTTAATGGTATTACCCCTCCCAGAGAGTTCCTTCTTTGTGCAGAAGTAGTGCACTCAATACCATAAGGATGTAATGGACTAGAAGAAATGAAATATTCTGAAGAATAGGTGATTGTTTGTACGCACCCTTCTAAACCTCTTTTCAAGCTCCGAGGCAAAACACTGTCTATCTAAAGAAAATCCTGTGCTTTCATAAGCTTAGTGTTTGAAAAGTTACCTTATATTTTCTCAAGCAAATTTAAAATGAGGCTCAAGTGGTTCTACTGTTAGGCTCCAGAGCAGATGAGTACCAGGTGATTTGTTCTGTCCTTCTTACTGGAAGCATGGTGTGTGCCTAGTGTGATGTCATAAAATGATGTCTCAGTGTGTCCGGCAGGAATTATGTGCCCTTTTACTTTGCTAACAGATGGCACCTGTGACCCATTGAATTTCACTTAGACTGGATGAATCTGTTTTCCCCAACATTTCTCATTTTTTGCTTCCCTCTGTCTTTTCCCTTAAATGATACTGGGGAGGGAGGAGCGTTGCTTAGCAACCAGTCGGAAATGGTCAATACAGGCATAAATATTAAACCTTTCCAGCCATGGTGAGAAAATGGAAAAGTGTTTCCCTTTTCCCTTGGGGAAATTGTGGCAAAATGGTAACTCTAATCCTCTTTGGTAAACAGGACAAAATTGGTACCTCAGTTTCTCTGGAACTCCTGTACATGGAGAAGGAGACCTTCTCTTCACTAATAAATAAGAGGATGCTCATGCAGAGCCGATGGACCCTCTAGTGTAGTGTCTTGTTAGGGAGTGTTTGTGTGTGTTTGGTTTGGGGTTCTTTTGGGGGTTTCTTTAAAAATTGTGTTAGAGCCCAAAACTGTTAGTTTGGAGTTTGGCTCTAACTCAGTCGTATATTATCACTAAACTACAGTTATAAATGATTTTTGTTGTTGGTCTAAATGTTTTCCATGTGCTTTATAATTTTTAGATGGAAGACAGTAGAAATTACAGTGCATCACTACTTTTCATCCTACTGCAGAAATTATGTAAGAACAATGAAATTCATATTGCTTAATGCTCACGATGGAGGGAGAAAATATGTGCCATCACACATTATTTGAAAAAAAAGTGTTTATTAATTTGAATGAATGTCTGATTTCAGTAAGACATTTACATGATACTCATGAAATCCAGTCTTAAGAGAAGTAGAGAGACTTGAAACTATAGGTAGCCATTGTGATTGTGCTTGTGTTTTCTTTGACATCAAATATTTTGTGCTCCGTAAGCTTAGGAAAGTGTGTGAGCATTAAAGTACCTTGCCAAAGATCATTTACTAATCATTTAAGCACAGCAGTAGAAGCCTGGCCCCTGGCTCTGTGTCCCAGTTGCCCAGCCAGTGCTCCTCCATTCAGGCAGCTTCACACCATCTGAGGCTGTCTGCCCCATGGATGTCCATGGGTTATTGATCCCAAGCATTACTGATTGCCCAGGAGTGTAAGCTGGAAAAATAGTTGGGAAAAAAATGTTCATCTGGTAGCACCAAATTTTACTGGAGGTTGTTCCTGGAATACTGTGTTTATTGAAATGATATGTGCAATCATATACCAATAATTTCATAGCTAGGAAATGAGACTATTTCAGGTTTTTCAATAATATTTTCTTGAAAAGCAGCCTGTGTGAATTTTGATTGATATGACACTTTAGAACTATAACTAAAACTGTATTTGTTACAAATGAATGACCACTGAATCAATTTCTTTAGTATATATTTCTTTAGACTTGCATCATTAATATTCAAAGGGGAATGTCTTTTACATTGTGCTGCAGTTTATACTAATGTGGGTTCATTTGCTTTCATGTTATTAAATCACTCTTTTCTATTGAAAAGATAAAATGAAGTCACATTGTTCATGTGCTCTGTAGAACTGTAGCAATGTGCAGTTTGGTACCTACTGCATTTCCAAAGCAATAAATACATGAATAAAAAATCAAAGGTAGTAGGCAGGATTTTGCTTTGATTTCCACAGACACAGCATGCCATTGTTATAAAAGAAATCTAATAGGTAGATAAAAATTTGCTTGTCTTTTCCAGCTGTTTTTAATGCAACAGCTAGTGCAGTCTGTATTATTTTTAGGATGATCAGAAGGTGCAAAACCACTTCTTCACTTAAAATTAATGTATTTATTAGAGCTAAATTGAATCTTATTTCATAAAACACTTCTAAAACTGTTTTCTGTGTATAAAACTTCAAGTATTTGGCTCAGGCTGTACGTTCCACTGAAAATCTTATCATAACCATCAACATTTTTAAAAATAACAAATACATGCCATTTAGAATTCTCCTCTGCTTCTATGTCACTGACATATCACTGTTTAATTGGCTATACCTGACCCTTCTCTTTGAAGCGATTGAGAATTGCTCTAATAATTAGAAGTTTAGAACACACATGGCTTTATGATGGCTTTGTTGACTTAAATTCTCTAATGGCTTTGCCTAAGAAAAATTCATGAGCAGCCTGAATTCTACCTAGGAGCCCATTTATAGCATTTCTGTTTGGCTGTGTCTGTTTGTTCAGAGAAAACTTGCCAGAAAGAAATTCAGCCCTCAGTGCTGCCTCCTTAGTTAACTATCAGGGTCTTGCTTTTAAACTGAAAAGTTCATATTTTTCTCTAGAATTAAGATTAGTATTCCCCTGAAAACCTTACATTTGAAAAAGGTTTATATTAGGTGTGTAGTGTCTGTACTGAAACCATAGTTTATTTTAAAAATGAAAAGGTTTCTATGTACCCTTCCAAATAAATATATGGGCTGCAATGTAATTCTCTCTTCTTTTGTGTCATTTGCAAAATATCTATAATGAATCCTAAAGAGGAAAAAAAAACCTCCCTGCTACAAGAAAAACTTTCAATAATTATTGAAATTACTTTATTCTTACTTTTTAAAATTATTACTGTTAAATTATTACTTTTAAATTATTACTTTTAAAACTAGGGATTCACCTGTCTTCTTAGTAAGAATTTGTTTGGAAAATGGCATTTTCCAAAAATGCTGTTTTCAAGTATATCATTACAGATAATGATTGCTCTTAATGTTTTAATCTTGGAAAACTTAAATGTATATATTTATCATAATAAATTTCAGCAAACTCTTGAGTCTGATAGCAATGTAGGGTTTTTCATGTCTCTATACAAGTAAATTAGTTATATAAAGTTCTCATAACTCCTCATTCTCAATTTTTATCAATATTTTACTCTGTAAATAGTTTGCTTACATGCTAACATTAATCAACAATGATGCTGGAAAATGTGCCAGCTTTATCAGTACCTTGGTTTATTTTGGTTTATGATCTGTTTTCTGTTTCTATTTTAAATCTTGTATCTTTGCTCTCACTTGTGTAATACAATCTCCTTAGTGCTTTCAGTAAGAAGCAATTGTTTGGAGGCTCCATGTGTGCTGCTAAAGGGTCAACAGTAAAAGAGAAAAGCTTAGATATGGTAGAGAAAATGTTTGTGTCTCCATTCAGAGTGTTTCCTACATTGATTAGTGCTGAACTGCTGTCAAGAGCTCGGTGCTCTGCAAGCACAGGCTGTGAGGCTGCGTCAGGCGAAGAGAGCGTGCATGCTTTCCATTCCTACTATTATTTATTTTTAAGGCTCTCAGTGGTTGATTGGATGATTTTCATGCTTGATGTAAAGCTGCACACATCCTGTATGTTGTTCTGAAACCACTGCATCCAATTCTGTAGGCAAAGGTTTAAATGTTCCGGTAAGTTCTGGATCTAAAGCAACAGGTGTGAGGCAGCCAGGAGAGTCAGAGAGCCGTGCTGCACCGAGCTGCCCTGGCACTGGAGCCTTCACTCAGGGAGGGGGGGAAAAGAGAGAGATGTAGGTCCTGTAAGTTCGTACTTCACAGACCTGCCCCCCTTGCAGTGAGGTGGTGAGAACCTGATGGTCCTGCTGCTTTAACAACTACTGTCATTTGTCACTGTCTTGCCATACACGTTTCTGCTTGAGGGACACACACAGAAAGAAGGCATTAGCATCTTTCCTGCAGGAAGAGCATTTCTGCTTTTTGCACGTTGGGAAGCATACATTTTGGTTTTGTCACTGAACAAAACTCCTCCTGTTAATTCAGCAGGCATCACTTAAATGAGAGGTCTGAGAATTGAACTTTGTATGTTTTTTGTGGAGCATCTTTTATTGACCGCTGTTTTCACTGTAATAGGTATTTATAATGAAAAATAATAATTGCTGAAACTTCAGGAGATAGTCTTTGTGAGTGAGGAGATCTGAGTTAAAATAGCTTCAATGGGAACAAAATACCTGGGCTTGCTTTTTCACTGGTAGAGCTGCAAATCAGATGCTGAATTTAAAGTTAGGTTTTAAAACACATATATTGAAGTGAGAAGAGTGGACACGAAGAGCTTCCTTGACACCTGCTGTCAGTAGGACTACAAAGTACATTCAGTAAGGTTACAGTCTTTGGAGATGTTAAGTTCCACAAATACTTAATTTCCAAAGAGATTTAGAAAGGTATGGCCTGATGCACACCAGTTAACAACATGTGACATGAGATTTCTACAGATTGCAATGCTTGGAAAGTTATGGTGAGCCATATCATAGTTCTGAGCATCTATTCCATCTGTAAAGATACAAAACTAAGTTAAAACATCAGATAGTTTTTCTACTGAATTTTAAGCTGAGTTATGTATCCTAGACCTTTCCAGCTGTAAAGGGAAGGCCAGCCATGTCGACCCCTGCTGAGGTCGTCTCATTTCATGCCTCTTGTCCAGAAACTGGGGTTTTTAAGGATCCTCACATAGATGTTTTTGGAAAACCTTTATATTGTTTTGGCATTTTCTCAATTTATAGAGAATACGTACTTATAAACTGAAAAAGGCTAAGCACAGAAAAAAAAAATCAGTCATAAAACAAAGAAATGAAAGAATGCATAAAATACCATGGGATTTTTGCCAAGAAAGGGAAAAAGAAAAGAAAGTCTGGGGCAACAAGAGATGTGAGATGTTTTGTCTGAAACTCATTTTAGTCAGGTAACTAAATGTGGGGGGGAAAAAAATCTCTAAGAACGCTCCTCCAACTGTATGCATAATGTCATGTTATAAGTGCAAGCATATATGAAGTTACAGATGCTAAGGCACCTTATTTCTTCCCTGCTTTCTACCAATCTTGTCAGTAATATTATTGTGTTCTGATCATGACTTACAGGGCATGCAGTGGTGAGTGACCAATGTTTAAACATTCATTCAATATTAGCATGTATAAGAAATGTAGGATACTTTCATTAATTGGATGAGGGTTATATGTGTTTCATTTAAAAGCTGCAGTGATCACTAATGGAATGACCCCAAAGTCATTATCTGTTAAGAAGCAGGAGAAAAGATTGTTCTTCATGTTCAGCTGTATTTGTCATTACTTGTGAATATAATTTCCAGATAAAATATAGTTTTAGCTCTCTAGCTACTGTAAGCTAAGGTTGGATGGAAAAAATTCTTTCAGCTATCATTAATTTTGTCGCACTGATTCTAAATAGTACTTTTTTTGACCAGCTTTGTTTATAAGCTGTGGTTTTTGAATTAAGAACCGTGAATACTGTTTCTTATTTAATTTTTTCACCCTTTTGTGTCTTCTTTAAATTTTCATCGTCGTTACAAAGACAGGGTAGACTGGAAGGCTACAAATATTTCAGATACCGTAGCATTACACAGAAGTCCACCAATTGGTATTACAAAGGTATAGTGTGCTGTACATACCAGGTGCTTCAGAGCACAATTCCTTTTGGGTTTGTTTTGTTATTAGGTCACTAAGATCTTCAGTCTTATTTGCCCCTTGCCCTTGCTGCCATGCAGATCTTCTTGCTCTTGGGAGACCAGACTCATCGCTCTGATTCACATCATCACTTTATTTCACTACCACTCCTGAGGTTGTCTCTCAGCAATCTCAGAACTGAATGTACACAGAAGAAATAGTTAAAAATTTACTATTTTAGTAATCAAAGTTATTTAATGCCTTTTCTCTTAGAAAGTTTTCTTCAAACCAGGACCAGTAGCAACATTGTGTGACTCAGCTAACAATGTGCATAATATCGACTTCTGCTGAGAGTGACCCAAGTTGATGTAGATTGCAGGGATTTCCTGAACAGCAGTTGTATTACCTGGTATCTGGATAAAGTCTTGAGGCCTAGCAAAGTTCTATCTTGACAGTTTTTCTGTTCTGATTGAATCAAGAGCATCCTTGGTTTGATGCTGATTTTATAAGTCATGGCCAGAGCCGGTCCTTGTGAGTCAGGAGGACGCAGAGGGCACATGCAGGGAGTGAACTCTTGGTCCAGGAGTTAGAATGAGCATGATGTGCTAAGAGAAGAGACTGCTCCTGCTTCTCTTCAGTAAAACTCTGATTTTTCAGGATAGGAATGGTGCGTTCCAAGAGCAGAGGACTGAAATACAGTGTATCCAAAAGCACTACTCTGTCTCTTTACGTCAGTTTTTATCTATCTCATATAATGTATTCAGTAGAAGTAACAAATACAGGCATTTAAAAGAGAAAAAAAAATGTCCTGGACGTCTGCTCAGATTGGTGGTACATGTAGTTTATTTAGAAGATTTTGTAGGTTGCATTGGATCAGTTGACCAAAGCAAAAGGTAATAAAGGTAGTCAGCTAGTGAGTATTTAAAGAGAAAGAAAGAAACATGTTCTTTTCTGAAGGAAGAGGAATTAGATTGATGAGGAAGATTTCCATATGTCAAATGGTAGCACCAAGACTGATTAATTTAAAAAAAGTTCTGCATGTATAGTTTGGATAGTTTTTTTCATTGAGATCATAGAAAATCCAGGACAGCCTTCCTTTTCTTAGTATCATACTTGTTTTCATTCTCATTTAATATTAAATTTCCCCTTTGTCACCTTAATAACTGGGCATTTATTACTGGTATTCACAGAAGAGGGGAGGTGGATGAAATATTTCAGGTGAGTCATCTGATCTAATTTGGAAAGGTTTCTATGAGGAAAGAACTACTTTTGATTTATAAGGGTAGGTTGTCTGTTATAAAGATATACATGTTGGAATTTATTATCAAGAATCTGCTTTTAATTTTAGAGATTGTTTACCTAAACTACTATGTGTCAGAGCTCAGGACAAATTTCTACTTAGCATTTAATTTTAGATACTTGCCATAGTGGACAGTAAAAAATGGGTCCCCAGAATTCGTGGCATCATTATGAATCTTACCTTCTGGCAGCCCCTGCCTGCAGTTTGTCTTTGAAATCTCCTTGATGCTTGTTAACCCTGCTCTGACATGTAACAGCTCCCGTTTATTTATTGAAGTTTGCTCATTTATGAAAAAGTACAAGAATTATTAATGGTTTAGTATCTATTGATGTATTACTTGGGTGGAATTCAAATTCTAGTATTTATGGTAAACCCCTTTATAATGAAATGAGCATAGAAACAAGAAGGCTCATTCTTAAGGTTAAGTGTCTTTTGCTCTACGAACAATTGTCTGTGAAATATTGTCATACCAGCTTTTTATTTATAGCAATAAATTAGAAATAAGGACTTTATGTATGAAGGGAAAGGATTAAGAATATTTGTGTAGATGATAAAGAATAAATAACCTGATTCAATGAACTGCACATTGAGTACATTGTCATGGGCTCTGGTTTTCTGTAGGCAGCTGATACATCTGTGCATCCTGCAGTGAGCTCCTGCCCAGGACTAGCCCACGTGGTGTGCCAGAGCAGGCAGGGAGTGTGAGTGCTTCTACAGCAAATCTGAGTGCCCAAAAACTGAAACTAACACCAGGAAATACGACTCTTCTATCATTTGGCTTTGATCTCGAGGGCTTTATTTTGTTCTAGCCTCCCTGGTGTAGTGCAGGAGGAATTTGTGTTCTCATGTGCTGTGTAAACCCCATGTTTTTGCTTTCTTGAGGGAAGCACATGGAGCCTTGGGCTTTGATTTGCATAGATGGCATGCTTTTCTTTTAAGATTTAATATAGAACATAATGACAGTTCTGGGTTCAAAACAAAGGTCCATACAGCTCAATGCTTTGTCTCTGACAGTGGCCAGCCGTGGAAGAGAGGAGGACAAAACCAGGGAAATCTATAGCAATACTTACTGTATGTTTTCAGTGATTTGCAGGGATTGGGTCAGAGAGAGGCATTAGTGCATTTGAAAGACGTCCTATTTATATGAGCACTGTACAAAAAAATCAAGCAGTGAGCAGTTGTGGTGTATGTAATAGATGTTAAACTGGGCAAGGACAGAGATAGCTGTGTGAAGCCGAGTGGATGAATGTTGTAGAGTTTATAAATCAAGAGATGATGGGAGCAATTCTGTGTAATGTAAATAGCACTACAGCTTTTGTTCATTTGGCTGAACTTTTCACGCTGTATAGAACATGTAAAAGAAGTGCTTTAAAGGTAATGGTATTTCTCTATTTTAACTTTCTTTTTAGTAGTGTTTTATTCCATGAAATGTTAATGTTGAAAATACTCATCATCAATGCTAAGTATGAAAAATAGTAATCAAATTCTATGGTTCTTCATATAAGTCTATCCATCACAAAGCATGCCTTATGGCTATATATCAATTTTAAGCATTAAAGTTACACAGTATTATCTTAGCATTAGGTTAACTGTCAAATAAAAATAAAAATTAATAAGCTGGAAAAAAGAAAGAAGAGGAGACATTCCTCATTTAAAATACTCAACTGATCTGGCATAATTGAAATGTCTTTTAGCAGAAATGTTAGCTTTAATTCAGATAAGACTCAGCTCTCAATACCATTTTTATGGTAGTCCGATATCCAGGAATTCTTGGGGTACAAAACTACCAGGTATAAATGCTAATAAGGTGTATTGTATCTCATTGACAAGAAGTGTATGTTTAGAATTAAAGAAGATCCAGGCAAGCTTTCAATGTTGAGATGTCTGTTTGTTCAAAGAGATTAATGAACTTTAGTCCATGTAGTCCCCAGTTTTCAAACTTGGCTGCCATTTTTCTTGCAGTCCTTCTGAGACATTGTGGAGTTTGAGCATCTGGCTAAAGAATTAAAAAAAAACAAGTGTGAAGAACTGAGCACTGATTTTACTTTACATTTTAATAACTGATAGATTTTTGTCTGATTAAATACACATATAGGCCTAGGGGGATTACAGCTTGCTTTCTCTTTTCTTCCCTGCTCCCACCCTCCTGCCTCCTGTTCTTTAGATACACCAGCTAAGCTATTTAGTCTCTGAAAGTACCAGAGTAATAGAATTTTGTTGTCACATTCTCATTTGCTTTGATTTAGTCAAATGTGAGATGGGAAGTATCAGCCTTAATGTCTTTTCCTAAAATTAAACACATCTAAGGAAAGAAATTGTGCAAATTTCACCTCATATTTTATTTGAAATACTAAAAACTATGTTTTTCTTTGATATGACTTAACAAGAATCCAATGCAAGGAAATATTTTAGTGAGTCAAACCTTTACATTTCCAACCCTTACAGAGGGTGGCAGAGCCAGCCTCTTTGTCCTAGTGTTGGCTCTGTATTTTGTCAGAGTTATTCTGCACATAACTCCAGTGTATTTCTATGGCACCAAAGTCAATATGTAGAATTTTTCTTTCCATTGTTTGTATTTATTTAATTTATATTTGCTGAATGGGCCTGGCCTGTAATGAGATTATTAGTGATAAAATTGTAGTCTTCATGCCATTTGCACTTCTGCGAATTCAGATTCAGCGTACAAAATTCTATTAAAGCAAATAAAAACCCTCCACTTGGTTTACTTTGACACTAAAATATCCCTTTGATGGTGATGTTTTTGCTGGAAGTCAGATTTAAGCTGTGCAGAGTAAGTTAAGTTTTGATCTCATTTCTGCAGTATCTGTCTTACTTAAATAGTTTTTAATATTGGAAATATATTTCAATATATACCAGAAACAATTTTCCCCTTGCTACAAAAGGAATATATTGGTGTTGTTAACATAATGGAAGCAGCTAAAGGAATATCTTATTTGTTCTCTGTTTTGCTTTAAGGTATGAAAGGAATTTGGGTTTCTGACCATGGAGCTGATGAACAGAAATTAAAATGGTTTCTTCTCATCTCTAATTTAAAATTAAAAAGGGAGCCTAAATATTTTTCTTAATGTACTGTGAGCTTGAAGAGTAAGCAAATATTTCTATTTTGATATCACTCAGAAAAGGAGCATGAAAAAACTTTGCTGGTCATGGGATGCAGGTGAGATAGGAGTGACATTATATCATTCTGCACTGAGAGACAATCAGGTGAAGCATTAGGCTGGTAGTTCTGAAAAAGCTATGAAATATGAATATCATAGCTAAATAAGTTCTTTAACCTTGCACTATAAATGCTTAAGATTTTGTTCTTTTCAAGTAGGATGACAAAAGACCAAAAACATTTCTAATACAAATGTCTAATGCGTTACTGTCATAAATGTTCTCTCAATGTGTATATATAGAAAGAGAACAATGGGCTGCAAGGTACTGCATATTCTGATCAAATTCCCCTACCAGCTGAATTAGTGATCTGAAAAGCACCTGTTTCTAGGCACAGGCCTAGAATCTGTATAATCATGTTGTTCACTGTTCAGTTTTTGGTCACTGTTGAAGCTGGCTGTTGGTTTGTTGTCTGTAATTCCTATGTGAATGTTTTATACCTGTAGAGGTCTTTAATAAGAGGTTGCTAACTCCCCTTTCCCAAGCATTAATTGTGTAATAGGCATAATTTAACAGGATCAAAAGTTGGCAAAATCCCATAAAGCAAAAGAAATAAATGACTAATTTTCACTGTTCTGAAAGTCTGGAGGTAGGATAACTCATGGCTCTATAGCTCTGTGCCAGTGCAGGTAAGCAAAAAGTTGGTGACTTTTGTTGCTGCTAATATTTTTATGTTAGTAATGACCCTTTATCAGGTATTTTTAGGATAGGTATGTAAGCAATGACAGCACATGAAATGCATTTTTGATGAAAATAATGCACGCTAGTTTGAAAGAAATGTTACTGCATCTGACATCTCTTCATGCATCTGACAGTTCAAAAATAACTGTCCAGTTATGGACTTGACCCTGAATTTTGCCCTGTGTGAAAAATATTAATGTGCAGAAGAAATGAAATAAAAAAGAAAAGACTACTAAAACTAAAACTTAAGACAATGTGGGGAACTGTATGAACTGAGAGAAATTATCCCAATTCTGTTTTAACCCATTAATATCAGATTAATCTAATATCAACATTTAATATTCTGGTGTATAAGACTGAGCTAATTCTTAGGTGCAGAAACTATTGGGTCTTTTGAAATGAGGGAGATGAATCATGAAAGCTCTGGAATCTTCTGAGCCATGCCAGTTCACAAAGGACGTGGGTTTTGCCAGTCTCAGAGTAGGTAACACAGCCTATTTTCTCTTCAGGAAAATTTCAAATAATGGTTTATAGGCTCTCTTTGGTGGTAAAATTAGAAACATTTTTAAGCAGAAAGACATAAAATAAATAGCTAGGTGATTCTAGACTATACATGAGAGTATCTCCAAGTGTGACAGTGATAAAATGTATAGAACAAATGAGCAACAGAATGATGTAATAACAATTTTAGTAATGTCCTGAATCAGTCCTACTTATCTATAGTATTCAGTGTGAATTCTACTTGCAGCAGTGTTGTACCTGTTAGGCAGTTTCATAAAGGCACTATGTTTTTTATATAACATTTTGTCCCTTCAGAAATTATCATGACGCATGTCAGGAGCTTTCACACTGAAAAAAATATGTCACATTAGCTTCCAAGTTTCTGATTGTCTAAATAACACGGTAACTCAACATACAGCTGTCTGGCATTTTGACAGTACAATAACCCATAATTCTTTCTGCCACTCAACACTTCAAGGTTAGCATTTTGTAGTTTGCTCTCAAGGAGTATTCATTTAAATTTTCAAGAGGCAAAGAGTTGAATGCTGTCTTATACTGCTCTTTTGATTTATTTTTTATTTACTTTTCTACTGTATTAAATTTTTTTAACCACATATACACGTATTTTCTTTTTAACCTGCAACTTTCCAGGAGGTAGGATGTTCATCTACATCTCTGTTTTTCAGAAACTGGGGGCAGTGAGTATTTGCAGCAGAACTTGCTATAGCAGGAGTTTGTCTTGCATCACAGGGAAGCATCACCTCCCTTGGTATATTGCAGGGGACCACGGATTGCTTAGATATTGAACAATATTTTCACAGGAAACTGTGAAGTGCAACGGTGGCCTTTGGGAAGAGCTGCTCTCAATTCCAAACTTACATCTTGAGATTCTGAGTGAAATGGAAATTTTGAAATTCATAATGAGGCATTCGAGCAAAGGTTTTGTTTGTGAACTTAATATAGTTTAATCTTGTTGGGACTGGTTTGTAAATTAATTGATAATGTTGGGGAAATAATTCTTATAAGTTCTTAGATACAGATTATTTTTCTAATAATGGGAAGTTTCTATTGAGAAAATGGGGCTAGTAAGTAATGCCAAGTGTACATTAGACATTTTAATATTGTAGATTTTGGTGTAGATAAAATTTTAAGTGTTTGGTGGAAGTTACTCCATATTTAAGTCTTTTGGCCTGCATTTGAACATATCAGTATGCATGTCCAAAGACCACCTGCCATTTCTGACTGAAATTCTTGATAAAGAAAACACAGAAAGGTAACAGAGACCGAACATACATCATTTTTGGAACACTCCACCTTGGGCAAACTTTTAGAATCATTGTCCCATTAATACAGACCTATATGTACACATTTGTTATTTGGTGATGACAGGTGTAAGGCCAGGAATTGTGTTAGTTTTTCACAGATCCACATATTAAAACTTGACCTAAACATGTCAGACCCTCAGAGACAGCAGGGCTGATGACATAAACTTTATGGCTATTTTATAAAACGAGTGTTGCAAGCCGTACTGTGTATATTGATGCTCACAATGATTACTGTATTGAAAAATATTTATGTTTTAGAAAATAAATAGGTTTTGTATCCTGCAAGGGAATGAGATAAAATACAAATACAACATGATTTAGAATATAGGGAAAGTATTTTATGATGTAGATTAAAGGGAAAATATTTTTTGTCATTGAACAAAACCCCCAACCTTTCCATGCACTTCTCCCCCGGCCCCTCCAACAATCTCTGGCTATCAAGAATTAATTACAGCTTTTAAAGAATCAAACCCCCCATGTATTACCAGTGTGTCTGCATGTGCAGAGTATAAATATGTCCTAGAAATGCTCAAGAATACATTAAGTGGATTTTTTTTCTTCAGCGCGATTACTTTTCGTATGGTTCTGAGAGGAAAATAATTCAGTCTTTTAAGTCTCAGGAAAACAGGATATTTTTTGGGCTCTTTTAAAAAGCATTTTTACCAGCTTTTGACCAAAGGATTTTTCAGCATCATATCTAGAAAAAAATGAGATGAAATTAAGAACCATTTAAACTTCTCTACTGACAAATAACCCAGCCTGGCAATATTACTGCAAGTTCCTCCCAAACACACACAAACTTCTACATGATCATTCCTTTTTCTTTTGTGTTACTTTTCCTTTCACTCTATGAAATGAGCTAAGCTGGAAAAGAGAGGGAAAAGATTGTAGTCGTTAACTTAAAGTTTTTCTTTTAATCGTTAACTAGTAGTCTTAGTAACAGAAACTGAATACTATTCCAAAATGTGTTTAAATACCAAGGTAAACATGTGATAGTTGTTGTAAGAGAAGGCATTTGGGGGTTTCTCACTGAATTCTTGCTCAAGTGCAGTGTTTTTACTTCTCAAGGCATAAAATTACATCTGTGGAAAGTGCCTTCTTCGAGGTGTAAACCCCAGCAGACAGTATGGAACATATCTTAATAGAGCTTTATTGTGCTCCCTTTCCTTGTCCACCTTCGCTTTGTCTTGATCTCTTGCTGTTTCTTGCTTGCTGAGTTCTTTTACTGTCATTCTCATAAGTTTTGATTGCTCTTTCTGTTGTTACTCTTTTAGACAGGCTTTCTCTCCCTCTAAATCTCCTCTTTATCTTCTGGGGAACATCCTTTCTGCTTCAGGGTTTTCTGTTCTTTGAAGGATATTTGTACGTGATAAAGAAGGCTCTAGACCTCGAGATCATGTAAGTGCCTGTGACATGCATGCACTTTTAATTGCCTGACAGCTGATAATCTGGATATTGGGGCATGTGTCAAGGGGGAGTAGAAATGTTGCTGTACAGCTGAGTAGTGTGCTTCTTATCAGGGCTTTGTTGATCCCAGGAAAGCACACAGACCCTGACTCAGGAGAGAGAGAGAGAGAGCCCTGTTGTGGCAGATCCTGCTGGTCAGGGGGTGAAGCTGCTGAGCTGCAGGTGGCTCCTTAAATAAATGGACTGACAGAAAGGTGGGAGGGTGGCACAAGAGTGTTGTGAGTCTTTTGAGAGGCCTCTTGCTTTTTGGCTTTCTTACAAGATTTCTTTTTCTCCGTATGTGGAGGATGCTAAGTGTTTGGTTTCTTGCAGTTTGTGATGTTTTTCATAACCAACTCCTATTTTTTGACACTCGTAAAACACTTTGCCTTCTATATGGACTCTTAAAATTTCATATTAAACAAAAATTGTTCACAAATACAGCATTAAGAATGATGGAAAGATCAGGTGCCTATTTTGTCTCCTGCTGGGATTGTAGCTTGGAAATCTGCAGGAATACTTTTGCCTAAAATTTTTGTTCATAAGAGTAATAGCATGTTCCAAAGGGGTACACCTGATGCATTTATTCATCTCACCTGGCAAAAGCTCCTATCCCATCAATATGTCATCACCATTTTTATTTCAAATACCTCTCAGATGTTTAAAAACCTTTGCCTACTATTCTTAGACTGAACCTCTATATATTAGTTAACTCTGTGGACCTGTCACATTGTGTCTTGGAAAATTGATTATGAAAGCTGTGACATAGTGTTTTGTGATGCACTTGGCTACCAAAAATAGGTTTTTAAAAATGTATGCCAGAAGAAAAACAAAAATTAAAAATTAATTACAAATTAAAGGAAAATATTTGAGACGGTGGGTTTTAAAAACATATCTAATTATATGTTTCCTGGATGCCTTTTGACTTATTAAAAATAAAAATAAGATGGAAACAAAGCAAGCATTTAAGAATGTGCCTGCAGCTCCTGTTCTCTAAGTAATTGAATACAGGATTTCGTCTCTAACCCCGTTCCAACAAGAATATGCACTGCTTAGGTATTCATTTCAGTGGCATTGACAATACTGACAATATAATTGACCTAAAAAGTTCTGGATTTCCTGTTAATGCACTTTAGAAACGTACATCAACTACAAAAAAATCATTTCTATCTACATTTCACTTGATTTCCATTTTCAAGAAAGGAGGTTTCATCATTATTATTCTATTTGAATAGCACTGATATCTTGAGAGATGGAAGGAGACTTCTATTGTATGCAGGAGTACTTTATTTCGATATTTTCTTTGTCTGATTATACATGATAAACACACATTAGTGACATTCCGTGCATGTTTTGAAGATAAATGGGATATCTCTTTAAACCATTCCTGACACTTCCTAACCTGTGGGCTTAATGGCATATTCTTTCTTTGATTCAATAATTTGTCTGTCAAAAAAGCTGTGCTGACATTCTTGTTGTTGTGGGACTGAAATGGAAAGAAATCTCTCATCTTTAAGATAATTTTTGAAAAATCGAGGAGAACATTTTAGGATAAAAATGTTTTAAAAATTATTTCAGTTGGAAAAAAAAGGTAAGTGTTGACATTATACCAACTGCTAGATGGCAGGTGATAAAAGGAAGAATGTTATCTAAAACTGTAAGTCCCCTTGAATTAATTAGGGAATGTGTGAAATCTTAGAAATGAAGACAGTTTCTACTACTATGCCTTGCATAAGTATTAGTTCTGTGTAATAACTAGTAACTTTAAAGAAAAAGGACTATAGGTGTTGCTAAAAGGGTCTGGTTTGCCAAACCTATGTAGCTTCTCTGTGTAAGGCAAATATTAATATATGCCTGTATAAACGAGCATGTACTTGTGTAGGTATATTGCCTGTGCATGTATTTATATTTATATTAATATACTGGTGCACTGTCTATTTCAAATAGCCTGCTTGACCCTATTTTATTTACAGAACTACTAGAGAGAGGAGTGATTCGTACAGGCTGTGCAGAGCCTTTTCCTGTCCTAGCACAGTCTGTTGTAATGGGAAAGGTAAAGGGCATAAACTCTGCATGAAACAAAAACTGACCCCAACTCTCGAGTTATATCTGATCAAATAACATAGGACAATATTAGAGGCCAAAGGTTTGAACCCTGTTATAAGTTTGTGGTAGCTGCTTTCCTGATTTGGAAGTTTTCATTTCCAAAACCTGTGAAAACTTTCATTTCCAAAACCTGGTTCTGAGTTCTGTCTGCTGTGCATGCCAGGATTTTCTTACCTTTTTTTAAGGGTGTGACAGATGTAGCAATTCTAGTATTTTTTGCTCTTATAGTATTATGCTTTTATTAGAGGTAGATTAGGCAATTGGCTTCACAAGAGAATTAGCTAATTCTGAGTGTTTGAGTATTTAGGTTCTCCTTTCTTCCTTGTTTTCTCTGAGTTTAATTTTTGCTAGTGAGCACCCATCAGCGCTTTTTCCAGAGGATTTCTTAGAGCCGCTGTCAAATGTGCCTCTGGCTGGATGGCTGGCTAACAGGGATTGATCTTGCACAGGGTGTCTGCCTTAATTTGTCTTTCCTGATTATTAGTCTTGTCCCCTTTACGTTGTAATTGTGAAGGGCTGACCTGGTGACTGTGGCCTCTAAGTTACAATTTGAGGTTTAAGCTCCTTGGTTCACAATATGCTTGCAAGGGCTAGAGAGCTCCAACGTGTTTTGAGATGGTTGTCACCATGGCAGACTTGAGAAAACTTGGGTGGTTTAAATACAGCAGCTAACCAGCAGACCTGCTGCCACAATACATGGAATTGACAGGAAAGGAGCAAAAGGGATGCAGATCTGTTGTGAAGAATTACCTGGAGTCCTCCTTTCCAGTATTCATAACAAGTAGAGTAATCAGACTCTTACCCAACTATGCTCAAAGGCAAAGAAACAATGTATTTTCAGCAGCTGACATAAACAAGATGAAAACCTCTCCCTCAAATAAGTTTTACCCTCCAAAGAAACCTGCCCACACCCGAAATCAAAAACCAGTCCTAATGAAGAAGCGGCTGTGTTGGTCTAAAGGAAACCAGGTAAGATCAGAACACAGATATTAACTTTATGTGCTCAGAGTTTGAAACTTGTCTCTCCTGTAGCTAAAACCACTGTGAATTTTAGTTACAGTGCTTTCCAGATCCCCTCTGTCACCTGTGGTGGGGAAGCCCTTTGGTCAGTCTCACCTGAAGTGTGTTCCTTCACCCTGTGCTTGCAGGGTTGAACAGCAGTTCCTGAGAAGTTCTAGGGATCAGCTGTTATGGAATCTAATCAAATAATTTGCAATATAGCTGTATTTAGAAATCATGAGATGTGTATTGCCAGTTTGTGAGTGTTAAAATTTATGGAAATGTCTGTCTCTTAACTCTGCAGCAGTGTTGTTTTGGAGTGTAAAGCTCCCAGTTGTGCTACTATGAGCTCAATTAATCCTTTAGTTGTACTATGTGATACATGTAAAATAGGAGAGTACTTTTAGGAAAGATGTTAATTTAAGAGAAAAATATGGGTTTTCCTAGTAGCAGCACAGACTCTAAAACTTGCAGTAGTATGGGATTTCATTGGATGGTTCTGAAATTAGTCACAGACTTCTGGGAAAGCACAGTGTTGTATTTGCACATGCTGTGACTTTTCCTTCACAGTTCTTTTTCATCCAGATGGAATGAAGGCTAAGGTCTGAGTAGTTTTGAAAAGGGTGTTACAGATGTGATACCTGGGGAAAAGGTGGTAGCTTTTCTTATTGACAGTGGTGAAACTCGTGCCCAAGCTGAAAAATTGAATTCAGCAGGCTATCAGCATTAAGAAACACATGTTTACATTTCTGATGTCTGACATCACAAATGTTAATCTTTAAACCTAGACTTCTCAGTTAAGCAGTGAAATTTGCTGGTAGATTAATTGGTTGAGAATTTTTAATGACAGTATCTAAGGTTAGGATCAATGTAAATTTTATTGTGAGCTTATCTATTTTTAATCTGTTCAGTCTGAACAAGAACTGGGAGTGTTTAGTTACCATCATCATGAAATAGTAGCAGTTTGTATATTAATGTCCTGTGGAATGAGACAAAAGCTGTTGATCTGACTGCATATTAAACCTTAAGCTACTCTTGCAACAGTGTTCAGGGATTCCATTGATGTGGAATGGCCTGCCTAGGGTTGACTGATCTGTCTTTGCATGAACCAACTGGTGAAGCATTCAAATAAAATGATCACTCATAGATCCCTCAAAGAGGGAGTGGAGGAAAGAAGGGGGAGGAGGAGCTCCACACAATAAACAAAGCAGGAGCACTCAATCCTTTTCAAAGACTTATAAATATTTAATAATCATCTGTCTACGGCCAATCTAGAAAAAGAAATCTTTAACTTGTCTGTTTTAAAGGCCCAAACCTGAATTTTAATTGAGGTGGTTTCAAAGTTCACATTACTTAGTCTGGCGTTTCCTTGGAAGTAAAGGCAATATTTTCCTGGGATGGGGTGGGAATCTTTCCAAATGTAGGTATAACTGTAGGCTAATTTGGATTTTTGGTGGGGAAAATAATACTGCACGAGACCAGTATTTTTTGCTGCTGTAAGAAAACCTGGTCACTTTGATTTTAACTGAAAGTAAATCTTGGCTGCTGAGACTAGGTACAAAAATTGTTATTGTGCATACTTTTTTTTTTTTTTTAGTGTGAAATAATATGATCTCTAACAACATTAACAAGTTTTTAAGAACAGCCTTTATTCTCCCAATCCCTTCCTCTAGGTTCTATCAATGAAGGCACCTGATTCAAGTGTCCCCTTGGATGAACCTCTCGTATCTCACACTAGCCAATTTTGACAGTCTAAGTGCTCAAATTGAGCCATTTTGTTCTCTGTAAAATAAACCCAGGCCCATTATATGTGATTTTTCATTCACACACCCCTCCCCTTCTCTTCATTTTCTTCCTCCTCTCCTTACTACAGCTCTGTGAATGTAGAGTTGCAACATTGTGAGGACCAGTGTTTTCACTCCAGGCATGTCAACTTCAATCTGCTGCGATTTGGTGTGAAATCTGTGCCATGGTGTGGGGCAGAAAGGTCAACCCCCCCATAATTGATGTTGCTTATTCATCTGCTTCCCGTGTATTTTTCTCTCCACACACTGGGCTTTGTTTGGATAAATTGTTTGAAGATTTACTGTAGTTCTTAAAGCCTGAGAAGCGGCTCCTGCTGTACAACTTCAATGTCCCCGCTAGGCAGGAGGCTCAGCTAGGATGACACATAATGGCATTTAGACAGAAAGATCTTTTTCTCCCAAGACAAAATGTAGAGGATGTCATCTGGCATAACAATTAGGACAATTTTCAGACTAATTTACTATGGAATCGCTTTGTACACTCCCCTTGTACACTGATATTTAACATGCTAATTGCTATTAAAACCTGAAATATTATTTTAAAGAATTCCTGGACTTCAGAAAATCAGTATATATTTGAATAGAGGGGAAGAACGGGATGGAAAGAAAGAAAAACTTCTAATGAATGTGATTTTTACAATTGCACATAAGTACTTTTCAGATTATTAAGGAAAAAGCCTCAAAGGTCATAAAGAATCTGAATCTAGTAATTTATTGTATTTTGGGTCACCTACATTTGTTCTGCTTATGTTAGCAAATGGCATCATTCAAGGAAGGAAAAATAAAATTGCCATTTATATACTCAGAGGGGCTTGATGGAGATTTAAAAATGAGTTTTACTAAATGTAATAAAATTCCTTGCATCTTCAGATTTCCACTGAGCATGCATGTCAATATTTGAGTTCTGTGGTAAAAAATACAGGAACAGAAAGCTACAAACTTTAAAGAATGTCTGTGTCCTTGTGGCTGTAGTCCTGAAAAGGGTGCATAATTTACAGAAAGAAATCTCAAAAATAGGAGAAATGCTCACTTCTTTAGTAAAGAAGGAAAAAGCTTTATCACCTAGTAATCCTGCCTGCAGATTGAATAAAATAGTTTGAAATCATTGTTTTGATTTCCATTGACTGGAGGCTGGAGTAGCTTTATTGGTTAAGCTGTTAAATCTGCTGTGGTTTAAACACACTTTTTTCCTGATGCACCCTTGCTTCGATTGACCTTGAAATGCGTTATCCCATCCTTTTTGATTTTTCACAAGAAAATGTCTGTTGCATCAGATCATTTGAAGCTGTCTTAAAATACTGAATAAATATGCTTTACTACTATTCTTCTTCAAGGATAATATGAGAGTGTAATTCATGAGTATTTCTTCTGCAATCTGCTAGGTGATATCTGCCCCTCTTGGTGATTAACCGAGGAGGCTCCACCTGGAACTAGGAGCAGAGTCTAATTTGTGTGTGGCACTGTGAATACTTTGGTTTAGTTATGGAATACAAATAAACTGCATCTGGAAAAACAGCTGGCACTCTGTTTTATAAGGTGGTCAGAATTCTGAAAAATCATTATCTCGATCAAGAATAATGGATTAAAGAAAATCCTTTTAGAACTGAAAGTAATTGACAGTAAAATTCAAATAATTGAAATGGTATAAAATGCCCATTACTCAGGTTCTACAGCAAGTTTATGGTAGTGCATGCAACTAAAAACAAACCTCTCACACTCTCATACTGGTTTCACCCTGAGAATAATTCTATTCTTGGACTGAAAATCTTACTATTTGCTTTTACAAGCTCAAATACAGTTACTGCAATGTTTTTATATGAGTGTCGTGCCTTTGCAATATTTTCTTGTTACATGTCTGTCATAAAGACTTTAAGTGAAAAGAATATGCGAAGATTCTTATTATAGAATTTGTGTTTATCTTAGTACTGGCTGTAGCATTTGTTTTATGGATTTGGCATTTCTATATGTTCTTGTTTGTGCTTATTCTTTAAATTAAAAATTCTTGTGCTTAACTGTGAAATCTTCTAAAAAACTCGACACACCATCTGTCATTTTTGAGACCACCACTATACATAAACAGTTGAAAATTACCTTATTTTTTAGTTTCTTTTAAATAATACACATACAGTGTTGTATATAGGTGAACTGAATTTGCATTTTGGACAACAATAAAAATGAGGTACAAAGATCAGTAATAAAATAATCAAACATTTCATACTGCTCCACCCAATTTGTTAGTATGATCGTTAAAATATTGGTGGTAAGAAACTAGAGAATTGAAAAAATAATGACATATTCCTAATGTATTTTTACATATGTTCCATTTTGAAATGAGGGTGCGGGAAGTCATATCATGTCTTAGATATCTGCAAACAAAATTTAAATGAAATGCTTAGCAGAAACTACCTTTACTTTAGCTTTAATCCAGGCTGTTCTCATTTGAATGGTGAAAAAAAAAAATCATTCACATTGCTCTCCCTACTAAACTTGTAATATAACCTTGCAGCTTAAGGCCAGTTTACTCTTACTTCGTCATTTAGAAGTGTTAGGAAAACCTTGGAAAGTTTGGAGAGTATAGTTTCTCTTTTCAGGGTAATATGCCTTTCCTGTCAGGCAAGGAAGCAGTATTTGAATTTGTTTAGGATTACTTTCAGTGAAATGGAAGGGGTGGCTCTCTGTATACTTTTTTGGAGGTGCACTATGGTAGTTCTAAGCAATTTAATGCCCTAAACCTGCACTTGTAGGTGTTTTGGAATAGGCTGGATTAATGGAAGAATTAGAAGCACAAAGCAGATCTGGGTGACTGGGCTTTCTAGTGAGCAGCATTGGCAAAAAAAAATGTGCAGCTCCCAGGATTAGAAAGCACCTATTTCATGTTCATTTCTATGCCTTAATGTTATGTATTTGTACCCGCTTTTTCTTTTTGAAAATAATGAGTAGGAAGAACATGCAAAGTGGTTTTTTACCAGACAGTTTAGATCTACTGTTTCTGGGAAAAAAAATTCTACAGTTCTGTGACATGGGAAATTGAATTTTGGGGGAAGGTTTGTTAGTGATGGGAGGATTAGATTAAGTAGATTTTTAGTAATTTATTTTATTTAAACAAGCTTTTTTGATTGTATATAAATATTTGGGACTCTCAATATGTCATGTAGTTAGAACGCACAGTAAATATAGAGAATAGCTGCATTACTAAATTTTAATTGCTAATTTTAATGTTTTCTACATAAGAAGTATACTTTATGGCATATTTTTTGATGCCTGTGTAATACTAGTCCAAACTTTGTCTCCTCATGTAGTTTATGGAATTCCTATATATTTTTCAAGTGCTGGATGATTCACATTGGGATGGCTTGTTATCTACCATACATCTGGGCCCGACTGGTACTGCTGGTAGCAAGATAGATCCAGTGCATTTCCTCTGGGAGTAGGATTAGTCATATTTGTTTAAATGAAGTGTGAAGTCAGCACTGGTGAAAGGTGCTGGATTGACAACTCCTGAAGATGAGCTCCTGGATCCCTGTGGAACAGGGAACAGAATGCTTTGTTCTACTGACGTACCTCTGCCCTGACCTCGGACACTTCATTGCTAATAATTGGGTAACTGTAGTCTCCAATTGGTTTTGAACCTGTCTTCTGCATTGAATCTGATGGCAAGCTGCCAGCTGAATTTGCTTGGAAAGAACTTCCTCCCTGGCAGCTGGACCAGGACTACAAAAAACATGTTCAGTTTATCAATCGATTAGTCCTCAGTAACAACTTGGGCCAGTTTACCTCGCTGCAGTTCTTCCACTTCCTGCTTCCCTCTCCAGCTCAATCTTAACTGGATCATATCCCTGAACTGCTTAACCATGGGATTGCATGAGAGTTGGGGTGTAGCTGAAGGGAGCAGGAGGTGAGGTCAAACAGTGAAAGCAAAGAATAGGAACATAAGAATGTGGCTGTCTACGTTCAGATTGGCTTAGTTATATTACACTGTAACACTGCAAACTGGTGGTCTGAGCTCAGTTTAAACTAATAATTTGGGGTGAAAATTTCTAACATTGAAGTCTTATTATGGCCAAAGGGACTCATCTCAGTAGTGTCATTCTAAAATTAATTTAAAAAAAAAAACGCATTTCCAAACAAAGACATGCAGATTCCTACAGAAAAAATATTTCTTTATATTGAATCTCATACCATCCTGAATGATGAAAATGACCCTTGAATTGTTTTGCATGTGTGATGTCGTTCTGTTGACTGTATGGCACTGTCTGTTGTAGTCCCACTATGTTTTTAAAAGGTTGGGTCCATCTGTGTCTGCTGTTGGCTTTTTTCCCCCTGTAAAAAAATCTCACCCTGAATGAATTTTGTAAATATTCAGTCTTGACTTCAGCTTGCATTGCGGTGTCATCAATTATGACAGACTGCTGCCTCTTCTCTCCACTCTTCATCTTTTCCCTGTCAAAATGCACCCTTTGGCAGAATATTTTTCAAGGGCTAAATGTGAGTCTAAGGGAGTCACTGTCAGGGTATTTTTCATAATTTCAAAAATATTTTTCTATTTCTGTTGTTTATAATTACCTCTTGGAAACTTCAAATTGAAATGTTTCTTTACGGGTTTTTCAATGCATGCACAGTCTACTGAGAGAGCAGGGCAGATTTGAAGGTTATTGATGCATTTTTTTTACCCTTTGGGGTTGGGGGAGAGGGAGGGAAAAGATGGTATAGTGTATATAATATATCCCCCCTCGCCCCCCACCTCAATAAATATTAAAGATATCATATAAGTACCCCAAACTGGTCCTTTGCATGAGAAGCCTTTCCCTGCCTTCCTCCTAAATGTAAAAGGCCAGCTGCTCGTGGTCCTTGCATCCCATAGTAGATGAATAATGAAACCCTAAGGCAACAGCAACTGTTTGCAGTCTGCAAAGAGCCACAGCTGAATACCTAGGGAAGATAGGGACTTCTCATCCCTTTTCTCTCCTGTTCTGATAACCGAGGACTGGTTTAGATCCCAAGATATCTAAAACCTGTAATGTAGCCAAGCAAAATTTGTTCACACAAAAAACCCTATTTTTCCCATTTTACTTTTTCATCTCCTCGGTAAATATTGAGATGGCTTCATTTGTGCAGTCTCTGAAGCATTAAATGTGACACTCGTTTCCATACTCCTGCTATAAGGTGTGTTAACTTTGCCTACTGTGCTGCCAGCATGTAATTTTACTGTGAGCTTCATGATTATGGAGTTTCTTTTCCCTAAAGTTCGGTCTCTAATTTTTGGTTCATGAGACAGTCTTGGCTGTTAATTTTAAAGAAAGAATCTCTGATGAATATGAAGGCAGTTTGTACATGCAAAAGCAGGAATAAACAAGAAAAGGTCAAATGATAGAAGAAACATAATAAATTGGGAGTTTATAATTTCAAAGCACGCCTAATTTGTTTGCACATTGTGGAGATAATTCAGCTTTGTCCATGGGAGTGGCTCTGATAAAATGAAAGATATTTGCCAATATATTCTACATGTCAGGCACTCCCTTTCCATACAGACCTCTTCCCTGTAGCTGCCTTTTCCCTGCGAAGTGTTTGGGGGTTTTGTGTGTCTGATTCTTAGTAAAATTTCTTTCCTCATACAGTTCAGATTTTATGGGATGAAAGACCCAAAGACTCTTTAGAAAGTGTGTTGTCAATGTTGATGTTGCCTTGAAGTCACATGTTATTTTAGTAATAGGTGAGAATATGGCAGATTGCTTCTATCATGTTACATTAATATCATTTTGTCTTTAATGATGTTAAATCATGATCTTGGATATGGAGAGATACATACATATTGACTTCTTCCATTAGATTCTCTTCTTCTCCATGCTCTGGTCCCAAATTCAAATTTTTTAAAAAATTCAGAATTCGTAATTCCAAATTTAATTGAAATCTGAGAATTTAACATATCTCTACCCAAGATATGTTATACTGAGTGTAGAAAAAGCTGTGCTATTTCTAAAGGCTGCTCTGTTGGAAGAGACAATGTTAATGTGTTTTTGCAGAGCTTACACTGTTGCCCAGGTTTACCTGAGATTTCCATGTGTTGTTCTTGTGTGTACTGAGAGCTGAAGTATGGTATGCCCTAAAGTTGTCTTGGTTTTGCAGGGATTGCCTGACATTTTAAGGCAATGGTGGCCACGTCCTAACAAGGCAATGAGACTAAAGCTATTACTTTAGGTGATTCACAGACTATTGTTTTGGTTTTGCTTTCTTTATTTAGCATTTTGAATACATAAAAATTTTTTGAGGTTTGTGTTTGTAAAAACCCTTTTTTCAGTGGAATGGCTAATCCAATGGCTGTTCCAAGCCTTTTCATCACTGAATGGAAAGTCCACACTCTTGTGCATGCATAGAGGAGGACTATGGCCTGCTGGTTAAAGCAGGGAACTACCAGGATACCGAAAAGTGCAATTTCTGGCCCTGTCATATAATTTCCATATGACCTTGGGCAAGATATGTCAGATAAAACTTACTTCACAGGGGCATAATATAGCTGAACTGATGAGATTGTAGTGCTTTTAAATCCTCTTGAGGAAAGTTGCACAAAAAGAAATTACTACTATAGCAGAACGGTTGTGAAAATAAAGTAGAGGAACTGGCATGATTAGGAGACAATTTACTGACTTTTCTTTCTGGCTATTTAGAAGTTTTCAAACTTAGCTGGGGTCAGAGGAGTGGATGCTTGGTGGGTTTGTTTCTGGCCTCGGTGTGCACGTGCAGCTCCCATTAGTGCCAGCAGGAGCCCCGTGCTTGCATCACGAGAGGAGAGCAGACCCCTGTGCGTGTAATGATAACTTACATCGCATCTCGTGGCTCTGTGTATGGTTCCTGATCTGTTGTGCCAGAGACACTACAGCATGAGGGAGAGCTGCTGTCATTTTCAATAGGAACGGAGAACTTTAAGAGCCTGAGAACTGTCCTCTTTTTTGAATAGCACTTTTGCTGCATGAAGTGTAATTTATTTTTATCACAGCAGGCATAAAGCTTCCAGGTTTTCATAAAGAAAAATGATCCATATAGAGCCCATGTCGATTGAACAATCATTTGAAAACCTGTAAATTCAAAACACAGCTCTTTTTCAATGCGAAGTATTGTTCCTTTTTTTTTGTTGCAGCTTTTAATTTTTTTAGTCCTGAAATTTCATTAGTACTTCATATGTACTATAAAAAAGTGGTTTAATGTCCATAATTATATTTCTAGCTATCAGTTTGCCTGTAGCAGGACACATTACTTAATTACAGTAACCAAAACTTCTTCAGACAGGACTTTCTGGATCTTTCAGGGTGGTACTTAATTTTTAGTTTTTTTTTTTGGTTTTT